>JARFIY010000201.1:410000-960000 GCA_036346155.1 Sinelater perroti
TGCTTGTTGCATCATTGGTTCGCTTCTCTGTTACGAGTGACGGATTTGTCAGTGTACACCGCTCGAGTTGTGAAAACTGGACATTTTCTGCAATATGGCCTGCAGCTTTTCTCCACCTTTCCTGTCTCTAGTCCAGAGGATAAACAGCTAAAGAAGTTAAGTGTTAAATAAAGATTAACTGGTCTAAGTTTGTGAAAATGTTTATAAATTAAAGTGAATATTTAAAGTGAACAAAATATAAGTTAATAGGACCGCCATGTTTGGTGTGCCACATTTTGGGTCACAATACCCACCCGCTCCACAATACCCACCCGCTCCACAAATGAGTGTTGACCAAGGCCATAATAGTTGTATGTACTAACAACCAAATCCTATGCAGTACCAGCAACAATAATAATTGTTTATACCACCAGTACATCATTTTTTTTTGTTTCAATATACAAACTCCGTATCAAGCCCAATTAGTACACCTACTGCAAGTCATAAATTAGCAGGATGGAAACATTCCAATGCAGATAAATGGAGAGCAAGAAGGGCAAGAAAACAAAAACGCCCAGTACGGTTTCACTAAGCACAAAAAAAAAGAAAAGGCTAACTCATTATAATTGACTATTGGTTTACTGCTCCCACAACATTTAACAGGTCAGAAAACAAAGGCAATCAAGTAAATAGTAAAGCAGAACAAGAAGCTGGGCTATCCTCTATTTTGTTTATGGTGTTAATAATTTAAAACTGCTAACAGACATGTTAGATATCTAAGCCAAAGATAATTGCTTTATCAAGTTAATAGGTAACATTCAAGCCGAGGTTCAATTAAGTTATGTAAAGGACTACAGAAACGTTACTAAAATCGTAAAGGAGAAACATACGGAATTCTTTCCAGCACAAACAAGACAGAACGTTCAGAGTAATGTTATCCAAATTAATAATTATGGGCATAATGTAATCAACGTATACGATATCAGATATGGGGCCAATAAAACATCATTACCAATGTTCTCCGTAGAATGAGAACAAAACAAAAACCATAAAGATATATATTTGACAAAGAATTCCTGTTAAAATATAGAATTACTTTCAAGCCTGCACACGTTAAGCGTGAAGTCATACAATATCAAAATTTCCAAAGGTTTGGTTACACCAAAAACTATTACCATAGGACGCCAAGTTACGTCAAATGCAAACGAAAGCATCCTACAAAAACTGTGAAAAAAAATAAGTAAAAACGTCAAATGCGTGAATTGTCAGGGAAACCATCCTGCAAACTATAGAGGTTGCTTAGTGGCAAAAGAAATTAAAAAACGTAAATTTCCACCTCTAAGGTCTAAACAACTAAGTTCACAATTGGCTCAACCGGGTATATCTTACTCCCAAAGAGTTAACGAAAAAGGCTCACAATTGCAACAGGTAGACAGTCAACAATAAGTTTAAACATAGAACATCAACTTCAACAGCAGACAAATAATAAAATGGAAACAATGGTTAAATTAATGGAACTTGCTCATTACTATAATCTCTAAATTACCATAATCTCTAAATTACTATAACGGCTCAATTCCTAAACACTGCACTTTGGAACGCCAATGGCCTGGCACAACATAGCCAGGAAGTTAAAACATTTATAACAAATAATGATACTGATATTATGCTGATTTCAGAAACACATTTGACCCAACAGTCATACATAAAAATACCAAATATTCTATTTATACTGTAAACCACCCAGACGACGGCATAGCTCGTGGGGGCACAGCAGTGATAGTGAAGAACTCAATAAGACATTATGTAAGCTACGAATATCAACATGAACAGCTTCAAGCTATAAGTATTGTAGTTGCAGAAGTTAATAGAGACATAACATTCGCAGCAGTATACTGTCCACCAAAGTACAAAAAAAGAAAATTATAACACTTATTCAATACCCTTGAATCACGTTTCATCTCGGGTGGAGACTATAACGCAAAAATGGATAATGGGGATCAAGATTAACTTTATCTCAAGATAGGGAGAACCTACATACTGGCAATCAGATCTTAACAAAATTTCTGATCTGTTTGATTTCTGGATTACCAAAGAAACAGCAACGAACAACATTAACGCTACATCATGTTTCGATCTATTCTCTGATTATTCGCCCGTAATTACCAAATACAGTAGCAAAGCGTTGAAAACACCAAACCTGTTTTACTTCACAATAAAACCACTAACTGGAACAGATACAGGGAGGTAATTGATACTAATGTTTATCTAAACATACCTTTAAAAACAGAAAAAGACGTGCATAATGCTGTAGACCACATCACTCACATCATATAATTTTCTGTTCGGGCGGCAACCATTAACCACGAAAAACAAGAAGACACTGAAGACTGCCCACCGCTAGTTAAACAAAAAATAGCCGAAAAAGGAAACTCAGAAGAACTTGGCAAAATATAAGACACCCAAGAGAAGAAAAAACTCTACAAGGCAACCCAGGAATTGAAATCTTTCCTAAACAATTTAAAAAACTAGGCAATACAGGATTATCTAATGAAGATAATCTCTACCGAAGATACAAATTACTCGTTATGGAAAGCCACTATAAAGTTAAAACGGTCACGGGCAACAACTTCACCTATCAGACTAGAAAATAGAACTTGGACGAGAAGTGTCAGTGAAAAAGTAGTAACATTTGCGGACCACTTAGCACAAGCATTTCATCCATTTCCTTCAGAACAATAAAGGCAAATCCAAGAATTTGTCGAAAAAAATGTCGCACCCACACAGTTCAACAAACCGTTTAAAGTCAAAGAAGTCGAGGAAGTTATAAAAAAGCTAAAGGTAAATAAAGCCCCCGGGTACAGTTAATCATTGCCAAAACATTGAAAGAACTACCAGAAAAAGATGCAAAAACTGTAACATATGCTTATATTTAATGCCATTTTAAGGACAAATGGAAATTAGCGCACGTAATTCTAATCCCAAAACCAGGATGGAAGCCGGATGAAAATTACATCATATAGGCCTATCAGTCTTCTTCCAGTCATAGTCAAAGTACTAGAAAAATTAATTCTAAAAGGAGTGAAACCAATCCTCAAGCATAAAAAGCTTATACCAGATCACCAGTTTGATTTTATAGAAGGACATGCTACCGCATAACAAGTACACAAAATAACCACAAAAATTAATCGTGACTTTACAACTCTGCGGTTTTTCTAGACGTTAGATAAGGTGTGGCATACAAGACCGCATTACAAAAAAAGAAAAACAAATTCCATGATTACTACTCCATGATCTTAAAACCACACCTTGAGGAAAGGATCTTTTCAAGTAAAATATCAAGAATTACTGTCGCCAACCTACCCAATAAGATTAGGAGTTCCACAGGGCAGTATCCTGGAACCTCTTTTGTACCTACTGTATAGCGCAGACTTGCCATCCACAAGGCAAACAATGATAGCCGCTTACTCTGACGATATTGCAGTGTTAGCTTCGCATGGCGACCCAAACACAGCTTCTCAATTACTTCAAAGAACCTCACAGAAGATAGAAGACTGACTGAAGATCTGTCGCATAAAAATAAATAAAAGGTAATTATTTCATGTCACATTTACATCATGAAAAGAAACGTGTAGCCCAGTACCTCGGGATGCATTTAGACCGACGACTTACTTGGGAAACCAAATCTGGAAGAAAAGGTTTTATGTAGGATTAAAAGTTTGACAATTATACTGGTTAAACGGCAGGTACCCGCAGCTAACGATGGAAAATAAACTATTACATCTAGTTATAGGGGTCAGCTAGTAATTCGAATCTGGAAATAATATAAAGATTCCAAAATAAGATCTTAAGAGCAATCGTCAGCGCTCCTTGGTATGTTCCAAACTGGCTAATTTAACAAGATATTTCTGTATCGACCATCAGAGAAGAAATAAAAAGACGCAGTACAACATACGAAGACAGACTCCAAGTCTTCATTGGAAAGCTCTCTTTCATGTCGCATATCATTGTTATCTATTTACTAAATGTTATTAATACAAACAGATTGTAAATTTGCATGCAAATAAAACAAAACATCGTGATACTAACTAAAGAAGCAGCACTGGAAGATACAGAAGCCATGCTCCTCTTCGTTCACTTCGTAGACCGTAAAAAAGAAATTCCGGTTTATATTTGATTCGCTCATGTAATTTCAAATGATAATTACCTAAATGTTTATTTAAATGTGAAATTTAATTAATGTAGCACTATATAATATTACTTTCTTAATAAAAAGAGCAAAACAATTAATTCTGTAAATAATTTATGAAGAAAATTCACTTTTGATTTATTATTAATGTTTTCACTTTTATTATTTCAATTGAAAATTTGCATGTATAATTAAAATATTTAAAATAAATTTTATATGTTTACGTTGTGTTATTTTAATCTACTTTTAATTTATAAATGAAAACGTTTTTGAATTAATATCGTTATCATATACACAACAGAGAAAATTGGATGACTGCAATTTGCGTGTTAATATTTCGCTATCATGTGAAAGCCTTTTTAAGTTGCGCAATTTTTCTGATTGCTCGTTATGCAGTGTTGCATCATTTTGTTACGCTGTTTTATCATTTCTCGCGCAGTTAAAGTTAATTTGAAACTGCAGTTTTGCAGCTTATGCCATTTTTTTTTCATCATATATTTTTGATGCTACTTTTTCTACCGGTGTCTAAAGGCGTGTTTACATATTCGAAGGGCAATAAAACTCAGATAATGTAATATATTAAAAGTGCGGTTGAATTAAAAGAATAATAAATTAAGCAAATAATCAGCTATCAGGAGTATGTGATTTGATTCGAATCTTATAATTCTTTACAGTCACGGTTTTTCTCCAACTCTAACAAGAGATGTCACCTAAATTTTGAAAACCTTGAATCTGTTTTGGCTTCAACATATACTGATCGACCAGAACTTATTTTTTTAACTGAACCTAGCTTCGTAATTTCTGAAAGAATTTTTAATTAAATTTGTAAATTTGACTTTTTTAGTGGGTCAGCTAGTAGTAATTTGGTTATCTTTCTAAAGACAAGCTTAAATTTCTCGACGTTTTAAAAACTTTATATTTAAATTAAAATATTTTTTATCTTTGAAGGTCATTGTCGTAAATAATTAAATATATTTTTTACATTTTGAACTCGTTAAAATAAAATCCCGCGTTTCTTTAAGTTTGTTGAATTTTGAGTCTTCATTTTTTTTCGTTTTTCAAATTTTCTTAATTTTTTAATTGAAAAAAATTAGAGTAATTACAAAAATTAGTGCAAAAACTTCATAATTACATTTGTAGATCATTGCAAATTATTAAAATAAAGAAAATTGAAAGTCAAAATAATACCGAAATTGATTAGAGGTAATATATACAATTGAGTATAGTGATCAATTGTACAATTAGGTCGAAACTTCTGACGACCTTTTTTGAACTCCTCATTAAAAAGTAGAATAGTAATGTCTCATAAACCCGACCCATTGAAACACCCCTAAGGGGGGTTTTCCTGCTTTTTTTATTTTAAAGTAACATATCTTATGAACGATAATATATAGAGTGCTGAGACCTTCATAGTTGATTGGTTGGTCTAAGTTTGAGTTTCCAAGGTGTTTATGAGTTTCAACATTTGTATATATTACCGTTTCGCCCCCTGATCTTGTTTTAATAAGAAATGAATCAAAAACAATCAAATCAATATGAAATAACACGTATACATAAACAAAAATAAAATGGAATTTGAAAAATAAAGGAATAAAACATGAAAAGCTTATCAAAAAAGAATTAGAACTAAAAGAAAAAATTTGAAGAAATAAATGTAGATAAGTAACCACTGAAACAAAAAAAATAAAATAAAATTCCATACTGATATTCAGCAGAGTAAGTTAAAGCAAGAGAGCTGGTGAAGTAGAATACATAATATACAAAGACTTATAAAAACAAGTTTATAATTAATAAAATAAAGAATGAAAGTAGTAAGCAAATAATAAAAGCAATAATAGTGCTACTTGGTTTAAACTGTAATTCCAGAGAATCAAGGGGTATATACTGAGAAGAACTAAGAGAAAATCGTATATAGCATTGAAGTTTAAAATGGGAAAAATGTACACAAAAAATAATATATATTAGATATAATAATGAAGAAAATATTCTTGCGTAACATATAACTTAATGACAACCAACACCTCTTACGAATAAAAAAGTAAGATCGAGATGTTAAATCAATAATTGCCTATATCTACTCTATAAAACTAACATTCCAACTCCTCTTATAGTTATGAACCAATTTCATATGTCAATACATCAGTTGAACTTCGCATAAAGATTGTTATAAGACTGTTATAAGTCAAAACATAAATTATCATGAAGTAATTAAACAGTTTGCGCCACCTATTGGTTTTTCATGCACTACGTGGCCAATTCTTGCTCTTAGTAGGAGCAGGCGCGCTTTTTACTAGTATTAATAGAAAACAACAACAAAAAAGCAGTAATAAACATTACAGTAACAAGACTTTCTCAAATACGTAAGTAGTAAAGGTAGCAAAAAGAAAACAAAACAGAAAAAAACAGGGTAAAATAATAAAAAGGATAAATACATACAAATATTTTTTTAGGCTGAGAAACAAAAAACTAGAAAAGCTGAACAAACTATGTAAAAGCGCTTCATTTATTAAATGGCACATCAAGATGGTATATTATTCAATAAGAATTGTTGTCGCGTTTGATATGTCTAATGCATACAGGGAGAATTCAGTAAATGTTTGATATGTTCTAATAAATATTTAACCTATGATTGCAGTTAATTGTTGGTTTTAATTAAACCAAAAGAAATCAACATTTTTTAGAAAAAATTAAATTTAGCTTGATTATGAACGATATTTGATGGTAACATTTTCCCTCCTTGAAAGGGAGTTGACCATGCAAATAATTATTTTTAGGTTTTAACAATTTTCACTCTTTCTTGAAAAGGTACTGACAAAGGTTTAGGTCTTTGTTGCACCGTTTGCGATTTTTTTTTCTTTGTTGTGATCAGACATATTCTTTTAGTATTAGTAGAAGTACCAATCTGGTAGCGCTGAAGCAACCGTTAAATTTTTACTTTATTTTTTTAAGCAAAAATTAGTACACAAACTGCATTCTCACGATCTAGCATTTATGATAGATTCATTTGGTGCAACTTAAATAGAGAAAGTTCAGTGTTTATATAAGATTCTTCTCCATTTTTAATTTTGTAATAGGAGTTATGGAGTATAGGAGTATGAACAATATATAAATATAAATAAGTATTATATATATATATATATATATATATATATATATATATGTGTATATAAAGCCCTTGCTTCCTTTCACCTTAAACCTACCTGCTGGATACGATATGTCGATGACACTTTTGTTATCTGGCCTCATGGACATTACCCTTCCAGAATTCCTTTCCCACCTCAACCAAATCCACACCAATATCAAATTTACCATGGAAACTGAACATAACAATTCCCTTCCCTTCCTAGATACTCTCATAACAAGAAATCCTTCTAATGACAGCTTTTATTACACTGTCTACAGAAAACCCACTCACACTAACCGCTACCTAAATGCCAAATCCCATCACCACCCTGCCCAAATCCATTCGGTTGCAAAATCCCTCATAACCAGACCCATCAGTCTTTCCGATACAAAAAATCGCCAAACAGAAATTAAATCCATTACCACCACCCTACTGCAAACTGGATATTCCAACAAATCCTTAACCAATATAATCAAAAATATAAATAAAAACACTAACTCTCAATCCCAAAACCCTCCTGACCAACAAAAAACATTTCTACCTTACATCAGAGGCATCACCGATAGAATAAGCCGCACACTAATGCGGCAAAATATCCGCACGGTCTTTACGACCAACAACCAAATATCTGGGCTTGTTCGCTCAGCAAAGGATCACTGCCCCAATGAATCCCAAGGAGTGTATATAATACCTTGTGGAGACTGCCAAAGGACCTACATCCCATCACCACCCTGCCCAAATCCATTCGGTTGCAAAATCCCTCATAACCAGACCCATCAGTCTTTCCGATACAAAAAATCGCCAAACAGAAATTAAATCCATTACCACCATACTATATATATATATATATATATATATATATATATATATATATATATATATATGTTATGAATTTTTGTGAATGCGGACATATCTGTACTTTGCTTTGGTGGCAATCCTAACACTACGGAGAAAACTTTTTTAATGTGTCACAATGTGGGTTGTTAGAGTTCAGAACAAAGATGGTGTTATAATTCATTTGAGTTTAAATGAGGGCTCTAATCCAATCTATATCTGTAATGTCCACAAACCACTTTTGCATAGATTCTACTTTATGAAAAGAAGCATCGTTATGCTAGTACCGTGAAGAATAGAATTGTTGTTCTATTGTAGACACAACGAAACTGGTCATATTGTCTTTGTACCCTACAATCTCGTCATTAAGAATCGACTTCGCCAAATTAAAAAAGTTTTGTGTCTGGTAGATTTCTTGTTTATGTGGAAATCAATAATTAGAGCACTGTCAAAGTCATTGAGCTTTTTTGACTTATCCGTTTTGCTAGTACTGCTCGAAATTTCTACCACTAAGTAACACGCAGCTCTGTGCTTTTTTATATCTGTTGATTAGGTTATAGGAACCTCTAGACGTCAGTTTTCGAATTAGAAATGCGTCCAGATACTTTTGATTAGATGGTGTATTTTCCGTAGGAGCACATTAAAACATATCATATAATTTAATTATTATCAAACATGCAAAACAGCTCCAGAACTCTTTCGTTCGTTGCTTAGATAAATGACAATTGCATTTTCTAATTAAAAAGTGGAGCTCTTGAGATGTTTATTTTGAGCTTTTTTTACTTTAAATAAATGCATTTCTGTTTTTTGTGTGGATTTAAAATACTTCAGTTTTCTAAATTTCCAAATTGCGCCTTCTTCACTGAAATTTTGAAGTCGGTTTACTCCTTTTTGGATCCTTAAACATTTGAGGTCACTTCCTGGCTACACTTTGTATTTGGCTCAAGTTCACAAAAAGGTAGATGACTCTACCGGACCAATGTTGAATCTGTTGTTTGACAGCACTTGCTGATTGACCTTAGCGTGGAGCAGTGACGGGGAAAGGACATCAGCCGCGCGGCTTTGTTAGAAATGCTAATCAAGCGGTAGAGCCGTGAGTCCCCATAATTAATCTTTGATTATATATGCGAAGACTTGTTGGTTATTTGGATCAGTAGGTGAATTAATTACAATAATTAATGCACTGGCAGTTGGGCCGCCACAACGTTTGTTAGTTTTATGATTGCGGAAATTGCAGTTAAATTAATGTCAAATTTAATAATATAATCAGAGACGCAAAAGTTTTTAATTGGAATTTAGATACGCTTTGTTTTAAAAAAGCGAGCAATCTTAAACTCTTATCTAAATGCGAAGTTTAATTGTTTGAATTGCGATTAATTATAAGAGCCGTCTGGGCATAGGAAATAAACGCTTTAACGACAATTATAAATAAAAGCAACAATTGTTGTTTATGTAATTTAGATACGGAGGTGGAGTTTTGTGCAGCTAATTACGACAAAAATTTGTCTCGGAACTAAAATTAATTACATTTTAAAGTGATCCGCTCAGGCTCCGCTCAGGCTCCGCTCAGGCTCCGCTCAGGCTCCGCTCAGGCTCCGCTCAGGCTTTTACTATTATATCTTTTCGATTTATTACATGTACTCTGTCACTTAGCATTTGATATCTTTTGTCTTAGTTCTGCTAGTTTAGTGTTGTAGTCGGCACCCACCATTGGTCTCATTATAAAATAAATGCGAAGACATTCCCGGTTGGTGTTATGGTGCATCGTGTGTTTCTGAACTCTGAACGGCCTTATAACCCGAGAACCAACCACACGATGGTTACATTATATTTGTGCGGTTTGTTATATTAATTAATACACGATCTGTTCTTCTATTATTTGACTTCCAGGTCCTCTTGTTGATATCTTCATGGAGAAAACGGTGTTATTTATTACCGGTTTTGTTTGCTTACTGTCATATTCATCAATCTTAAACCATTATGTTTACTTTCATAATGTAGCCTGCGTCTTCCAATGGTTGGCTTGTATGCATTTTCCTTTTCTTCTTGTATATTCAGATCGTTAAGCACGATGCATGTGTCTTTGTTCGACATGCTGTCTATTGTTTTTTTAAGGACTCTTAAAAATGTGGTTTTCTAGAAAAGAAATTTCATTTCAGGGGTGGTTAACCTTTTTTATTCGGGGTTGGTTATGCAATTATCAGTAAGGTTGCCAGATTTTACCCTCTTTGCCAAAGGCTACTTGTTAGTGAGAGTACGAATTCGGTAAGAGAGACTATGAAACGCAAACTGGAAGCAGCGTCGCGTGCACTGTCCCGTTTGAATAAGGAAAATGATTTTAGTAGACACGCATATCTTAAACATAAATAGCTTTTGCTGCCGAAGTATACATTTAGAACAATGATTTTGTTGTGTCCGCGTTATGTGCTTTTTAGACGAGTTTTCAACTTGCACCTCGGGCTCCTGTTCCATCGAAAATAGATTTTGTTGCGGGTATGGTTTATCAAAAGTACTGGTTTTGTAGTAGAAAGGAAAGAGGAAGCACTAGGAGTGAGGATGAATACCGGATAACATCAATGCAATAAAACGTTTCATTTTGTAGTCTTCAAAAATATTTGCGCTCAAGTATTCCATAGTATTAAGACTCTACACAAGATGTTGTACAGTCACTGTCTGAACGTGATTATCCTGCAGATATGCAAAAATATCTTGAAAACATGTCACTAGACGAAGTTTTCTTTACTGATGATGCGCAACTTTATAGGAAATTTTTTTTTATATATAGATGTATATTTTTTAGCAATCAGAACTACTACATTCTATGGGCTAATTGGATATCAGAATTTCAGCTTGAAATGACGTGACGAGAGCTCCTCCAGTGAAAGACTCTCTTAATCTACAAGAAGGTTTGCTGGCCAAGTCTCTTTCCAGTAATGGTCGAAGCAGGTTATTTGAGTGGGCTGCTAATCTATCGTGGTGGGTTCTACTTCGTAGCTTGATGACATCTTTGACATAAGGAATCCTTAGGTCGTCGTGTAGCGTTTGGTTCGAAACATACCACGGTGCTTGAGTTACCATACGTAGCACTTTAGATTGGCTTCTTTGGAGCAATGCTATATTGCATTTGCTTCCGCAGCCCCAAATTTCGATTCCATACGTCCAAATAGGGATGATGATTGTTTTATATAGCAGTATTTTGTTTTCTAGGGAAAGTTTTGAGTTCTTCCCTAACAACCAATAGAGTTCTTTGATCTTCAAGTCAATCTGCTTCCGTTTTTCGTTCACGTTCGTGTCTTAGAGTGAAGTCTATGTGCTGTGATTTGTTTTCGTTTATTTTAATTTTCCAGAGATGCAAATAAGCCTGTAGTAGATTTAAGTGGGTTTGTACTAAGTTAGATGCTATTGCCTGCTGGGTCTTCATGAGCTGCTAGTATGGCAGTGTCATCAGCAAAAGTACAGATAGTAGTTTCAGTGATTGTTGGGATGTCGGATGTATATAGGTTGTAGAGGGTCGGTCCCAAGATGCTTCCCTGTGGTACACCTTCTTCTATGGAATGGTAGTCTGTTTTGGCATTTTAAATTTTCAATTGACAAGGCTGCCTTTTCCATTCAAAAAATTTTTTGGATGGTTATTCATTTATAATTTATAAAGGAAAAAACAAATTTAGGAAAAATAAAATTAAATGGAAAAAATTTCATTTGTATTTCAAAAATAAAGGAATTATTATAAACCCAAAATTTTAAGTACTTTGAGTTTTATTTTGGATTTAAAAATTAACTTGAAAACATTATTAGAAAGTTTTTTATCTAAATGGGACTTATAGGTACTTATATTGAGATTTCCTGCTCAAAATACATAGGATCACCTTTGCAATGTTACACTTTCAATAATGCCAAATTACCTTTGTGCTGCGACTATAGAACTGATTGTAAAGTATGCTGTAATGTGTGTAATTTACCTGCAACTAAGGCCAACACTTACTTTCAAGATCAGATCAGTTTGAATCTGTGAAATATTTTAAGAGAACTGTATGCAATCTGTCTGTAACCATTTATTAGTGTTGCGCATGAAGAGACGAAAAATTCTGGTAGTCAGTTTTAATTTTTTTTTTGTCTATGTATATTAAATTTGTGGATGTCTGTCTAATATTTTCTGTGCAAAGCGTAAGGAGTCTTAGAGCAACAATGTTTCGTCTTAGAGTAAATTATAACAGTACCTTTTGTTTCTATCAGATATCGCATAAAACATTGGTAGCAGCCTGGACCAAGTCATCAGCAACTAAAGTACGATGTTTATTTTGTTTCGGTAACAGTAGCCTCGGAATAAATGCTGTCAAGACACAGTGCTGCGCTTATTGTATCATTACCGAAAGCCTTCTAAATCAACGAAATAGTATTTGTGGACTGTTTTAGTTTTGCACAAAATTTAATGCTTTCTTTGCTCAATCATTATATACTACAAGTGCGTACTCACCGTCGCTTAATTCTCAAATCACGCGTGCACATTACAGTCCACTCTCATTGGCTACCACGTTGCATTGCGACTATGACACTGTTTTTTTTTTTATTATTATTAATATTGCCTTGATGCGAGACAGATCACTTACATATTTATTTAGGTAAATCCTAAGGATAATCTGTTGGATATCACTAGGTTTAGAAAAAAATTACTAAGAAAAGTGTAAAAGGATTTGCATTACCAATTTTTGCCGCCCACCTTTTGTGAGCACCATCTATCCTTTTCGCATGTGATGTTTTTTTTTTTGGATTCACTCCTTCAACTTTAAGGCCAGAAGATTTTTCTTTGCTAATATGAGCAGGATTGATGGTTAAATGCATGATAAGAATAAGTTTTATAGATTGTGATAGAACTTCATATGTTGTGTTGAGAAAACAGATTATTTTGTAATTGGAGCATAGTATTTTATTCCCCTTTTTGTAAATAAGACATACATAATGACACCTGCATTCCAGGTTCTCAGCATCTCTTTATTTTTCCATATGGTTAGGATTAAACTGTGTATTCTGTCCCATAGTCTATGTCCTTCAGATATTAGTAATTCGGCTGAAGTCTCCTCTTTACTTTGTGCCTTATTCTTCTTATTCATTTTATTTATACTAGTCCTGATTTTGTGATATGTTAGCTCTTTTTGTAATTCGTCTTCAAGGTTCTGGTTTTCTAGCTCTATAGTTTTTTGGGTCTAAGTTCAATAGTTCAGCAAAATATTTTCCCCACTTATTAATTATATTTTCTTTAGTTATCATTTTTTCTTAATTATTCTTACATATATTTGTGCAATATTTAAGGCCGGTTTTGTAACTTTCCATCAAATCATTGTTTTATTTGTGGTTTACTGGGTACTATAACTTCTTCAGCTGTTTTATTGGTAGCTTCTTTTATGCTTTCCTATTGATTATTGATGTTTGTATCCTTTCCTGTTTATTTTTAAGTGTTCTAATCTTCTGTATAGTTTCAGTTGATATATTTCTGTAGTTTAAATATTATTAAGCTTTACTACATTATATCTTTTCGATTTATTACATGTACTCTGTCACTTAGCATTTGATATCTTTTGTCTTAGTTCTGCTAGTTTAGTGTTGTAGTCGGCACCCACCATTGGTCTCATTATAAAATAAATGCGAAGACATTCCCGGTTGGTGTTATGGTGCATCGTGTGTTTCTGAACTCTGAACGGCCTTATAACCCGAGAACCAACCACACGATGGTCACATTATATTTGTGCGGTTTGTTATATTAATTAATACACGATCTGTTCTTCTATTATTTGACTTCCAGGTCCTCTTGTTGATATCTTCATGGAGAAAACGGTGTTATTTATTACCGGTTTTATTTGCTTACTGTCATATTCATCAATCTTAAACCATTATGTTTACTTTCATAATGTAGCCTGCGTCTTCCAATGGTTGGCTTGTATGCATTTTCCTTTTCTTCTTGTATATTCAGATCGTTAAGCACGATGCATGTGTCTTTGTTCGACATGCTGTCTATTGTTTTTTTAAGGACTCTTAAAAAAATGTGGTTTTCTAGAAAAGAAATTTCATTTCAGGGGTGGTTAACCTTTTTTATTCGGGGTTGGTTATGCAATTATCAGTAAGGTTGCCAGATTTTACCCTCTTTGCCAAAGGCTACTTGTTAGTGAGAGTACGAATTCGGTAAGAGAGACTATGAAACGCAAACTGGAAGCAGCGTCGCGTGCACTGCCCCGTTTGAATAAGGAAAATGATTTTAGTAGACACGCATATCTTAATCATAAATAGCTTTTGCTGCCGAAGTATACATTTAGAACAATGATTTTGTTGTGTCCGCGTTATGTGCTTTTTAGACGAGTTTTCAACTTGCACCTCGGGCTCCTGTTCCATCGAAAATAGATTTTGTTGCGGGTATGGTTTATCAAAAGTACTGGTTTTGTAGTAGAAAGGAAAGAGGAAGCACTAGGAGTGAGGATGAATACCGGATAACATCAATGCAATAAAACGTTTCATTTTGTAGTCTTCAAAAATATTTGCGCTCGAGTATTCCATAGTATTAAGACTCTACACAAGATGTTGTACAGTCACTGTCTGAACGTGATTATCCTGCAGATATGCAAAAATATCTTGAAAACATGTCACTAGCCGAAGTTTTCTTTACTGATGATGCGCAACTTTATAGCAAATTTTTTTATATATATAGATGTATATTTTTTAGCAATCAGAACTACTACATTCTATGGGCTAATTGGATATCAGAATTTCAGCTTGAAATGACGTGACGAGAGCTCCTCCAGTGAAAGACTCTCTTAATCTACAAGAAGGTTTGCTGGCCAAGTCTCTTTCCAGTAATGGTCGAAGCAGGTTATTTGAGTGGGCTGCTAATCTATCGTGGTGGGTTCTACTTCGTAGCTTGATGACATCTTTGACATAAGGAATCCTTAGGTCGTCGTGTAGCGTTTGGTTCGAAACATACCACGGTGCTTGAGTTACCATACGTAGCACTTTAGATTGGCTTCTTTGGAGCAATGCTATATTGCATTTGCTTCCGCAGCCCCAAATTTCGATTCCATACGTCCAAATAGGGATGATGATTGTTTTATATAGCAGTATTTTGTTTTCTAGGAAAGTTTTGAGTTCTTCCCTAACAACCAATAGAGTTCTTTGATCTTCAAGTCAATCTGCTTCCGTTTTTCGTTCACGTTCGTGTCTTAGAGTGAAGTCTATGTGCTGTGATTTGTTTTCGTTTATTTTAATTTTCCAGAGATGCAAATAAGCCTGTAGTAGATTTAAGTGGGTTTGTACTAAGTTAGATGCTATTGCCTGCTGGGTCTTCATGAGCTGCTAGTATGGCAGTGTCATCAGCAAAAGTACAGATAGTAGTTTCAGTGATTGTTGGGATGTCGGATGTATATAGGTTGTAGAGGGTCGGTCCCAAGATGCTTCCCTGTGGTACACCTTCTTCTATGGAATGGTAGTCTGTTTTGGCATCTCCCACTTTGGTTCTAAATTTGTGGTCTGAAAGGTAGAATTTCAAGATGTCGAAATACTTTAGTGGGAGGGGTTCCTTGATTTTATATAACAGACCTATATGCCAGACCTTATCAAAAGCCTGACTGACGTCCAGTAGAACAAGTAGTACAATAATGTTTTTGTTCAAAAGCGTGGTTAATAACTTGGATCAATCTATGTGTTTGCTGAACTCTAGAATGTCCTGCTCGGAAACCAAATTGATGGGGAGGAAGCCAGGTATCTGGTAAAATATCGGCATTTACTCTCTGTAGTAATAAGCGTTCTAATACCTTGGAAATTGTAGGGAGCAAACTATTTGGACGGTATGAGGTTACGTCATTTGGGTTCTTCCCTGGCTTATTTATTAAGATTACTTCTGCTGTTTTTAGCATTGGGGGCCAGTCTTAAAATGGCATTAAAAATATAGGTAATAAAGAGTGTCCCTTTTTTCGGAAATTCCCTGAGCATTTTTGGCGTCACACCGTCTGTACCTGGTGCTTTTCGAATGTTAAGATGGTTAAGTTCGTTCTGAACTTCGTGTGGAGTGAATGATTTAATTCGAAATGGGGTTTGTGGAATGTTGGATAAACTTGTTACGATGTCATTATTTATATGTTGATTGTTGGGCTTAAAGACAGATGCGAGATGATTTGCAAAAAGATCAGCCTTTTCTTGGTCGCTTCTCGCCCATTTAGCGTTGTGATTTTTTATTGGAGCATTGTGTTCTTTTGGTTTTTTCTTGGATTTAATTGGTCTCCAGATAGAGTTGTCGAATCTATTTAGTCTTGTAAAGTAGTCAGCGAAGGATTTTTCACGGAGTTCTCTAAGTTGTGCCTTTAATTGATTGCTAATACTATTGAGTATATTTTTATCCATGGGTGCCTGGGTTCTGTGCCACCTAGACCGTTACTTCGTTATGGGTTTTGAGCCTTTTTTTTTAGATTAATCTGTTGTTTCACTTCATTTTTGTATTTATCCCAGTTGGTTTTATTGTTATGAAGTTTAGATGTAAAATTCTTAATAATTACGAAAGTACTAATTGTTGCAATTATCGGGGGATGGTCCGATGACAAATCGTAACTAGGAGATACTTCCATGTATGATGAAGAGATTCCGTTGGTGATGAAGAAGTCCAACAGATCAGGAGTTTTATTTGAATCACTAGGCCAGTATGTTGGTTTACCCATGGACAAAAATAAGTAGTTTTTTTCCTGGATTAGATTAGCTAGCTCACGACCTTTGGTAGTTGTTAGCCGAGAGCCCCAGAGAGTATGTTTACTGTTGAAATCACCTCTAGCAATAAATTTGGAGCCGAGCGTGTTGAAGAAGTCCCTGAAGTGATTGAGTTTCCAGTAATACTGCAGAAACTGTTATGTCGTAGGAGGACGTTTTGACTTTGAGTAAAGTGGCTTGTAAGTGATTTGTTGCATACTTTGGTAATATGTAGTGATTTATAGTATTTTTTATTAAAATTGCAGTACCTGCACGTGCAATGTTGTACGGGTGGTTTGTGTTATAGGTTAAATAGGATGGTATACGAAAGAATGATCTGTCAGTAAAGTGCGTTTCGCTAACAAGTAGTATGTCGATTGAATTGTGATTGTAGAAAAGTCTCTACTTCGTTTAGGTGTTGAAGGATGCCGTTGGCATTCCGTTGGGTAATTCGTACGAATTTAGCGAATTTTATTTGATGAGCGTTGTAAACATGGTAAGAATTGAGCTGTTTTGTTGCATTAGCTGTTGGAAAATGTTTTTGAACTCATTTAGAAAAGTGCTCAGAATAATTGAGTTTTTTTCTGGTGGTTTTTGGTGGTTTTGATTTCTTAGTATATCCGAGTAAAAAATGTGGAACGCTTCACGATTTTGCGTGTCATCCTTGCGCAGGGGCCATGCCAATCTTCTCTGTATCGTTCCAATTTTAGTATATGTACCGCCGAAGCGTGTGCACAGCAAATTTGTCACAATTTATTATACGGTAAAGAAACTTGGGTTATTGACCTCTACTTTTTTGAGGAGGAAGGCCAATGTGTTCTTGTTACTTTTAATCGAAATGGTTCGAATATTATTTTTACAAATTTCGATACACTCCAACTGAAACACGTTTGGTTCCAACGGGATATATGCGATGTTTTCTGTGCGACTAATTGTACCTCATAGGACTTTTTTCTACGAGGATACTTTAAAGCTGTTGTTCTAGGACACTCCAAGCCCCACGAAATGCAATACGTCAAGAAGTCAGGAATATTTGTTAACATACGTTAAAAATAGTAATGCAGAACTTCAGAATTCAACTTTAACAGTGTATCGAGAGACAAATCTGGGCTGTAGTGTAGCTGAGTCGTTTGAGCAATTTGATGTTTTTATAAAAAATCCCCAAATCATCTAATTTTCAGACGGTCAGTAGCAGATCTTGATTGTGTCTCTTACAATGCATATACACGTATTCTGCTTGTTGTATGTCTTTCAAAACATAGATTATTTTTAACGTATTCCCCGCCGATTTTTGAATGCTACATTCGATGCATTGTTCTCGAAAGCCTTCTGAATCAATTAAACAGTTTATTCAGGTAAATGTTCTAGATTCATACAAAATTTGATACAGATTCGCTGTTCCACTTCGTGCAGTCATTGCAAAATGCGACCATCACATACTAGATGTGTTCACTCACAGGTATCTTACTCCCAACTGACCTACATATATATATATATATATATATATATATATATATATATATATATATACACATATATATATATATCAGCAGTCCATTTCTAATGGCTACCAGGTTGTATCATGACTGAGCTTACTATTTTTGTTACGTTAACATAGAATTAATATTTTTGGAACTAACCTTGTAGGTAAGACTATAAAACAGATAAAAATGCGTAGAATTAAAATATATGTTAATTAAGGACCATTTAGTCTTCTACAATTCTTTAATGCAATCCTAATACTCGATTTTAGTTTGTTGACTTTTATACTATGAAAAAAATGAGATTGATTCTCTTATACAGTTACAAATTACGTTAATGATGTAATTAATTGGTTTATTTTTTCCAAATGAATTATATTTGATCCAATTAACACTATAAAGAATACAAGGATTCTAAAAAATTTGTTTAGTTTTCAAATGAAATGTTTGTAAATATTTGTACAAAAATTTGATATCTTTCATTTGATGGTACCTATATTGCATTGCATAATCCTTTCCTCTTCTACCTTACGGTGTCGAGGTGAAAGACATCACTAGCCGTTTCCATTCCGTACGATCCTGAGCCATCCTTTCTGCTTCTTTCCACTCATATTTTTCTTTGTCAATATTCCCCCAATTTCATCGTTCCAGGTCTTGGTTGGTCTTCCTCTATTTCGTTTTTCATTTCTCATTTTCCAAACACTCTTCGCCTTCCTATTATCCTTCAACCTCACCATATGCCCAAACCACCTTAGCCGCATCCCTTCAAGTCTTTCTAATGTCGGGTTGACGTCACACTGTTCACGAATTAGTTCATTTCTAATGCGATCACATCTAGTGATCACATCTAGTGAACTGCCGCACGTAAGCAACGCATCTCACACGCTTGTATTTTGCTTCTGTTTCGCGCACTTAATACCCATGTTTCTCCACCATACAACAGCACCGGCTCACTTCTCTTTTCCTAATAAAACTGTTATTCAAGGCATAGAATAATCTCGATGCACTGGCTACTCCGCTTTCAATTTCCGGCTCCAGCTTCCCCCTCTCACTTATTTTCGACCCCAAATATTTAAAGTCTAATACTTGCTTTATAATCTCATTATTCATACTGATGCCAACATTCACATGCTCCTTTATTATCACTAGTAGCTCCGTTTTCGCACTGTTCACCTTCATTCCAAATTCTTTAAAATTTTCATTCCAGATATTTACATTTAGTTGCCTGTCTCTTTCCGTCCAAGCCACTATTCGTCCGCATATATCATCCCATTTTGGTTTTCTTTACACATTCCTTGCACTTCCTAGCAATTTCATCCATTAGGATAACAAACAACAATGGGCTCAAAACTCCCCCCTGTCTCACACCATTTCTGGTTATGAACTCATTTGATGATTCATTATGGGTTCTTACAAAATTTCGCGTGCAGCTATATATACTTTTAATTGCTTGTATTAGCTTATTTCCTACATTCCTCCGATCCAGCACTTCCCATATTTTATCTCTGAGCGCAGTGTCAAACGCCTTTTCCAGGTCTACGAAACATAGTAATAATTTGCTATTGTATTGCAGGGTTTTTCTATTATCTGTCTTATACTAAATATTAGATCCGTTGTACCCCGACCTGGCCTGAAACCACACTGGTTGTCGTCCAGCGTTTTTTCTATAATTTCTCTCAGCCTCTTCTCTAATATTATTTCGTATAATTTGCTGACGACTGGCAACAGTGACATTCCTCTATAATTAGAACATATTTGTCTATCTCCTTTCTTGTATATTGGGAGTATCGTTGCTACGGTCCAATCCCTAGGTATTTGTCCATTATTCCAACATAAATTTATTATTTTAAGCAGTAGTGAGAGTCCTTCTCCTTTCATATATTTAATCAACTCCGCCTTGATATTATCATGACCTGCAGCTTTTCCATTCTTCAGCTTTTGTATTGCCTTACGGATTTCATCCAATGTTATCTCATCATCAAAGTCCATCACTTCCCTTATCTCCAGCCCTTCATTTTCTTTTTCTCTTTCTCTTGTGTCCCCTCCTAAAATTTCCATAAAATGTTCCTGCCATCTCTTCATAATTCGCGCATTATTTAGTAATAAGTTTCCACTTGCATCCCTTATACCATTGGTCTTCTCATTCCGTCTTAGTCTTAAATTTTTCAACGTTCTATCTAGTAACTTAGCATTTCCATTACTATCTCTTTCCATTCTTTTACCAAATTCCCCCCATTGACGTATTTTAGCTGCTTTAATTTTTACCTTTACACGTTTTCTTTGTACTTTGTACTCTTCATAGTTACTATTGTTTTTGTTATTTAAACACTTCTTCTATAAATGTTTTTTCTTTGCGATTTCCATTTTTATGTCTTCATTCCACCATGCCGTAGCTTTTATTTTTCTCCCCTTAGTTACACCACATATTTCCTTTCCTGTTTCCCATACTATTTCTCTAAAAATCTTCCATAATACTTCTATACTGTACTCCTCCCTCCAGTTAGTTTTTGCAATCTTTCCATTTAGTTTTTCGCAATATTCTTTCCTGACATTTGCAAATTATAATTTGTATACTTTAATACTCTCCTGTTTGTATCTATCCTCATCATTCTTTTTACTTTTACATGCTCCATGTTGTTTCCAATTTCTCATCTTTATTTCCACAAGAAAGGGGTCTGATTCAATCTCATAACCTCTCTTCCCCCTCACATCCATTATCTCATTACTATACTTATTATGCATTAAAACCAGATCTATAATCGATTGTTCGTTTCTAGAATCCCTCACTCTTGTATATTGGTGTATTACTTTATGCTGAAAGAACGTATTACATACTCTCATATCATTCATGATACAAAAATCAGTTATTCTTTTCCCATTTGTGTTCTTTGTACTTTCCCCAAATGGTCCTATTTGATCATCTTTCTTTTCTTGTTCCAACTTTTCCGTTAAAATCGCCGACAATTATTACATTATCTGCTGTACTATCCATCTCATCCTGTATCTGTTCTCAGAATATATCTCTCATATCTTTAGCCTCATTTTCCGAAGGTCCATAAGCTACTAATATTGTCCTTACCTCATTCTCTTCCTTCTCTACATCAATTCTTAACAATCTTTCAGATATAATTTTCCAATTTTTAACATGTTGGAACCAGTTTTTATGTATTAGAGCTGTCACCCCCGCTTTAGCTCGTTCAGTCTCATCGACTCCTCCATAAATTAAATAATACCCTTTTTTTAAGGTATACATCCCTTCCCTTTTTTCTTAGTTTCTGTTATATCCAATACAGCCATATTTGCCCTTTCAAACTCATCAACAAGTTCCTCCTCCTTCCCATTTATACTTTGTACATTCCATAGTCCCATCTTCCATTTTCCTTCTTTTCTACATCATTCCTTATCCTTAAATCATTACCTTTTTTATTTCCATGTTCGTCATCCTTATAACCTCCTGTCCATTTATTAACTAGTTCTTTCTCCAGCTCGTTCGGGTTATTTTTCGTAACTGTTGTTCAAGGGAGTCCCCGTCAGGTGATCTCTCCAGAACTGTACGCTTCGCTCTGTTAGATTCTGCTCTTTGCTCACTCTTATCTATTATGAGTTTGTTGTACCTAATAAACGCCCGTAATCCGTTTCGCCTAGCCTCTTTCATTTTGCCTACCAGTATTTTCCGTTCTTCTTGCACCTTCTTGGGTAGATCTTCCTCGATCCATGTCCGTTCTTTTCAGCAATTTCGTGTTCATAAATATCTTCGTTCTGGTTCTCTCTTTTATACCTTTAATAAGAATTGGTCTCGTTCCATTCTCGTTCTGCTTTCCGATCCTTATAACCTCCCCCACATCTTCCTTAGCATTTATTTCAACTCCAATTTTTTGCATTATTAATTCAACTTTTGTCATTGTTTGCTCCTCTTTTTCATTCTCAACTTCTTTCACCCCTTTTATTACAAGGTTCCTCTTTCTTATCTCCCTCTCTAATAGCTCCAATCTTTTTTCTTGCTCTGCTACTTGCTTTTTCAGCACAGTATTTTTGGTTTTAATTTTTTCCATCTCTTGTAATATTTGATCCATTTTATTATTCATATTTTCCTGACTCTTTTGTATTTTTTCAAACATTTCTTCCACTTTCGTCATCTCCATTGTCGTTATTATAATTTTACGCACCTGCAACACCTTATGCTCAAATGTATAACTGGTTGCCTAAACCACTTCAAATTGAAATTTGGCTGAATATTATTTGCTTGTTTCTTTATCTTTAACCTCACTTTCATAAGCTGCACACTTTAATTATATCAGTATCTTAGGCCCTAAATTTTATTCAGCGCCAGAAACACCGCGATTAACTTCACTTCCAGCACCTTACTGATTTTTAATTTCTCACGACACCGCCCGAATCCGAGTTTAGATGTTCGTGAAAAATCAAACGCACCATCAACCTTCGGTATTCCTCACCTATATTACATCAATTGAAAACATGGGGCCGGCGAAGAGATTGCTCTGTAAGCAATCCCAGAACGAACTTAAAAAAACCTTTCGATTTTGATTTCGAATTTCGGGAAAATTCGAAATCGAATATCTGGAAAATTATTCGACATAGAATTTTTTCTTCATTTTCGAATTCAGCGTAAAATTTCCTATAAGAATCACATTTAAAATCGTAATGTCGAAAATTTTCCCGAAATTCGAAGTCGAATATCTCGAAAACTATTCGACATAGAATTTTTTCGATTTCATTATTGAAATCAGCGTAAAATTTTCTTTAAGAATTACTCATAAAATCGCAATGTCGAAATTTTCTCGAAATTCGAAGTCGAATATCTCGAAAACTATTTCGATTTTGAAATCAGCGTAAAATTTCCTATAAGAATCCATTTTAAAATTTTAAAAAATCCATAATTTTGTGACAGCGACAGACAGACAGACAGACCGACAGACCGACAGACCGACAGACATATAGAATTCAGTAACGAACTTTTTAAGTTCGTTGAATATTACTTGGAAAACTAACGAAAAAATACAAGAATGCTGATTAAAGTAACGGAAGGTCAGTTTTTGAGTTTATGGTGGCGCCTTTGTGCTATTTCTTTCGGCAAGGTTATCATGCACGCCATTACTGCCGCACTGTACGTTGCTCTTTTGGCAGCTGCCAGAGCCGATTAATTTCACTGGACGTGTTCTGCGGGATGCTGTAAAATTCGAGAAAGTAGACTAAAGAGCGTATCTGCTAGTTATAGCCACTCGACGCCTAAACGCCGCTTTCTTAGAGATTGCGGCTTAAGGTCAAATTGATGCTTGCACCCAAGAGCGGGCGTTTTGATCTTCTTTGATGTGAGAGTACGCTGCCGGACATAGCAATGGGAAAAGCGGCCTATTACGCCAGAATAATGCTCTTTCTGCTTTATAGCAGGCTTGAACAGAAATTTACTGTTTTGTAAAATAATTTTTCTGTTATATTTCAAGAGGTCGTGATAATTCTTTTATTATTAGAAAGACAAACTCTTTCAAGTTTGCCACTAGTAAACGTGAGCAGTCATTTTGTGTTTTGGCATATGCAAGAACCTCTTCTGTTGAAACAACGTTATGACTATTAAGAGCAGAATTCTGTATTTAACAGAATCAAGGAGTGGTTAGCGAAATTTTGGAACGAAGATATTTGTTTATGCACAGTTTCTTGGTTAGAGACGTTGAAGACCAAGCGAAAAAACTGTAAATCGCATTAGAAAAGTTTACTTCCTCTCTTCGCAAGTCAATGCACATGCGAAAAGTTTAGAGCCTGGCGTCTCGTAATCAACAGTACGGCGAATTCTTTATAGGAAACTCAAGTGTAAGTTACAAGCTTCAGTACCTCAGCAAAAATTGCAAAGCTGTGTGTTTTAACTGAAATGCAAGAGTTTTGAAATTGACAGTTTTACAGACTCGCTCATCTTTAGTGACGAAGCAATTTTTAATCTAATCGAAAAAGTAAATCAGTACAATGTGTGCACCTGGGGGACCGAAAATCCCCACTTTTTATGAAGACAATTATCTTGTCACTACTCTAGTGGCTTGTAGGGGCATCTCAATTGAGACTGAAAAAGACGACGCATTAATGCATTGGTTAATCAGGTTGCCTGACTTAGCCCTTTGCGACTTTTGTCTAAAATTTTCGCAACCCTATCACCACTGCTAGGGTTCTCTTGGCTCGTAGCACGACACTACGCTGAAAACCAACATGCCGAAAACATTGATGACGAAAGTCGTTATGCCGAATGGCTATTATGCCGAATGGCAATTCACAGATAACTATATTTATTGTATTTACAAAGCAGAAATGGCTCGCCTTGTGATGTTTTAGTGTATTCTTCTGGCAAGTCGTTGAGTGAAATTGGTAATGGCAATGGTTTGCAAACAGCTTTTCGTGTTCGTTGTATGCGCTTCGTCATAGTTCTCACTGGTGGTAATTTCCCGGACACTGTTTTTTATACAGATGATGTTGCACGTGATAGAATTTGCTGAGCTGTTTCGGTTCCATTGGCCGCTCTTTCTTTGATACCTTCCAATACTTCTCGTGCCGCGACTCTCCGAAACGCGGCAAGTGGTTACGCGCGCCCGTTTCAACAATTTGTCCCTCTAAATCGCTACTCACCTTGCCAAGGCATTTTGCAACATTATATTCTACACTGCAATCTAATCAAGTAACCAATTAAAATGTTAAGTTGATTTATTCTAAAAATAAAATAATTATAAATATGATAAATACAATTATCTGTGAATCGCCATTCAGCATAATAGCATTCGGCATGTTGGTTTTCGGCGTTGCGGGTACGTCGTAATGTCTTTCGGCGTCGTGTCATGGTACCGGGTGCCAGTAACTATACTAAAAATTTAAAATGATTTTATGAACAATGTGGTGGATACTACAAAAACATTTAACAAAAAATGATTTTTATAGAGTAAATGTTAACTATTAGAACATACTGTAAAATGTGATTCCTGGTAGGGAAAGGAACAAAAATTTTATGTAAACATATAGCTGGACATGTTCAGTGAATTTGCAATGCCTGATTATTAAATTGCATGACACTATGCCATTTATTTTTTATAACTTTAGAGTATGTGTTTGAAGATCCCTTTATCGATGGGTCTCAATGTAAGCACAAACAAAGTATCATGGATTGATACACCCGTTCAAATCCTTCGGGCTGTATCTAAATAGTGTCACTGGTTGCATTGACACGTTATTCAAGTGTCTGCACATCAGAATCTAGCTCAGCATACACGACTCTTTTCATGTGACCTTATAAGAAAAAGTCAAAGGAGTTTAAGTCGGGTGACCGAGCGATAACATACAACAGGACTACCTCGTCCGGTACATCTGTCGGAAAAGCTGTTGTTAAGATACTGGCAAGCGTTAACACTAAGGTGAGCTGGAACTCCATCATACATCAGCGAACAAGCAACAAAGATAGAATATATCTAAAGAATTATAGATAAAACAGACCATTGTGGAAATACATCTGGTCCCACTAGGTGGTCACCAATAATACCAACTAAAACATTAATGCTAAATCGTCACTAATGATAAACTTTAACCATTGCATGCGAATTTTTCCCAGTCCAACGACTATTTTTAGGATTATTATGCTAGTGAAGAAGATTAGTTTTTGTACATCTTACAAGTGATAAAAATTGTGGTAGTGCTCATGTGGAATAACCAACGCAGTCGCTTGGCATATATTACGTTGGTACTTTTCTAGAGCGAATGAAAAAAATAAATAATCACAATAGATAAAACTAGAAAAAAAGAGAAGTAAAATTAAAGAATTTTAAGACGTGGATACTGAAGGAAATACTAATCTGGACAGTAGACACTGCTGAGATAACGGGGTTGTAGCTAAAGCATTTGGAACTAGGAGCAAACTTGGATATGGCGTCTTTTGAATAAGCCTTTCGTGAGTTTATTACAAGTGCAATAAATAGAAATTATGTTTCCAGTTTCTAAAACAAAATAAAGTTTTTGACGGAGTTTTGTAGGATCTTTGCATCCTTTAAGGCTTGCTCGTGTCCCCAACATTCTTTACTACAGTGACACTTAGTTCGTTACAGCTTCTATCAGTAATATGGTGAATTTACCATGGATCATTTAATCTCTAAGAAGATCACTGTGCTTCTAATCTCTCTCAAAAGAACTTATTAGTGAGATGGTTTCCAAATTTAAGTTAAATCGCAACCTGCGCAATTCGGAAACTGAGAACATATTTGCTTATCAAAGACATGAGTTGAAATTGCACAGTAGAGTTATGAATCTTCAGCTAGGTTTGGAGAATTATAGCACAATTCAAAACTGCCAAAAAAGTGGCGCATCAGAATTATTGTTATTAGCAATCTGACATACGGAAGTGGTTAGCATATGTGCTTCCAGAAACAAGTTCCATCATGCCTCGTGATGAGTTACATAGCTCTAGTCTTAAGGTTGGGTTGTAAAAACACGTTTTCCGTTATGATATTCCAATTTTAGTGCTCAACCCAAAATTTATTAAACTTACTTGCCACGCCGCTCTCTTTCCCCATAGTAAATCCATGTTATTTAAGCGAATAAACTAAAATTTTATTTTACTTGTATAACTTTGTTTTTCTTTACCAAGGCTGTTATCGTCTCCTTGGATTATCACACCTCTACCCATCCCCATACCAAAAAAGACTTTTTGACCTACCCAGTTTTTCACATTTCTGGACGAAATATAGCCTCAGGACACCAAAAAAGTTGGTTTGAGCCATTGGTGTGTGTGTGTGTGTGTGTGCGTGCGTGCGTGTGTGCGTGCGTGCGTGCTGTGTGTGTCTGTGTGTGTCTGTCTGTGTCTGTCTGTCTGTCTGTCTGTCAGTAAACAGGATATCTCGAGAACCGTAAGAGCTAGAGACTTGAAATTTGGTATACAAGTTACATATAGGTAGGGGACGCAGTGCGTAAAATCGGCCGAGTCGTTTGGTCGCAAGGTTGCAAAATTGGTCGGAAAGCGGTCGCGAATCTAAACGGTTGAAGATACAAAAAATTCATGAGAATAAAAATGATTTGTTATCATGAGATAAACATGAATTTAAAATAAAAGTTGGTAAAATAGTAACTCGAAAAAAATTGAAGCTCAGGATTTTTAATAGACCGGGTGTTCATAAAATGTTTCGGGAAATTTATATTACCAGATAGATCAGACCGAGACGAACAAAAAATTACAATGAAATTTTTTGATCGAGGTCAAATAAATAAGTTATAGCCGATTAAAAATTAATTAAACGGACCAATCACAGCGCGCTCGGAGAGCTACCGGGCCGACTGCAGGAGGACCGGGGCGCTAGGAAGAAGCACGCAGGCGATAATGGCGAAGGCTGTGTGACCGAGCTCGCACGGTTACCTTCAGTGACGTAGCAAAATTTTAAGTACGAGTCAATTATTGTTTTGTACTGTTTATTTTAATCAGCTTTCGAGTGTTGGACTCGCGCCTCGTCCTTTTTTAAAATAACAAATTCCGGGACGAGAGCAGTGCAGGGCCGAGACTATGGACCCGGTATAATCTAATATATATTTGTCTTATCTCCCTAACTAAACTTATCTCCTCCTAGGCGCTTCAACCGATTTCCTTGAAACTTGCACACCACATTCACATATTTGCTAATTCGGCGCAAAAAATCAGCCTTCTAACTTTAACCGTTTTTGAATTATTTAAATATTTTGATTACAAGGGAAACTCCTCCCAATGTTTCTATTGTTTGTAGTGTTAAATGTACGCAAAACATGTGGAATGTTCTATACGACTGCCTGGCGTCTAGATCAGGTTTCGTCGACGAAGCCTGCGGGGTTCTCTGGTATATAATAATAGGTTAAGGAAAGTCGTGTGATGTTCACACCAGATTTTTATTAATCTGTTGTGTTATACTAAACTCATCTCATGGTGCTACGTTTATTACCAAACTCAAAAACCAACTCTGTCGTTTCTTTAGCGTAATTTTACGAATGGCTCTCTATTTTTGAACAGAAACATCACAGTGAACTGCTGGATGCACCATTACACTTCCAAAATAGCCAAAACTTGTTCAATGATTTTGAAAGACCACGTCGACAGTCTGCTTGACTCCGAAGGTTTAGTTTATGCTCTAACGAATAACAACCAATGCTGCATCATACTGTGAACCTAAATATACTGCAAGAAACCTTTAAAGATCAAAGACTCCGAAAATCGACAGATAAACTTGTTCTTCACTCCATTCAGCGTATCGTGAAAAAATTTCAGGAAATTCAAATTGGAAATGTGGCCTTACCCCCAGTTCGTTTTTTCAAACAAGACCTAGGTTTTCCTACAGTTCATAAAGTGGTTAAAAAAATGAATGTCTGCGCAATGAACAACTTGATCAAATAATACAAAGAGTGTTTGAAAAACCTTGATGAAAAATGCTAAATGTTTATTCTTCCTTGTCCAATAAGAGGGAAGAGTGTAGCTTTTTAATTTATCTTTTCAGTTACTGAGCTGTAACAACATTAAGTCTAATAGGTGAAAAGTACGAGAGTGATTTTATAATTAGTCCAAAAGCAAGATGTACATAATCAGAGGAAGTTAAAATTAGGAGTTATAAACTTACTCTAACAAATTCCAAATCTTTTTAAGCCGTTGGAAAATGCTTGAAAAAAACTCATTAATGAACTAAATAGTAAGAATAAAAGCATGAGAAATTGGATTGGACTTCACCATCCTTCACTATTTTTCCTTCTTTAAGTACTTGGGCATCTTGGAAATCCTAAAAAACTAAAGTTGTTACCTTTCCATTACGATAAAACTGTCATTGACTCCTTATGCGTGGTTTTAGCTCTTGTTGTCCACTATTTTGACTGTTGCTTTGTGTCTTATATATAATGACAGATTCAGATATTGTCTACTCTAATTAAGTGCTGCAGATTGTGATTAAATATTACCTAACACA
Organism: Sinelater perroti; assembly: GCA_036346155.1. NCBI lineage: Eukaryota > Metazoa > Arthropoda > Insecta > Coleoptera > Elateridae > Sinelater > Sinelater perroti. The sequence continues at coordinate 439,272 of JARFIY010000201.1, forward strand.
TTTTGTCCATAATTAAAGTCGTGGCACCCATCTTAAGCAGTTTTTCTATGTACAATTATTTATGCAGGTTGTTATATTACTTGTTTAGCAGAGATGTCTACCTAATCAGCAATCTCACAATTTTCTTCATTTTTGTGGCAAATTTTTCAGTGTCTACTTTAAATAACTGCGGATTAGAATTAATGCGTCGCTTTTGACTTAAATTTCGCGTTATTTGCATAGTGACACTCGTCTATCCATTTTTAAGACAACCTTTGTAGTCTTCACTTCAAACGTCTATGGAATAGACCAATGTGTCACTTTAGACTCAAATTATTGTGGCATATTTTTTTTAAAAATGTATGCTAATTATCCAACAGCTTCTGTATATGATATAATAAATGTAAAATCTTATTCTCTGTTCGAAGTTAATTCCAGTACTAGTTAAAACAATGATGCCTACAAAGGTGCTTTCCCGGAAACGTAGATGTAAGCCAACCACCACGAAAAATTTATCTTTTGATTTTTTCTATATTGTTGAGAAGTTTTAACATACTAGGTTTAGATTGTTTAAATTAATTTTTTTATGACGATCTATGTTGATGGCGAAGCGAATGCTTAATGTTGTTTTGTTTACCCAATAATTTATTACAACAGGACGCGTTTCTTGATGTTTTATTAGTGATGGCAAGATCTGCAATATTTGTTTAACACCTTTGTCCGCCTTAATTGTTTATACCTTTGCACTTTCATAGAAACTTAGCATAATCCATAAACAAGACAGATGGGGAATTGTTTGACCGTGGGAAAATGTAGTCAAATTACCGTCGAACCGACACACGCTAATTAAAACAAGCTGCTAGCGTTAGGTAATCGTCAAAGATTTATGCATGAGCAAATCAGCTGGTGGAGGCACGTGCCTGACACAGATGATGTAACTTCCCCAGAGATTTCTTCTGTCAACTTAGGCGAGCGCGCTCTTCCGCTAACTGCTAAGCTAATACATTCCGGGGCCGCTCCGAAAAGATCCTTGCGAACAGGCTTCCTTATCTCTTAATATTGAAATCGTGCTCCTGAAAAGCTCCCGATCACCCGATCACCCGATTTGCATTTAAAGCGCTTTCGATCTACAACGCATAACAAAGGGCGTCTGGAATCGGGGCTCGGTGATAGTGGCTGAGCCAACAGCGATCGCAATTGCATCATGTAATTTAGGAGAGGACAGGAGCTTCAAATAGCGGCGCTATGCGAGAAGCTTGCTCGGTCTCTTTGTTTTTGGGTTTGGCAAGCTGCGGACGGTATGTGCTACAGGAAATGCCGTTGTTGCAGGAGAACATTGTTTCTTGTGCTATTTGGAGGTTACCTCGTTGAGACGTTGCTAAGTGTGAGAACATGAAATCTGAAGAATAGAAAGTCTTGATGACGAAAAACAATAAACTATTTAAATTTTTCGTATAGGGTGACCCAATCAACTTTAAAACGTGCTTCATATACTTAATAAAAAACTATGATGACATAATATAACAAGTAGCTAGTTTTTACATCCGAACAGGACTGATCCTGCGCTCCATACTTTGGAATTTCTTAAGTGATGTTTGCTTTCAATGCTTTTCTAGTTTATGACATATGATAAATTTCCCCTTTTATAAACTTTTATAAAAAAATACTTAAGTGGGATAAAATCGGACAACAGCGGTGGACAGAGTTTATTCGACATGGTGCCATTACTAACAAAAACTAGTTTATTTCGGCCAAGTTGACATGTACTGCACGGGATGTTGCTCCATCTTACTTTACTGGAAATATCAAATTGATATTGATATTGATATTATATTGTTGTCTCTGGTCATTTGTGGAAATATTTTGCTTTAAGTCTCTAGTAGCTTCCTTTCATAGATTTTTTATCAAAAAAGTTAGCCAAAATTCTTCTTTTTGTCTGGCGTTGGATTCAGAATAAATTGTTTATATCAGTTTTCTTGATATTTAAAGATATGAACCTCATAGTCTACTGATTGTAGATCCATTGAAGACAAGTTAAATTTTCCTTCTGTCTAGCTATTGTCAATGTTACTGAGTGGTCTGCATATCCGGTAGTCTCATGTCTATCATATACAATACTTCGTAATATTTGTAAGTTATTTTAGCCTTTAAATATCCTCTTCCATAATGCTCAATATTGCGCAATTATTTTTTCCATGTTTTCTGTTTTTCTACTTTACTCTATATAACTTTTGCCATAATTTGTGTGGTTATTCCGATCTAAACCTATACTGAATGGGAGACCTTTTCTGCTCTTTAACTTTTTTGTTCTCTTTCGCTTTTTGTATTCTTTTTCATGTGGTTTTTATTGATTTTACTTTTTTGTAGCTTCTCAAATTTTCTCATCTATAAGGCATAGTCTTTTACGTAAGCTATGTTTTTCTTCATTATTATTCATTATTAGATATTTCTAGGTGATTTTCTATTTTACTATTGGAACTTCAAAAATTTCCATCTTTTAGTACTTTCCATCTAATTATTTGTTCCATTATATTAGCGTTGCAACTACTTAAATTTTGAACATGAGTGCTTATAGTTCTTCTTTGATAGTTTGCTATATATATGTACATCTCGAGTTATTTGTATGCTATCCTTTTTATTTTAATTGATGTAAGTCACGTTTTTTTGCACTTTTTCTTTATTATATTGTATGGAATTTTCATTTCTCTATTAAAGTTCTTTTTATATACTTCTGATCACTGACAATAAAAATTCCCACTTTTATAGTACATGTAGTTTAATACAGTTGTTATTGTTACATGAGTCTTTATAGTCTTTCTCCTTGAATGGTTTAGTACACATATGTACATTTTGGTTTCTTTATGTTTCGTCTCTTTTCTTTTATTTCCACTTAGTTTTTTTCTGTTTTTTTAGCTCTGCTACTGTACTTATTTTTTGCATTTCATAGATATTCAATTTCTTATCTACTAGTGTGTCTTGGTTGATGTAAGTCACATTTTATTGGCACTTTTTCTTTGTTGTTTTGCAGACCATTTTTTTTAGTGAGTTTTTCTATTATTCTTCTATTAAGTTTCTTTTTATACAGAATATTTTGGAATTGAACGACAATATTTTAAGGATATATTCTTCAGCACGGAATAAACAAAAATGTTCATATAAACATACGTCTCAAATTAATTTATTACTGAGACATTGAAAGTGAAAGATAAATATCTAAAAGACTTGGAGTTAATCGAATAGCCGTGGTTAACAATTCTACATCATTTATTTGTTTAACCGGTGATTAAACTTCTGTTATTAAATGTGTTGATTAGTATTAAACACTGTTTGTGTAAGTAACGTGTTTTATTGGTTCTGCGCGTCTTCGTGAGAGTTAACACTTGGAAGACTCTTAAATTTTTTATTATCATGGGAGACTACAAATGTGTTCACTTTTGCAGAACATACAGACATGTTTTTAATTTATGGGGAAACATCATGAAACATTTTCTTCTAGAGGGATACCAAATCGTAAAACGTTTGAAGTCATTGCAAGGCGTCTCAGGGAAACTGGCATGCTAAAACCTCTGCGACTAAAGGTTTGTCGACAAAGATTTCGACGAACTGCTAACGTTAAGGAAGAGATACAGCATGCTGTTCAGTTATCTCCTAATACTAACACCAAAAGATTGTAATTTCGTTTAGATGTTTCATATACAAGCGTATGGCGAACATTGCGCAAGCAACAATTCATTTCGCGTTACGCGTGTGCAAGATTTCTTACCAGAAGATTATAGCAAGTGCAGATATTTTTGCCAGTGGTTAATTCGACAGTGCATACGAGATCCTAACTTCCTGAGCTGCCTGCTAGTTATCAATGAATTTTGCTTTACCAGAAATGGAATTACTAATTTTCGAAACACCCATACTTGGAACAAAAAAAAAACCTTCATACTGCTACTACACATTAAATGTCTGGTGTGGTTTTCTCGGCGACAATCTCATCTACCTCTTCCTTTTACCAATAAGGCTTTCAGGAATATTTTACTTGAATTTTGTGTAAAATAATCTGTAAGCTTCTAGAAGACTTTCTCATCGGTAATAGGTAGGGGATGTGGTTTATTCATGACGGTGCCTCTGGTCACTTTTTCCATATTGTCACTGATTATTTAAACACAGCATATGATAACCCATAAATTGGTCGAAAGTGACTTATTAAGTAGCCACCACGATCTCCTGAAATTTCAATATTTGAAGATATCGACGTAACCATTTTTTTCAATCCATAAAAATTCTCTTTCATTCTTATTTTAATGCACTTCCGTTGCTTGCCTGTTGTACATTAACGTTGCTTGGGTTGATTTATAGTTTGTTTGCTTATAAGTTAGATATTAGCTCTTGCTATAGTTGCTCAAAACTATAGTTACTATACTTTGAGTAACCAATGCGGCATACAACATATATTTCAGCTCACTTGTGGAAATCTTCTATTTATTCTGGTTTATAACGTTCTTATTATTTTAGTTTTTTTCCGTAAGGTATTCTGGATATTTCTTCTGTATCGTTATTTTTGTACCCGATTAGTGTCTCCGCACTATCTAAGATATTTTCTTTCGCTTACATTTTGCTCTCTACATTGTTTTTATTATGGCTTATCTTCACATAGTCATACACCTGTTAATATGGTCCCTTTTTATGAAGCATTCTGTTTATTTTATTTTGATCTTTTCGATTCCAGGTGTTTTTTTTGTTTTCTAAACCGTGGCATTTTGATTTTCGTTTTGTGTCAGTTGTCAATTTGCAAACGCTACTGCCATTTTGTCAATAGCTGCCAGGGCTACTTTAATTGATTTTACCAATTTCTATTTTGTTGTATCTTAGTACTTTATGTGAAACCCCGATTAATCAATAATAGTATAGTATAGGTCGTATGTGTACTCTAAACGTAACTGCATACTTTCCCAATGTTGCTTATTCTTTTCCTCTCTCTTCATTCAATTTTTGATACGTTATTGATCGATCATGTAAGAAAGATACCTATATTAAGATTAATAAATATTTTCCAAACTCCCCTTTTTTATATCAGAACTGTTCAATGATCTTGTACATTGTACATCGTAATAAAAGTCTAAGATGTCTAATAGAATAGAGAAAAAGGCAAACATTCTCATTTATCTTGTACCAGACTAATATTTGAGTGCATTAAGGCATTAACCATGTTAAAAAACAAATATCACAATATATATTTTTTGTAGAACTCCACACTGCTACTGTAGGAGAGAAGACATCAAATTCACATGTTTCACATAGATTATAAAGGTTATATTGAACTACAGTCACTTCAGTCGAAATATGTAGAATTGTTTTGCTTCAACCAGAAAAATTTACCTTAACCTCGCCAATCCTCTGTAATTTATGAGGTATATTGCGGACAGACGCAAAAACTAAGGTAACCAACGTATGAATCATCGGTTTCGTTGAGACGCGGAGGTGAACGCCTGATCGCTAAATATAGCCCAAATCGGACAAAGAGAGCGCGGACCATGTTATATCGCCGATAGCTTCTCCACAATCTGGTTTCTATGCCATTGTTGTCGGAGGCACCGGAATTGGGTCTTGGCTGAGCTATCAGGCGTCAGGGCTATTAATAAGCAGTGCTGCCGAGAAAGTGCTCTTCAGCTCTGCGGAAACGTCGAAGGCCTCGAGCTCTAACAAATGCAACGATGCAAGGTTAAACGGGTTATTAGCGACCAGAAAGTTTTTGCTGGCGTTTGTGTTTAGAGATGCGTTTCTCGTACTAATGTTGGAAGCTAAATAAAATTATTCAGAAAATACCAGATGACTGATATAAAATCGATACATTTCCTTCTTTATTTATTTGGGTGGGAGGTCATTAACCTCCACAGTAAATGTGTGCGCTATACACTCTCTCTTTCAGATAATCATCTAGGTTGATACGAAGTTATAAAATCTGGAGAATGCGGCGACTATAAGCTCTTGAAAATTATTTACCTATCAAAGAAACTCGGAATTAATGTCGCGACGTATTTAACATGACATCATGCTGTCTTGTTGATAACTTCCTTAGCGCATCTCTATATGATCCGCTAAAAAACCCTCTCTAGGAGAAGGGATGATATTTTTAGCGTATACTATAGATGTTAGTAATCTTCTAGAAATATTCTTTAAATTATAGCTCATTTATGTCCAAATAAATAAAAAAGGCAAGTCAACGTGCCTTCAGCTTTACAAATAATACCGTTTGTTGCCTTCTAACCCTTTGGATGGATATTTCCTTTCAATAAACACCAAAAGCTTCAATTGGGCCAGCTTCGGAGCAGTTCTATGTGAACCTCGACAAATTCCATATATTCGTGCTTCAGGTAGTTGGTCACGATTTTCGCGTCCCTTGAATTCTCAACGGATACAGCATTATTAGGAAAGACCGAAAAATAAAATTATGTGAGATTACTGATATGATAGGCATCTCAGTAGAACAAGTCCCACGACTTTTTACTATCGACTTGCGTGTAAAAAGACAACTCTTTGATCTGATGACTAATTCCAGCCCCTTTCCTTCAAATTCTGCCTTTGTAACTAATTTAATATTGGATTGGGCCAAGAAAATGATACTTGTATAACATTAAGCATTAATAGAGTAATGAGAAAAAAGAAGACTAGATTTGCAAACGTGAGTATGAAACAATTGCATTTTGACTTTATAAGACGAATTTGACTTTCTGAATGTGTTCGAACGTTTTATTTTGTACGATAAAGTTTGTTTTATACAAATGACCAGAAGTTACGTTATTTTTTTTCGCCATTAAACTTAGTGAAATGACACTATTGGTCAAACAGAATGTTAATTTCCTATAGCATTTCTAGACGTAATATTTACAGCTTGTGAATCCGATCTACTTTTTCATTCATCAATCAATCTCTTTTGAAATGCTGGAGAATACTGTATACAGTTGGTTTTGAGACATTGTCAGTGACAAAATAGTTGTATATGTATTCTCACGTTCTATATTTTCTTCATAAATTTTACTTACAAGCTTTTTCAAATCAACTTTTTTTGAATCCATTTTTAAACTATACACGACCTTACTGGCCGTCAAATAGTTCGAAGTCTACACATCTCTGAGGCGAACTAAATTTTTATGTTCTTTTTCTTTCTGCTCTTTGTTTGTCTTTTAGACACAAATCACTTTCAATAGATTTCCGGTCATCTTTGAACCGTTCCTAAAACATCCGGATAGTTTCTGATGCAGATTCGCTGCTCTACTCGCTTAGCAATTGCAAATACTACGATTATACAAGTGCTTACTTACCAGTGTCTATCTTTCAGCTGAACTGACCAATAAAGTGGTCCTTGTTTACGCATGCGCATTACAGTTCACTCTCATCGAATTCTAGGTTACATCGCGGCCACGCAAACTGTTTTTGTTACATATATTAACATTGGACCAATAGGAGTATATTTTGTTGGCACGCTAAAAGTAATTATATAATCTATAAGACCAGTTGGAATGACAGGTAGGACGCCTATAAGGCAATTTGGCCAAACCGAAGAATTTGTTTTTAAATTTTGGAGAGGCGTTACATGTTGTTGGTCAAAGGTCATTACATATTTTTGCTTTGCAACTTGGTTTTGAGTATTAGAGCACATCTAATAAATTATTGTTCTAAATTTCTGAAAAGTGTAAAAGATCAACTCTAACCATATCGTAATACATCTAGTGTGTGAAAAGGCTCATGTCATTGTCCTACCAGACTGCTTATTATTAGATGTTTGTAACTGCTTCTTCTTCATCTTTGGAAAACGCTCTCAAACATTAAAATAACTTTTTAGTTTTTCACTTTATTTATTTTGATTTTTAAAATAATTTTTACAGAAAAATCAATAAAATACTCTCTTTAATAATAGAAATTGTTAATTATTAACTGTTTTATTTCACTTTTTGATTTTAGACTCATAAATGTGAAAAGAGATTTTTAATACAAATATTATTTAAATGATTCTTAAAATTTTAGATTTTTGCCTTTAAAAATAGTTGGAGGAACGTAATAGATAAACTCAAAGCAAGAAATTTTAGATTGTATTAAACTATTGAAATAAAATGCCAAGACAAAATGTGCATGAATGTTGTATAAATACTGGAAATATCAAAAGGTACTACAGGAAATATTCAAATTTGTTCTCCCGTTTATGATAACAACCTGTACCGATACATCACAAACAACATTGTATGTGTTGAAAGAAATATATTAAAAAACCTCCAGTGGAATTATATGGTTTATGTGTACGTTTTCAAAATGAATTTGTTTTATTTATAGGTTTCTAAAAACCTCTCATAAAAACTTGTAGATGAAAATACCCAACTTTTCCAATATTTCTGTCCTTGCATTATCAATTTTAAATTACACTCAACAGCTACTTAAAAAATCTCAGGTTTAAAAATGGTGACGTATTCGCTTATCACTTTGTATGTAAATTTATTTTTGACAATTGTTTGTTATGTCTCTTGCTTACTTGTATTTATTTAAGTCATCTATGCTATGTCAATTCTTTTTTGAAAAAATCAATTTTTTTGCCCCCATTTCTCGTACCCTTCTGTATATGACTGTCATATCTCTTGCATAAGTAAAAAATTTTACAAAACAAGAAAATTTGAATTTTAACAACAGCTTACGACATTTATTGAATCTTAAAGTACATAATGTATTGGGAAGAAGGAAACTTAAACGTTCTATTTGGATGCTTTATTTCTAATTACGCTTGTATCATAGAAGAAATTCAATTGACTTTTAATTTTAACTGGAATACAAATTTAACTAACTTAAGTGGTTTTATAGAATATCTACCAACCTTGCCCTAGCCACATTGTAAATATCCAACTAATTTAAGTTTTACCGCTGATCTATGCATTGGTTTTAAATCTATTCACTACGATTAACCACACGCCACGCGAAGGCCAATTCCACATTCTTCATCGTTATGCAGTTCTCCTACGTCGAATTGTTCACATTTTTGCGTGGATAAAAATTATGTAAATAAGACATTTCTGAAAGTGTGTAGTAAGTTATCGGGCTTAGTACAGTAATTGAATGCCGCTGCCTTTTTAAATTAATTGGAATTAATGCTGCGATAAAGACCGACAATTGGGTAGAATAGATTTAGAGCTTTTTGTAACTTAAATTTAGCTACTTAATAATTAGACCATAAAAAGGGTGTTCTTTATTATTACAATATTTGATAGTGCTGAAAGTTATCAAACCATTTACTACGGTCCCAGTTTTTTCTTTTTCTTCGTGTATGATTTGAACATGATTCGATTTATTGTAAATTTTACACTTAGAAAATTAGAAAAAGTTGTATTGAGCTAAATTTGTCAATTTAACTATTCTATTAATGATCCAAAAACTGTTATAAAGGGGACTGCTGTCGTTCTTTCATTTGGTTAAAATTTTAAAGCTGAGCCGAATCCAGGAGAAGAACAGTCTCACTGACAGATTGGAGCGTGAACGCAGTCTCAATTTCACCGACGTAGATATTGATTTTATGGATATCGTCAACCTAGCACACAAAGGCACTCAAAGTCATTTAAAGTCTGAAGTTTTTTAGCTCATCTAGGCTATGAATCCGCGCAAAGCTTTTAAATCTGCTGACATCCCAAAGCGTGCTTTACAGGCTCTCCCAAAAAAGGCAAGTCTGCATCGCCACCATAACCAACGACGTCTGAAAAATGACCAATGCGATAATGCTTTCTAAGCCTGCAAAATCGAGCATGTTTTTCCAGGATCACTATTCGATCAGACCTCCAACTGGCTCCTTAGAATCAGTCTGGATTCCCATCTTTAGATAAAACATTTACAGAAAACTTTTGGTAAAAATTGGCCGAGCCGTTTGGTCGCAAGGTCCCAAAATCGGTCGCAAAGCGGTCGCGAATCTAAACGGTTGAAGATACAAAAAATTTATGAGAATAAAAATGATTTGTTATCATGAGATAAACATGAATTTAAAATAAAAGTTGGTAAAATAGGAACTCGAAAAAAAATTGAAGCTCAGGATTTTTAATATACCGGGTGTTCATAAAATGTGTCGGGAAATTTATATTACCGGATAGATCAGACCGAGACGAACAAAAAATTACAATGCAATTTTTTGATCCGAGGTCAAATAAATAAGTTATAGCCCATTAAAAATTAATTAAACGGACCAATCACGGCGCGCTCGGAGAGTTACCGGGCCGACTGCGGGAGGACCGGGGGGAGCGCTTGGCCTCTAGGAGGGAGCACGCAGGCGATAACGGGGAAGGCCGTGCGACCGAGCTCGCACGGTTACCTTCAGTGACGTAGCAAAATTTTAAGTACTAGTCAATTATTGTCTTGTATGTTTATTTTAATAAGTTATTTCTGAAAAATCTGCGTCTCATCAAAAGTGATCTTTTTTATCAATCCAGTAAGAGGTTAATAAAAATGTAATTTCAGATGTTTTTGAGTTTATAACTTAAATTTTGAGAAACATTTCAGTTAGTCGTGTAAAATTTGTTCTAAATCTTTTTATTAATAAACACTACATTCCAATACTTAATTCGTGATTGTTGTGAACAATTTTTTTTATTTAAATGCTTCTTTCAGCACCACATATATCATTCTAAAAATAGTGTCCAAAATTTGAACCTAATTGTAGCGTATAATTCTTATATACTCTAAATAGAAAAGTTATATAAATAGAAAGTTTGCTCTGGCAGGAAATAATCGTCAAACAATGCCATTTCTGTGACTGCATGACTTAATGTAAAAATTATTAACTAATTAATCTTTTAGTTTAATTTCTGCATAACATGGTTTTCTCTTAATCTTTATTTCTAGAGTGACATAATAAGTCGGGATATGGATAACGATTTGATTTCGTTGCAGATTGGACGAAACCTGAAGTGTAGAAAGAAAGCTATTTCTTAGCTGTACGGGTTTCCGGAAAGTGAAGGGTTGCCAATCTATTACTTCACAGTAAAATTGATAGATAGAGGTAGTATTTGCACGGACAAGGTTTGTTCTCTAAATGTGAAGACTACTTGTTAACCCCTTTTTGAAATAATGCCTATAAACGCTATTATTAATAATAATGGGAAAGTGAATAATTCACTGAGAGAGATTTTTATAATTCTAAAATTTTTAAAGGCAGTAATTTATCTGAATATTAGATGATAGAATATTAAGCTTTTTATTTAACGCGACGTGAACTGTGTTAGGTGAAGCCTAGTTAGGTGTAATTTGAACAATACTCTCAACGCGCAGCGACACCCAAAAAGTAGTATTAGGTGTATAAGTTCTCAACTTTTTTCTGCAAAATTAAAGTTTTATTTAAAAACAAACAAAAAAAGCTTAAGTATCAAAGTATTCTCCGTTGCAATCGATGACCTTTTGCCATCTTTCTGGTAGTTTGCGAATTCCCTGGTGATATAAGCTCATCGGCTTCGAGACGATAAAGGCATCGATACATTTTCGGACTTCTGTTTTGAAGTGTGTATCAGCCAAATGATGCTGTAACGACTGGAATAAATGAAAATCGGAAGGGGCCATGTCTGGGCTGTACGCCGCATGTGGGAGAAGTTGTCTGTCTAACGCGTCTGCAGCTAGTCCGTGTCAAATGTTTGAGGGCGTCCAGCGCGTGGTTGATCTTCAAGACTAAACTCTCCTCCGCGAAATCTTTGGTACCACTTTTTGCACGTTGCATGACTTACAGCATTCTCACCATATGCAGCACAAATCATTTCGGTGGCTTCAGCAGCGTTTTTCTTAAGATGAAACGCGAAGTGGATAGAAAATCGAATCTGCTCTTTTGTGATTGCCATCGTGAACACAGCTGATTATTGAGGTTATGTGCATCAAACGCCAAATCGCATGATGTTTCGAAAGACCAAATGTCATTGCTTTAAAACCGCAAGAGGGCGGACTAATACGTTACATGTAAACGGTGATTTGCGTCCTGTGAAATCTAAAGCTGAGAACTTATTTATACACCTACTATTTCAGATCAAGATATTTATAATACAACAACTCTGTTTTCTTTGCTGAAAGCAGCCCATAGAATTTTTTTAATATCTTTGCGGCTTTTTTGATGTTAGCACTTAACATTATTTATGCATTCTATATTGTCGAAGTTCCATTTCCAAGATCAGAATCTAGTAGGTCAAATAGTTTGTCCAAGACAAAATTAAAAGAAAATGAATAAAAGATAATCCTCTTGCTTGATCCTTCTTTGTGAATGTAAAGATTACGTTTGCAGGAAATTGTCAAAAGATCTGGAAGAAGAGTTCTTTTAGTTTTATTAATATACGAGGGAGCTTGATTCTTGTAAAGGACAAGTGATCAACAGTTGTAGTATTATATGATCTCTAAGAGTGGTATTACTGTGCAAAAAACTTTATTAAACGGGATTGAATAAAAGTTTAGAATGCTTGATCGTAAGGATCCTATGAAAGATTCTCGCAATGATAAATATGATAAAGTCATTATTTCCTGTTAAAGAGAAATCTAGTTGGCCTGGGGGGAGGTAGAAAATAGAACAAAGAACATTTAAACCTTTACAATTCAAATGACAACTATCAGTAGTGAAACAAATATCTTCCTACGTAACGAGGTAAAAAGAATCGTTGTTGTTTCTGACAGATTTTATTGGTTTGTTTTCTTTTGTTTTTGATGTGCATAGTCTACACTGTTATGAACCTCTCGGGCCTAAATTTTACATTTTCTATATGTGGAATTTAATGGAATATCAAAATGAATATGGGAAGTAGATAGCACCGTGTAATAAAGAAGAAAACAAAGAGCAACAAGAGGTGAAGACAATAAATTGCAAAGGATATAGCTGAAAAATCAGCCAGCTAGTAAGTCGAATATGAACGGAAAATAATTAGTTATCTATTGATTGTTTTTGGAGCGATACAAAAAGTAGACAAAATCGAATGACGAGAAAAATTTTATATCACAGATTATGTACGGAAGAGAAATGGGAGAGGTGGAAATGAAAAAGAAGGGGGGAGAAAGAGGAGAGAGAAAGGGAGAAAGAGAGGAAGGGGGAAGAGAGACAGAGAAATAAAGAGAGATAGAGAGAGAGGAAGAGAAAAATAACAGGAAGAGAAGGTCCGAGGAAGACGGGAGAAAAAGTTATTGAGAGAAGGGGAGAGCAAAGGACGTAGAAAAGAAGTTAGAATTATATAGTGAACATTTGCATACATGAGAACCATACTTCTATCTCTCTAGTGATAGTGGGTATTTATCGTACACAATAGCCACACTGCAATTTTTTTATTAAACAACCTCTTCTACGGAATGTGGAAAGACGGATATAGGATTTAACGATAAATCTGTCATCTCTTTCTTTATATTATTTAAATATCTATATATAGTTAAGTATTTCAAGTTTTTAGCAGTTGAACATAAAAAATGCTTAAGCACAATGGATAGTGCAGCTGTTGTTGATGTTCTAAACACAAATTTTAACTTTAGCCAAAATTAAAATTTAAATGATGTAATTGTGACTTTAAATCTATTTAATAATGCAAGCGATATTTTTATTTCTAAAAATTAATAAAACCAAACAAAACTGACACAATTTCAATCGTTGTAGCATGTTATTAATAACACACTATTGCAAGAGATGTTTATTTGCTTTTATAAAATACTTTGTTAACAAGCGTTAACCAATTTGTGGCTAATTTATTGGGAAATAACAACAAAAAAGAATATGTTAATGAGTTTTGCTAGCGCATTTCGTTAGAAGCCCATATTTCCACGGCAAAATTTATTACCGCACTCAATAAATCAAACAAGACAATAAAAAATCTCAAGCATCCATTTATGTCTACGTGGGAAATAATGAGGTGTTAAACAAGCAGTAACCTCAAAAATAGTTGCTAGGTAACAGGCGTTCGAGGTCGCAGTAATTAAAAAAATGTTTAATGGGGGATGGCGTTTATGTACGTGGTAGTATAAGAAACTTTTCAGGATTGCTTGAATTTTTAAATTTTATCAGGGTTAACAATAAAATGTTGCTACAATTTTTGGCTTTGACATAGTTACGTTATAGGTAACTTAACTAATAAGTGTAATTTACTTCTGTAAAAAAATGGACTATAACAATGCATTGTGTGGTTGGTTCTCGGATCGAAGTTCAGAAATTCTTCACGTTTCGTCCACAACTGCGGCGCACATCTTCAGGCTGTTGTTCGTAACATTTCCATTCTCTATAGTACCTAAGTGCTGCTGGTTGGATTGTTTAGTATATATATATATATATATATATATATATATATATATATATATATATATATATATATATTATTATGCAGTTTTATCTTATGCCGCAGATGTCTTTTGCAGCTTTTTAGCTTCACTAAAAATTTTACAGGAAATTTTTACCTACTATTTCTTATTCACTAATCAAGTATATAAAATGTTTCTCACTTACACGAAGGTCGCAGTGCACTTGTGTGCAAAGACTCTAATGTTGAGGCTAATATGTTACAAGCTATAAACAGGTAAAACACTGATCATGCTAAGAGAGGTTTGTTCCAGGAGATTTAAGGAAAAAAAGTAAAACAATGAAGCAGATCAGACAGCTAATATATAATATATTTCAACGGCACGTGCAGCTGTTTAAATAATTGTACACTGAGCCATGGTTGTCGAAATGGTTTCAAGAAACCAAGTCAAACGCTACTTCCGATGGGCGATAATAATTGTGTATTCCATATACATGTGCTTGTAACTAGGTTCAAAGGCCGTTTAAAGCATGTAGGTGTTATTCTTTAAAATTTGGATCTAGATAATTAAGATGGCCATTTCAAATTGCAATATATATATATATATATATATATATATATATATATATATATATATATTTTTTCTATACCATTTTTAAAATATATTTTGTCTTTAGCCTCAAAATAAGCTTCTGTTTCGGCAATTACCTCTTCATCGGCGCTAAATTTCTTTCCAGCGAGCATTCTCTTGAGGTCTGAGAACAGGAAAAAGTCGCTGGTGACCAGATCTGGAGAATACGGTGGATGCGGAAGCAATTCGTAGCCTAATTCATGCAATTTTGCCATCATTTTCATTGACTTGTGGCACGTGACATTGTCTTGATGAGACAGCACTTTTTCTTCTTCAAATGGGGCCGTTTTTTCGTGATTTCGTCCTTCAAACGCTCCAACAACGCTTTGTAATAATCGCTATTGATGGTCTGGCCCTTTTCAAGGTGATCAATAAATACTGATGCCATAAACCTTGCTAGCCGATTATTGCGTCTTTCCACTCTTTGGATTCGGTTCATCGCGTGCAGTCCACTCGGCTGACTGTCGATTTGACTCTGGAGTGTAGTGATGAAGCCATGTTTCATCCGTTGTCACATATCAACGAAAAATTCGTTATTATTACCGTTGAATATCGCTGAACATTGTTCTGAATCAACGACACGTTGAAATTTTGCTGGATTGTGAGCTCGCGCGGCACTCACTTTGCACACAGTTTTTGCATGTCCAAATATTCATGCAAGATATGTCCAACACTGTATTTTGATATCTTCAGAGTCTCAGCTATCTCGCTTAACTTCAATTTACGGTCATTCATAATCATTTTGTAAACTTTTTTATGTTTTCGTCCGTTACAGCCTCTTTCGGGCGTCCACTGCGTGCATCGTCATCAGTGCTCATCTCGCCTCGTTTAAACTTGGAAAACCACTTCTCAACGGTTGATTTTCCTGGTGCACAGTCTAAATAATGCTTATCAAGCCAAGCCTTGGTTTCAACGGTATTTTTTTGCCAAAAGCAGTGTTTTATTAATACTCGAAATTCCTTTTATCCATTTTTTAAAATTGACAATAGTTGCTTCACTCAAAATACGATATCTCCTAAACTAATAGTCCGACAGTTGTCAAATTTATACACGAGTCTTTTGAAGGTTAGGGTTAACTAAAAAGCACATGGATTTAATACTACTAGCGCCGCTTATGTGTCAGCCTACGAACTTTTCAGCCCAACTGTTATATATATATATATAATCAAAAATATTTGAGTATAATAATTGAGAATAATAATTCACCTTTAAAAATTACAACATAAAATTCTACATATTTAAGGATAGTTTCAACAGAGGCGACTAGTTAATAATGATCTTAGTTTGCTGCTATATGAAGTATAGAAACTGCAGTAAGGCGAATCACATCAATAAATAATTCTTATCGCAAGGTTAACGTTTTAACTTTATATTTTTTTAATAAAATGGTTAAAAAGACAGAAGCTCGCTTATAACAAACCTCAAAACGGGTGTAAATGATTTGCTATGTCAAATTCGTAATAGGCAAGAAAACTGAAATAAATATACCAGACAATAAATTACGTCCTAGTCATATACTTCTACTAAAAGGGATGACATGATTTTCATTGGTAGGTAGTAACATTGTTCGTAATGTTGCCTTTAAACTCTTCAAGTTTAATATGTAACATAAGTGTGCTCTGTCGCCCAATTTTTGCGGGTAAGAAACTATAATCAAAATAAAATTTATTGTCAAATTATCAATGTCTAATCAAAACAAATGAAAAATTTTGTCATGCATAACCAGGATCTATTCTTCGTACCATACTTACATACTTTCCAGGCTTTCTAAACCAAAAAAGAACATGGCGAGCGTTAGTTCAAAAGTTATTCAAAACAACTCACGTCATGTGAATGACAATAGAATAAACACTGTGGAAAAGTTCTTTTTCGTTTATTTCAGTGAGTCCTGGAAAAAAAGTCCAATGTACTACAAAGACTTATTTATCTTTTATTTTCTTTAATTTGCAATTTTAAATGCATTAAAATAAAATAAAGCAAGTTGATTTTGTTAATTTCTATCATCTACTTCTCTTTTTTAGGCTTTTGTTATCCCATAATAAACATAATCCTCTATTTTCTTTCAATTTTCTTCTTTGTTTTGCTACTAATTTCATGTTTTCCTGTTATAATTCTTATTTCATCCTCCCATCAATTGGGTGGTTTACTTATGCTTGTTTTCCATACTCTATTGTCAGTGGCATTGTTATTTGTTCGGAAACCCTTTTCGTTATATCTTTAACCGTTGTTCCTTCTAGTATGAAAACCAAAAGAGAAAAATTGACAGCAAACTCAAAACAAAAAAGTGATATCTTGTGACAATAAAGAAAATTATAGGGTTAAATGCTTATAAGCATTATATTGCAGTTTTATCTTATGCGGCAGATGTCTTTTGCAGCTTTTTAGCTTCACTAAAAATTTTACAGGAAATTTTTATCTACTATTTCTTATTCACTAATCAAGTATATAAAATGTTTCTCACTTACACGAAGGTCGCAGTGCACTTGTGTGCAAAGACTCTAATGTTGAGGCTAATATGTTACAAGCTATAAACAGGTAAAACACTGATCATGCTAAGAGAGGTTTGTTCCAGGAGATTTAAGGAAAAAAAGTAAAACAATGAAGCAGATCAGACAGCTAATATATAATATATTTCAACGGCACGTGCAGCTGTTTAAATAATTGTACACTGAGCCATGGTTGTCGAAATGGTTTCAAGAAACCAAGTCAAACGCTACTTCCGATGGGCGATAATAATTGTGTATTCCATATACATGTGCTTGTAACTAGGTTCAAAGGCCGTTTAAAGCATGTAGGTGTTATTCTTTAAAATTTGGATCTAGATAATTAAGATGGCCATTTCAAATTGCAATTTTTGAAACTATGCAATGCGGATTTTATCGTTGCATTCGTTGATCTGCCACATTCGCATCCTTGAAGCGGGAATTTGCTTCTGTAAGTCTTTTTTCAACCCTCGATTGTCGATATTATTATTATTATATTGTTATCTTATTTAGGGTAGACAGCAGGTTATTTAGGTTTAGAGCAGTTTATCTCCGATTTATACCACTTTGCATAATTTAACGATACGTCCTTTCTAAAAATCAGTCAATTTATTCATAAGTTGCTTCTGTACAACAAAAGTTTCAGCTGCAGCAAGACTTCACCCACTCTTTGTTTGTTTTCTTTTTGGTCATATATAACAAAAACATAACACCGCAACTATAAACACATACAAAGCAAAACCAAGTATCAACCAGTTCACACAAACTGGTGCCATCTGACAAACTAACATAGGCAATTTTAAGCTAACAACGCTTTAAATTATTTTTAGGTGCCCCTGTGTATTTTGTTCTTTTTTTTGTTTTATTTTGTAAAATTTAATTTGTTAATAAAAGTTATCCTACCCATTCCTTAACTTTTTTACCAATTTGTAATCACTCTTAATACGTATTTGCTTGCAGATGCATAAAACAGTACAGTGCCAAATATAAGCGACCTTCCAGCCCCAGTGTCATTTGGTAATTTATTTTTTATATATAGTGAAGACTAACAATTGAATTGAAATGATAATATTGCTCTACTTCTTGATATTTAAAATTACTGACTAAGCTTTGATCTTTGATAATATTTTCTTTAAATAGAAATGCATCAGAAACAAAAAGTCGAGACACGTTTGAATTAAACTTTATTATGTCTTTTGTCATAAAATTAAAATTAGCTTAAAAATACGCTAAAAATTTGTAGATATAATTATTGAAAAATAGAAAAGCTTAGACTAGTTTAATTTTTTGGAAAATACCTCTTGAAAGATAATTACTAATTCGTGTCTTTTGTTATATTTTTTAGTTATATGTCACTCTATTCTAATTTCTTTTGATGATACGGAGAGAGAATTGGCTAAGATCTAATCTCATGTATCTATTACTTACCTTGAAAAATAGTGATTAAACAATTCTCGTTTGCATTTTGAAATCACTCTGTTTCCAGTAAAGATATGATTACTAATCCACTGTCAATTATCCAGTACATACTTTTAAAAACAACCTTGTATGATAATTTTATAGAGGCATAAGCAATAGGCACTGCATTTATTGTCATTTAAAAAGTACAATTTGTTGAAACACTTTGTATACATAAAAAACTTTATTGAGAGTCTTTTGAATTTATAGCGGTATCACTTTGTTTAGTCATTTGTTAACTTTTTTCAACTCAATTTCTTTTCATGAACTTTTCTTTTCTTATTCTTTCTGATTTTACCATATTTCAGTTCTTTTATTTTCTTCAAATATCTTTGTATGAAATGAAATATCTTATTGATTGTTTCCTGTATATTTCATGTAATTAATGAGATTTTCAATATTTTAGGTGTAGTTTCTGTCTCTTAGTTTATTTTGACTATCAAACTCTTTCCTTTATATTTTAAATTGATATTTTTCTTTTGTTTTACACTTTCTATAATCTCACTCTTTCATCGACGAGGTTCAGACTAATATGATGGGACATTTATTTACAAGTTTAGTAAAGGATCTTGTAGAATGATTTGAACAGTAGAAAGGAGGCTGGAAGAAATGTGTGGGTTTTCAAGCTGCTTACTTTAAAATTAGCTAAGATTAAGTACTATGTTTCTTATATTCTATACCATTTTCATTAAATATATGTTTTTTATTACTGTAATTGTATTATACGGCTGGGTACCTTCAGGTTATGTTTTATCTGTAGAATGTTCTTGTCATATTTCTTTACTACTTCTCAGTAAATTATCAATTCTTTTAATACTTAAACTTCTATTGTTTTAAATGCTTATGTTTTTCTTTGATGAGATGGTTCTCCAACAATCTTCTACTTAATGTCACTTTTTTACTTTGATACAGTTTATAAATTTTAAATCAATTGAATACTTCAAGTACAAACAAATGTAAATCTTGTGTCAAGAAACTGCGCCTTTTTTAGTTCTTAGTATGTATGTACTGAAAATTAGAAGATTTATTAAGACTGTATTTGCATAAATTGGAAGAACAATTTGAACCAATTTGCCATTGATTATAAATCTGGATTAAAAGCGATTTGTATAAGGTGATTCAAATTGAATTTCAGGAGATTTTTCCTAAATAAAACACAAAACATTTGGAACAATCCGATTTTATTGCTATCAGTGTAAAATACAAACTTAGCAGTTACGCATATTATATGATGTTAGCCAAGTTCCCTGCACGATTCTTCTGAAATGCGATCCTTTAGCAAAGTTTTCCGTAATTCTTTCCCATAAATAGGACTCTATTTTAATAATTACACGTCTTATGAATCTTTTTTAACCTCTGAATTGTAGCAGGTTTGTTGACATAAAGCCTTTTCTTCTAATAATCCCAGAGAAAAAAGTCTAAGAAGATTAGATTGCAAAACAACTAGGAAACCACATATTATTCAAGTTCAAATCGTTGGATTCACCGGGAAAAAAGTTGTTTAGCGTCTTCCGATTATATACACCATTAAAAGCGTTTCTATATTCTTTCTTAAAATCGTATGGGCTAATGATTTCTTTAGTCCACAATGCACATCAAACAGTGCATTATTTTGTAGATGATTTCATGAATAGCATGTAGATTTTTCACCACTGCAGATGCATCAGTTTTGACCAATAACAAAGCCATATAAAGAAAAATGAGCTTTATCGCTCAACATAAATTTTTTCCAAAAATCATCATCAACAGATATATTCTCTAAAACCCAGTTCACACATTTCTGATGGTCTTTGGTGAAATTTACCATTTATTTATATCAACTATACAATCAGTCAAGAGTGTGTAGAGAGCAAGGCAGAATTTGAACACCGTAATATGTGTTAAGGACTCTCAAGAGAGACTGCTGACTTTAAAAAAAAAGAATTTCGACTAGATAGAGAAGGTTAAGAACACCGAAGAAAGGAAAAGAAGAATGTTGCAGACAATTTTGCTAATAGTTAAAAGAAGCGACAAAACGTGATGGCGTGCCAAATAAAACCTTCAAAACTGTGAGCAAAGAATATTATAAGTAATATTTTATAAGAGTTGAAGATACCAGACAAATGAAATAAGAGTATGATAGTCACAATCTATAAGAGGAACAGCGATGTACAAGATTTCCGCAACTATCATCCCATTAACGGGATGAGCTATTCTGTGAAGTGGACAGAGCACTTCGTGGAAAGGATACCAAAAAACGAATTAAAGGACATTATTTTAGGAAAGCATCTGGAGGTTTATAACAGTACAAGAAAAAAATTATGCTGCTACATGCAGAAGATTTATATGGGTCTCATTGAAAACATGTTCTGAGACACAGCGGCTAGAATTGTCCCTTGTTACCTATAGACTACCTCAAAGAATAGCTCTTAGATAAAAAGCTCTAAGACAAAGCTTCAGACAGTCTTCTGCAGACGACATCCTTTTATCTATAGACTTACGTTAAGATATCACAAGATGATTGCAAAATAAGAACTGCAGGTAAACTATGAAAACATTGAACATATAAAGCATTTATCGTAAAAAGCAAGTTCCACCGAAATCGAGTACATCAATTTGAAGACATCTGATTGTTGTGATACCTAGGCATGACACTTGTACATCTGGAATTAAATCCGTCTGAGCATAACGGAAAATCTAAAGGACAAAAAAAAATCCGAGGAAACTAAAGCATGATCTTGAGAACGGTGGTTACTGGGCATGATACTTGCTAACAGACAACGCAAAGAAGACATTCGAACTAAAATTAAGACGGTCAATATTCTTAATAATCTCTGAAAGAGGATACATGTGTTGATATTGATATTATTTATTAAAAGAAGAGAGAACGCTTAGCTGACCAATCCAATGAAACGAGCCCAGTTGGATGACAAGAAACATAGAAGACGATCTTGATTGATCATGGATGTAAGAATTCAATAAAATCTGGCCACGTTTGGACTTGCTCAAAGCAAAGTGATCTTGCTGTGACGCTAACTCCATATAAGAATAAAATAATAACAAAAATAAGAACATTGGTTACAGTTAAGTCAAAATTAAATGTTTGTAATTCATTGAAAATAAGTAAATGGGAAGAATTATATAACAAGTTTGTTCAAAATTCTTAGCTTTCTTTAAGTATAGTACAACTTAGTTTGGAATTTTAGATTTTATGAATATATCTAAAAATCAACCACAAAGATTGCATGTAGTTTTTCTTGTACTATGTTCTACATTTGCACTATGGTCAATACTTTGTTGCTTAGTCTAGTTAACGACTAATTTTCTGGCAAGTCTACAAAATTACACGTGCACATTAAAGTTTATTAACTATCTGACATCTTACCAACACATTCCAGATTTTTTGAAATAGACATATTTGTTGTTATTTTTTAATTTTGATTTTAATTTCAATGTACACTACATTTATTCAGTAATCATTTGTATCTACATAACGAAGTCATTTTTTTTATATTTACCATATCTATATGTGGAGAATAATTCAAAATCTCAAACTTGAAATTTTGGATAGGTTTTAAGCTGTCAATAACAAGCATTAATTATTGTTAGTCCCACCTCCTGATAATGTTCTAATTTTTGAGCTTGTAAGCTTCACAAATTTTGTAGGCATTGATTTTTCTTCGAACATTTTTATGTATCGACATGCTTTAATTTTAAAACACCAAAAAACATAAACTCATAATCGAAAGTTTAAAACAAGTATTCTGTAAAATTTAT
Source organism: Sinelater perroti (assembly GCA_036346155.1). Lineage (NCBI taxonomy): Eukaryota > Metazoa > Arthropoda > Insecta > Coleoptera > Elateridae > Sinelater > Sinelater perroti. The sequence continues at coordinate 461,828 of JARFIY010000201.1, forward strand.
TCAACAACTGACTAATTATGCTGGAAGCACTTTAGAAAATATCGTTTTTGTAAATTCTATGAGAAGCTTCTAAGTAAGCTAGATACATAATCAGGCTTTAACCGGAAATGTTCAATGCTAGATGAGGACGAGAAGGGACCTAATAATTGTAGACGGATCTAACGGTTACAAAAGCGTTAATTAAACAGAAGAATACGAAGTGAATTAACTATTATAAATATAAAAATTATTAACTATGAGGGTCACATCATACTGGGTGATTACAAAAATTTACGCTTGATTTGGGATATTAAAAACATTTAAATCATTTATTTATCAATTATGTTTATTGCGTTTAAAAATAATTGGCACTGCCTTTTAAAACTCCGGCAGTGTCACAAATTGAAATATGCGTCCAGTACCACGTAATGGCAAAAAATGTCGCTATTGGAAGGAAAGGTAACAAGTTATTTATATAGTGCTGCAAATGAGGACGTGGACAAAACGAAAATCATGGACAGCGATGGATGGTGACATTTTTTTTAAGAGAGAGAGAGAGAGAGAGAGAGAGAGAGAGAGAGAGAAATATCTATGCTTGAAATATCTATACAATGCAGTAATTGTGTGTGGAAATGTAGTACTGAGTTGCAAAACTGTTTTGCTGGACAGTTTCTAATATGTGTCCAAGTTAATAACGTCAAACAAACAAATCACATACGATTGTAACAGATCCGCCTCACAGAACTTTGCCTACTGCCACCTATGGGTACTAGAAGATGACAAAAGCCTGTGTACACACAATGGTTTCCTCATACTCTCATCGCTCAGCAAAAACAAAAGCATGTGAAAGTATGTCGACAGTTTTTACAAAATTAGATTAATAAAGGATTCTCTTGATAGATTGACTACACCCTCGTAAAAGCATTATCAATTAGCAGTATTGCAAATGAGCAAAGCAATTTCGCCGACGTATTTAGCAACACCGTGGCATTTACCACACCATGGCGCAAATGAAACTTTTCGTTCACCATTTTGAAAAATTTCTTTTGCATAAAATGAACTAACTGCAAAGGCATCTAACGCTACATTGACTCACAATGCTACCATTTGTACTTTGGTATACATCATGGCTATAAAATACACACCGCTGCCGCCATGTAGCAATCTTTTCACCATCTATGGAAATTGGGCATATACTTTTGTAATTAGTTGATATAAAAACACAGCAACAATATTTAAATTATCATTACTGAATATTAATCTAATTAGATTATTGATTAATTTTAAGATGTTTTTTTTATATTTCAGAAAAATTTGAGTTTCTTCACTGGCAATTTGAATTTTTAAATTTTGAAAAAATAAAATCAATCCTAATAATAGTACATAATTTAAATACAGATGGAATGGCGACAAACACTACTCTGCTTGTAGCTAAAAATACAAGTTTTCATTCAGTGCCTCATTAAAGTTCTTCTATGTGTAATTGTTATTACTGGCTTCGCACAAAATGTTAGCGGAAGAGAAAATCTGAAGCGATCAGTCTCGCTTCATCAGCAAACCATTTACTGGCAATTGATTTGGTCTTTACCAATTGTTTTCTACATCAGCACGATTACATCACGCTGTGATAGGTGCATTTGGATTAATACGATATTCTGATTTTTCACAATTGGAAACTTGCACATCAAATTTTTCTAATACAAGGTCATTGAATTTTCAGTATATTTATAGTCGAATCGTATTTGTCCTTTATTGTACATCTAAAAACCACTAGTTTGAACTCTTTTCTATATTTACTTTCTCAGTTTGTAATTTGATTTATAAATTTTTAAGTTAAACAAATATTTTAGCTTCATATTTTTACTGGTAACCATTGGATCTTTACAAAAGACTTTACTGAAGTGCCTCTTTCATTTTATTAAAAATCTTCTTAAATTAGAAAGCCCAGTTAAATGCAAATTTATTTATTCCCTACGAAAAATATTTTGTTTGTCAAAGTTGCATTTACTTAGTTCAACACATCTGCTAATCGTGAAAGACATTACAAATTAGATTTTCGAAATCCCCCTTTGGACCCCTTTTCCTCTCTTTAAAATTACCATTGTTAATCCTTTCAATTTGATTAGTTTCATCAAACAAATCTTAAATAACAAGGAGGATGTAGCTAGCAAACATTTGATATTTTATTGGATTCAATATTGGGTATATGCATTATTGTGGTGTAGGCACCAGTTAAGTAAATGCAACTCAAAAATATTTTTAGAGGATATTTTTGACTAGGGTATTTAAATCTGTTATGTAGCGGAACAACTTTACCCTTCTTTTAAATTGAAGAACTGGGCGATATCTAGATTGTGTTTACCTATTTGCTTTTGAGATAGTAAAGTTAGAGTTACCTCTCATGTCTAATATATTTACATTTTTTACCCAATATATACTTCATTGATTTTAAAAAATCCACAAGTCTGAAATGAAATTAACAGATTCGATAACAATTTCTTGAAAATAACTCCACTAATCTGAGTTTAAATAGACTTATGTAAGTAATGTTTTAAATAAATTTGATATTATCTACTAGTGCTTTTAAGAAATTATTCACCGTACGGAGTCCCTCATCTCACATTTGAAAATTTTGATTTTATGTTTAAAAAAAATGACGAGTAATCCTTATATAACATTATGTTATTTACTTAGCTCTGAATTGAATTTCTAAATTTTGATTCCAGATTTAAAATGGCGACCTAGAAAACAACTTTATATCAAATTTTCTATAATTTACCTAACCTTATAGAAAATTGGCCGACATATTGAGTTTGACAATTTTAACTTCAGTTTCAAAATCAAAAATCTTGAAATCTGCCACGTTTATTATATTTTATCATTTTCTCACTTTTTAAGAATTATGTATTTATTTGAAAATTTTGACTCCAAATTTAAAACCAACAATCCATGATGTGCCACATTTTATATAGTTTTCTAACTTTTCAGAATGTTAATTGACTTACTGGCCTTGACATATTAAATATTAAAAAAATTGACTCCCGATTCAGAATCAAGAATCTTGAATCTTGAAATTTATCATATATCATGTTTGGTATCATTTCTCGTCCTTTTAATAAGTTTGTGGTATTTTGTTTAACATATTGAATAGAAAAAAGTTGGCTCCAGATTCAAAATCAGTAGCCTTAAATTTTGCTATATATTAAATTTCCCCACTATTTATAAAATTAACCGCCATATTGGATCCACCATATTGAATTTTAAAATTGACAGGGATGCAAAATCATAAACCTGAAGAACCACCATATATTAAGTTGATATCATTTTTCGACTTTTTAGAAAGTTAGCTGCTACATTACCACCGTTATATTGAACTTAAAAATTACGATTCCATGTTGGAAATCTCAGCAGCTCTTAAAAACCTGATGATTAGGTTTTTTGTAATTAATTTTAATCGTTAAAGACCTCTGTGAAGCTTGCAGATTTACTTTCATTAACTTGCATTTCTCACTTTAACAAATACGTACCCTACTACTTCGAGTATCACTGTTTAAAAACAAAGCTACCAAGAAAGTGCTAAAAAAGCAAACCAAACACGTTTGCATAATGTTGTAAACATTCATTTCGTTAGTGTGTCGTTTCTATTACCCATATGCGAACGTGGAGAGGGGTGGGGGAGGAAGAGAGGTGGGGAGAGAGAGAAACAAACTTATAAGGAAATAGAAAATAAATGTTTCAAAATGTATACAGGTAAGATAAAGCTGTGGATAAACATTTCATTACCTAAGTTGGGAAATTTCTGATAATGGAAATCAGGACCGAAAAACAAAATAAACTTTTTTTAAAGCATTTGTCGAACATTAAAGGACATACTATAAAAAAGAAAATAAAAACACAACTGTAGCCACTTTTATAATGCTGTATGATAGCAAAACCAAGTCATAATAGAAAAAAAGAGGAAAGAAATTTAAACAACAGAAATGAAATTTCTCTCACGTGTATCACAGGTTGCAAGAGAAAATGCGCAACAAACAAATTAGAAAAGACTCTAATAGACAAAGTTATAGTATATAGGTTCTTTATCGAATTTTGTATCATTTCAAATAAAAACTTTCTTAAGATGCTCTACTATTTTTCATTTGAGATAATAAAAATGATACTCCTTTTATGGCTTTTTTGAGAATCAACACTAAGGATGGTTTCGTCAGTTCCATTGTTTTACTCTAGTCTACAATATGTTTAAAACCATTGTAGCCTCTGCACACTCTTTAAAAAAACGAGAATCTAACAAGTATAGCACTAAAGGGCTGTAAAATAATTTAGAAGGGCAATAGATAAACGTTATAAAAATTACAAAAACCTTCGACGGATTGTAGCAAGGGGTATAGAAGTTGTAAACGAGCTACAGAGGGTATAATGCATTATCTGAGTAATAAGAAACGTTTTTGTACTATATCCATTTCTGTCAAATAACTGATTCAAATGTGTCTCGATACTAAACAATTTACTGATCAAAGCTTGTATATCAGATGATTGCAAAAATTCGTGCTGTTTGCGTTATGGCTATGTTGTATACCGAAGAATAAGTAGTAATATCACAAGTTGGTGTAGTATCAGACGTTGTTTTTTGTTTTTACAATGGAGAATAAAAAGTTATATTTTAACCATTGCATGTTATGTGCGATTTGGAAAGGGAGGGGTGTTATAATCGTAATAAAAAAAAACATTTAGACGACCTTCCGGCTATGATGATGACATCGTGGGTGCTTAGTGAAAAATACCTCATGAAGTACAACTGAAGAGATTTCCGAGGGTATGAATATTCACAATGCGCCTACAATTCTCCATTTAAATGAACTTAAATTCAACTCAAGCTTCTTTGACAGACAAGGTGGATCACATCTTGCGGTTATTTTTATACGTAGACGCAATAAAAAATCGTCGTTTTAGATCTAATTATAACAGATGATAAGCGACAGCGTGACCGCGCGGTTTAGGCGCTGAGCTGCGGTGCGGGGCGAACCCAGGTTCATTCCTGGAGATTTCTGATGCCTGGCGGGTAGTCTACTCAGTTACTAAACAAGTACGAACGTGGACTTATGGTCCTTAGTTGAATACTGAAAACGTTATGTCTCTATCTATCATAGATTAAAAATTATAAGTCGTGACATACGTCAGAAATGACAAAAATAGAAGCTGGTCTCCAGCTTGGAAACTGCCTTGATCAAAAGTTATAAGGAATGATATATTCGAAACTGGGTCCGCTAAAAACCCTTATTGCATTGTTGTAGGACATCCCATCTATGCCAACTTGGGGATGTGAATCTGGTAGGCCATAGGCTTTCGAATTATACCCCCCTTATGTCTTTAGGTTTCGTAGTTCTCGGGTTGAAAGTCGCGATGGACAGACAGACCGACAGACCGACAGACAGACGTCCGCACAGATTTCATAAGGTTTCCTTTTCAGGTATCGAAGCCTAAAATGATTGAGTAGCTACGTGCACTTCGAACAAGAGATAATAATAGCGGTCGTCTAAGGCGCAGTGCTTGTCACATTTTCCTGTATCGGAGATGGTGCGCGACGGCCGGGCACAGTGGCGAACATAAGAGAGCCTCAACCTTTGTGTTCGCAGGATGCAGCATCTTTTTTGTCTATCTGTACTGGTATCTGCAGACCTGGGGTAAATTGTTCCTTTTTGTTTTTGTGACGCTAAATAGCCTTAAAGGTTGAAGCGTCCTTAAATAAATTTAAATTCTCTCTCCCCCCTCAACCTTTCTGTTCGCAGGCCGTGCTTCCACGCTAGACCGCAACTCACCAAACTAACGATACAAAATTGAAGGAGTTAAAATGGAAAGTTGTTCTACTCCCACCTTATGTCTGCAAATTTTTATGACGGGAAATTTAATTTTACACAGTTGTCAAAACTATTTTACAACTTTTTTGAACAAAAACCGTACAGTTTCTATGAAGGAGTCGACAAGCTTCTCAAACATTCGGAGACTATTGTAGAAAATAATGGTGAGAATATAATTGATTAATAATTTGTAATCACCCAATATTTTTTGAACACGCTTCGTCAGAAATCATAACAATCGGCCTCGGTGACGTATGCTTGTTATAAAAATATACAATTTTATTTTCTAAAACAACGCCACCTATAGGAACTGGACTGTGGGCTGCTCTTTATCATTCATTGTCCGTCTAACAATGCACATGTAACTAGCAAAACAACAAACATTTAAAGTTAAAATTGTTTTCAAGCAAACCGCCGCTAATGACTGTTGCGTTACGACGGCCATGCGGCTCTTTCATAATATCCAGTCAATACCAATCAGCGACTCGGCGTCTCCAGTCTTCGGATGCCCGATACGCAGTTCCTGATGTGCGTTTCTGCTCGTGCCGCCGCTCGCCGCCAGATCTAGGTCGAAAAAGTAGGTGGTCCGGCGCCGCCGCGTTCGGAGGATCGCGTCCTCGGGTCGAGAAAGTCGCCGCAAAAAGGAGCAGATTCAATGTCTCGTCGTGGCATTGTTGGCGCAATTTTTACGAAAATGGCAATACCGCGCTCCGCATGACTAACGGCTGCCAGTGATCTAGCAGTGTTTTTGAGGCTCCGAACTGGGTCTCCGCGCGGCTGCAATTGCACTTTCTCGTCCTGGAAGGTGACAACTAGGTTTTGTGGGTTGAGCACGTTAATACTGTTCATCTGTCATCGGAGCGAGCCCGTCCAAAACTACCCCTAACGTGATGTTACCAGTTTCAATTTAGTCATAAAGTACCTAAACACGAAAAAGTAGTTTACTATAATCAAAGTCATATAAAGTCGACTAAGATGTCAAAAATGCAACTATTAGTTAACTAACTGAGCAAAAACCATCGACAATCTTTATCTGGAAGAAATACTTGATGTCAGCGCAAATTTTGGGCGGCACGAAGTTTCCCAACAACATTACTGAATCTCCCATGCTGAAGAGAAACTTATGAATTGTTATGAGAGCAGAAAAACTGTACGAAGTAGTTATAAACTTACGTTTTGTTCATTCAAACTTAAGTAGCTCTATCGTTTTTCGCAACGGGGGTTATAAACGCATACTTACCCATCCAATTTATAGACTTCCTTTGACATGTGCAACCCGCCTGGAAAAACATTCGACAATCTACCAAAAAAATTCATTCAAAGATCGTTAAGTCAAAGACAAATAAGCTCAATGACTAGAAAAAACTTGTATAAAAGAACTAGAAATTGCGTAAGAGTATGGCAGTAAATGAGTAAGGTAACATTACTTTGGATAAAGCATGAACGTTTGCTAAAAAACAAAAAAGTAAAGTACAAGTGGATAAAATGTACTATTTAAGAAGAAAATGCCGTTTCCAAGCGCAGACGGTCCGTCGACCACGTATGACCAACGGCCGTCGGAATCTATGACTCTGTCTAGTAACCGGACCACCTGAAACATCTAAAGCATCGGGAACTCGAACGTCTAGGCGATCTGTTTTCCAGATTTTAGAATTGGTACTATCTGTGCAACTTTACAATAGCCAGAAAAATATCATTACATATGTACGTGATAAGTTTCACGTAAGTTTCGAGCAATTGTTTTAAGATTCCTCCAGTTATTAGATCCTATCCGACCTTACTTTTTTGTATTCAATTCGGTTAGTATAGTGAGGTGGCAAGTTATTCAAGTATGCGGTTTTCTTCTTTTAGAATAATTTTAGCTGCGTATGGTGTAAATACTTCTTTTAAATGGTTAAGAAATCTTATCTCGATCCATTTGATAGTTTGAATAAAGAACTATGTTGCTGTGGTTGCTGAGTCCCTTTATTCCCTTTCAAAACAAATAATCCGTAGCCCCTTGTGAGACAATATACTTAAGTAGGCTTGCGTTGCTGGCTCCTTCAAAAAATCTTTTGAAAACTCTGTTTGTTCTATTTAGTCTATTTTTATTTATTTGATGTTGTTGAATTTTGAAATTCTTAAAAATTGTCTATTTTATGAATGTAGAAAGAGCTCCCTAATTATAAAGTCGAAATAAAACGGGCGCTGCTTGCCACGCAGCTTGTTGGATGGTTAGAGTTAAGCGTTCGACTGAGTTTTGAGTGATACTTCGATTATAATTTTTTCATCTAATATTTTTCAAAATACTTTCCAGTTAATTTTTTTATTGCATAGTGTTGGTCAGAAGTCAATTAGATCAAGTAGTTTGTTGATATCTGTGTACCAGTAGGTTGGTTGATTAATTAAGGCTTGTTCACATATTTCAAAAGTAACGAGAATGGTGTAAAACCATAAATGAAACTTTCGACAGCGGTATAGCGAATTAGCGAATTACCTTGGCGTGATCTCGTGACCTTTGACCGATTTCAAAAATTAAATGACATGTTATGTGATGGAAAAAAGTTTAACCTCACCGTTGACCACTTGATCTTTGGTTGATTTGGTTGAATTTCACTAGCGAAGAAGGTATTGACCTAAGGTATATGTATGCCAAGTTTGAAGTGAATCCGATGATTATAACAGAAGTTATCGTGTCTCCAGACAGACACACGGACAGACAGACAGACACCATGTTAAAATCATTAACTTTCGCCTATAGCATTCCGCTGTCAAAAGTTAATAAGACGCAAATAGAGCACACATGTCTACGAATTGTAATGACTCATTGGCACTTGTGTTTTTTCTATGCCTTATCTGAGTTTTACTACCCACGAAATAAGTGAATAAGCCCTGGTCCTCATGATGGATGAGCGTTAAATTAAATTTGCGTAATCAGCCATAACTTACACGAGCCACAAAATAATACTTGTTTAAGCACCACCATAAAAGGCGAAACCCAAAAAGCACTATCATAAGCTTCGAACCATTTTCAGTGTTCATTGAAAGTTGGCAGTCGTAAGGCCCTTCCCGCCATTTTAATGCCAATGCGACCCTCAGGGAATCATAAATGCCCGCCTTTGATCCTATTGGCTTTTGAAGGCGCTCCTTTTAAATTTCACGCTTATTAGCTCCTAAAGGATACCTCTAGGTCTTTTTGCGGATATTTACAGTTAGCCGATTCGCCTTTGTTCCCGCGGCTTTTCTCGTCGTTTCCTAGCGAGCTTCTGTTCGCTGACCCAAAACAACGCGGGAAAGCGCCGCCAGTGTGCCATGGTTTCGGAAGTGATTCCAGTTTCTTGTAGACCGCAAGCTGCCAATGACCCGGTCGGCAGACCGTATCGAGTGCATTCGGTTCAAGCAAACAAACCCAATGTTGTAGCCCAGTTTCAGCGCGCGGCGTTGCCACTGTGATTGAAATTCTCCGTAGACAGGGAGAATTATCAGTTTTTCGCCGTAGTGTACGAACGATGAAACCTTTCGAATTCGAAAGATTATAGTTATGAATTGATGCCGACATGATTTACAGCCAGCGTGCATCGATAGCGCCTTATACCGTTTAATGGCGAGTTAATAAAGCGACGCAAGCAGGAAGCGAGCGAAGTGGTTCGCTATCGCCTCGTTTTTATCGCCTATTCTCATTGCGAAAGCCCCTTACGTGACGATAATTTTTTGAATTGCCTAAGTGGGTATCTGCAGGCGCACCAAGGTCAGCTAATAATAATAAAACAATAATTTTGATAAATGTCTTAACGACATAATGCAACTCGTCGCAATGAAGACCTCGGCCGAGTAATTATTACGTGATGCCAACCAGCAACCGCCAGAGCTTCCTCGTCTCGCTAATGGGCGTTTATTCGGACAACAGGTCGTTTGTCCGTTGTTTATTTTGTGTCGAATGATGGTCATTTTTCCAGCGTTTGGAGTAAATAGCCGGAAAAATGAAGGTGGAAGTTGCATTCGCAGTGAAAGCGACGGCAATCGTAAGCGTCCATTTCCGGGAACATTTGCAGGTACAACCGTAAAATCTGCACGTTGAAAATTTCCTACAGATGTGATTTATGCATTAAGAAGATCAAATATTTTTACGCAATCAAAAGTAAGTTATCACATGTCCAAGGTTGAATTTTAATGTTAATTGATTGAGCAAATTAAATGTGCTCAATTGCTTAAAAATTCTGAAATATTATGGTTTTATATGTTGAAAATCTTCTAACATTAATGCTGAATTGTTTTCTTTTTTTGTCTATTTTATTATACATGTACGTTTGTGCAAGACCGCGAGGATGAACATTTTTGCTGTTTGCCATCGCTACCCCCATCTTGCTCTCGTCCTAGCTCGTAACCGGTTCTTTAAAAGCCCAGTTGTGACCGTCTCACAAATCGATGGTTTTGGTCCTGCCGCTGCGTTTTTGGCCGGTTGATCCGCGCACTCGTTCTCCGAAGTCTCGACATGGGCCTTCATTCAATGGAATCGAATCTCAATCTTAACCAACAGCGTTTTCGTAAGGCTTCAAACCTCGACTTGCAAATTCTTCGATATCCCCATTCCTCTGAAAGCAAGTGGAACTTAGAATCAGACATTACATGTGGCTATCAGCTCGTACTGAAAAATAATGCTCCAATCTGCGCGATTGGATTGTTTTTAGTGGATTTTTGTTTTCTTTGTATAACCACAAACGCGGCTACCACTCTCCGCCTCGCTAAATGCGATGCCATCTTGCTGGTCCGGATACCCCGTCTTCTACACAGATCGCTTTTGCTCGATTTTTCCTAATCGCCGCCCAGTTCTTCTCAAAGTTTATGATCCAGCCTAAACGCCAGTCTTCTTCGGTTTGCATCTCCTGCAAAATAAAATGCGATAACTGGTTCAATACTGATATCGTTTCGGTGACTACAATGTTGTAAACACTTTCTTAACCGCGAGTATTCCTTGTGCACTAAGCAAGTCTCTAGTCTTTCTTACATTCTTCCGCCCATATCTCGACTGCGTACAACATAATCGGCTGTACCGCTCCCTCATATATGGGCTTTGCTGCGAAAGTCTCTGGTTAATAAGTTAGCTGCCCTAATCCGGTGAGAAATTTGTTTTTTATGCGACTTTTACAAGAAAGCCGATCTTTGAACTTTAGTCAAAGATGCCGAGAATGTGATCTCGTCGTTTAGTAAAAAAGTAGGCATTTCTTGTACCGATTGTGCCATTAGAAATACGACAAATTATGCTTAATAGTTTCAGCTCATTCGCCAGTGTCTTTACAACAAGTATGTTTCCCAACAGATACATGCTCCACCTGGTCACCAAACTTAAATTTTGTTTACTTACTTGTGGGATCACTTTAAAAATATTTCGAATATGCAGGGCTCTTGAATAACGCGTTGCAGCTTATGGTGCTATTCGGATATAGTCAGGGAAATCTAACCGGATGCATTAAGTTCTTGATTACAGTGAGTTTCTTGGGGGTAAGGAAGAGTGTGGGTATACTTACGCACCTCTACTCTAAAGATGTCATGTAATATAATCACCTCCTGACGTTTTTCCCTATCTTCTTCTGACATTTTATCTTCTGATGGTATTGGCACATTTTATTTTTGTCAGTGTGACTGCTGACATTCCTCACCATTGTAGTAGGGTTTTTAACCAAGACATTTTAACGCTTTTCTAGAATTATTTTACCTTTGATTCTACCTTCCATGACCACTTTCATGAGCTGCTCGTAATTTGCGTCTCCGGCTGTATGCCCGAAATAGTTTAGCTTGCTGTTTTTCACTATATGTGGAGTTTTTTATTCATTATGTGTTGTGTCATTGGTATCTTCTACATCTCTCTATAACACCACATCTCAAAATTTCCTATTTTTGTGAGTCTTTATCATACCCAATTTACCTAAAATATTCTATCTGCCTTTGCATCATCCTATTTATACGTACTACTAACTCTTTCAGTTTATTTTTAACAACTGTTATTTTTTTATGGCAATTTTATTTTACATGGCTTTTTGGTTTCTTTTATCTGCTGCTACTGATTAAATTGTTCACCTTTTTTAACTGTTGACCACTGTATTGCTATTGTAGTGTTTTGAGGTAATAGTTTTATTAATTTCCTATCTAGTATTACATAGCAGCGAATTGTTTTTAATTTTATTTAGCTAATTTGATTTACCTTAGGTTTGCTGTAAAACCATTTTTTATGAAAGCTGATCCAGTGCTACTATCTCAATTTTTTAGACTTTAGTTTAGACTTTGAATTTACCATAGTTCTACTCTAGATTTTAGTAATTAATACAATAAAACTTTATCCAAGTTGGCAAAGCTTGTGCAAATTCCGGTCTATATGATGGGAGGTTATTTTTGTACGTTGTCTGTTCATTTTTATGATTTTTGAATTTTTTTGTAGATGCTTACAATTAAGTTTTTTATACACGTGGTCTCAAAAAATTTCAATATAATGAAAATAGTTTGCACGGTTACGATGCAACTTGGCACTCGTTGAAGATGTGAAGTGCATACGTGAATGGGAATCACTGCACTGATAGGGTTGATTGGGAGTTAGACGCTGGTGAGTAACCATATATAGTGTGCGATCGTTGAATTAGAAATTTTGTACAAAGCTCGAACATTTATTCCCAGAAATTAGTTGGATAATTCAGAAGGTTTTTAGTAACAATGCAATCCATGCAGCACGAATAAAGGTACAGTAAAAACAATTTAGTGATTTATGATCTGGAAGACATTCAACGAGCAAAATATCGTATAAATATTAAACGTATAAAAATTGTAATTAACGAAAATCAGTGACTGACAGTTCGAGAACTAGAAGATAATCTAGCGAGTGCAAACACCAAAGTGTAAAAAATTTCGACGCACGATCTTAGCATAAAACGTGTCGCGGCAAAATTCGTTCCGCAGTTATTGTTATCACATCATACGGCTATCAATAAACCAGATTTCCTTAAAAGAACCATACACGGAGATAAAACGTGTCGAAGGCTACAATATACAAACAATACAGGTACAAAGTGTCATAATTCATCACTATAAAGGAAGATGCGACTGCGGCTACATACAATATTTTTTGGATCTTGTACCACTTTTACTAATATACAGATTTTCTTTTATTGCAAATATAAATTTTGTACGTTATATGATTCGATATTTTCGAATGTATTTTTTAAAAATTTATGTTTACAGTCAGTCTGGGTTTTCAATGGAATTGAAAGAGCGAAAGCTAGTAGCAATGGAAGCAGCAGATCAAGTAAAGTGATGTAGAAAATTGTGCAAAGAAGTAGAAATACAAAAAAGGATGTCAACCAAGAGTCACACTGTGTAAGGACACCATCAGTAATAGTAATCAAAAGATTATGAAAAGATGGGAAAGCATTTTGATACAAATAGATAAACTGTAGTCCAAATACAAAAAAATATAGAATAGGAACAGCAAAGGGAAGTAGAAGAGAACAATAGGAGTAACAAAAGAATCTAAAGAATAAGATGAAACCGTGGAGAAAAATGTTCTAGACTGACAGAAAATACTGGAAGAGGATTGCCAGGACAGTGGACTGTGTACATAAAAATGGAGATAAAACGATATGCTAAAACCTCCACTATTAGTAAAAATATAAAATGAAACTTTTAAAAGAAGAAGGAAGAAAAGAATATCACGATCACATTGAACGGACAAGGTAAAAAATAATCTGGCAGAAGTGGTGGCTAAATAGGCTAGCGATGAATATAAAAGTATGGAGAAATGTTATTGAGAGGGTGCAGCAAAAACTAGACCAGGCGCTGGAGTGGTTAACCTGTACTGGTATCCTTTCTAAGTAAAGGAACACCCAGAAGGGGCCATGGACCTAAATAGTCCACAAAGAACCAAGAAAAATCAGAAAAATTCTAATACTAAAAAAACATCAAACAGTAGTTCATCACAAGATGATCCTTTATTTATTTATTTATTATATTATATTAACTTATAAAATGTTGCTTCTATGATTGATCTGATTCAACTTAATAGAAAATAGGCAATCTGCACTGTAATTTCACACCTAAAGTAGCACTCTAGCAATTTGGACCACATTACCCACAATCGGCGGCTGCCAAGCTCTCAGAACAACAAATTAGCTTCTATAATGATTCGATTACCGTCTGGCCATTCAATTACAATGCCGGTTACCAAATTACCGACCCTTGCGAATCGATTAAAGAATAAGGCTGCCTATTACAAAGGCAATAATGCAGGCGTCGTAAACCACTGATCATGTGGTTCCATCGTAACTTCTGCTAATTAAATTAGTCGCGCAGCGAGCGTGCAAGGTGCCCCGGCTAGCCTGCGATAACATTGGCGGCGGTGCGATCCGCTTCGCGCCGCAACCAACAATTAGTGGAGTTAAACGGCTGCCAGTCGAAAGTGGTCTCCGGCTAAAGAGCCGCTGTCGCTTTCGTTAACCTTAACGTTAATGTTATCGATCTGCAGCATATGGTCGCCGCAGTAATACATAGTGGGATCAAATGGTTCCTGGTGTGAAGCCACACATAAATTTTTGATCCGTTTTTTTATCAACAAACAGAAAAAAATGAACTTGCTATATTTAAAACTAATTAAAATTTACTGTGTAATAAATTTATTTTCTTGGGGGATTAAGTTACAATTTTTAGACGCAATTTAATTAATACCCAATTAAAAAAATTAAACTTACAACTAACGTAGGAAAAGAAGACTTTCGGGCTGTATTTGGGCATTATTGTGGCCCAAAACCAAATTGGCATTCACATATTAGTTAATTATCATTATCTAGTGGTATAATTAATTTTATAAAACTTGATAACAAAGTAATGGGATTTTACAGCCACATTTCTCATTTATAACTTTGTAATAAAAATAATTTGTTTTGTGAATTTTATTTGTAGGAATTCCAAGTTGGCAATGTACTTAGTAGCTTGTCAGTAAGTAGTGTGTAATATTTCAGCTAAATAAAAAAAATCCACGCAACGGTCATAAAGTCGGGAAGAATTGACTCAGATCAGTCTGAGTATTTAAAATTTATTATTAAAAACATTAATAAATTGAATAGGAAAGACCGCACGATCGGATAGTATAAATTTCGGTATCCCCTATAATTACTCATAAATATTCTACATTGCAGGTTAATATAATATCTGAGAATATTCAAAAACCAATAGACATAAATAAAGTTCAATAAATAGAAAAGACATAAAACATTATAATATGAAGCATATTTAACAAAGTAAAAGTATGAAAGTCTTGGATCCGCTTGGACCCGGATTCAATCATAAACTCAGATGCCTGACGGGTGGTCTACTCAATCGCCCTGTATTAGTAAACGCGAGCATATGGGAGCCGCAACCTTTCATTTAGCATATCGCGGGGAGTTAGAGCCACGCCATTATAATTATAATAGCAAGAATGAAAACAGAAAACTTAAAAATAAAACAGAAAATTATGCCAAATAAAACTAACTGCTGCATACGTACTTGAATGAGTCCTACAGATAGTTATTTAAGGGCAAGCAAACGATATCTCTCATCTTTAATAAAAGAAAACTGAAATGTAGAGTAATAAATCAATGATCAGAAAAGATATCTGAAGTCGACGACTTCAAGTCAATATTCAAAAGGAACTTCAGTAGATGAAAACCAATAAAACGTCACAAAAGGGTGACACAGTGTAAAAATAAATGTTAAAAGCTAAGGATAATTAAATGAAACGTTGCTACCAACATAAAACGTAATGTATGCAATCAAAACGTGTTTAATTTGCTAATACAGGGAGCAAAGACTTTATCGTACATAGAAACTAATGTGGAACATTTAAAAACAATCAAATGTGCAATTTCAATCAACATAAAATGTAAAAGCCTGCGCTTTGTCATGATGTACACATCGGAGATCTTATGACACATAAAACTAAAGCAAACGTTTAAAAAAAGGAATATTTCTACCATTATAAATGTAATGCTTACAAATAAACCGTGCTCTTTGTTGTGACATATGAAGCAAAGACCTTAGCGCCCATGAAAACTAAAGCAGAAAATTTCTACCAACATAAAACCGGAAGGGAACAAACAAACCGTACTCTCTGTCATGACATACGAAACATGGGTCTTAACGTACATAAAAAAAACTAAAGCAAAAAAGTTGAAAACAACTAGAGAAGATATTTATTTCAACATAAAATGTAATGCGTAGTACTAAAACGGGTTCCCTTCGATAATCTATGGGATCGAAGCCATAATGTAGAAGAAAACTAAAACCGAAAATTTAATACAAGGAAAGGAGAAATTTCGGTCAATATAAAACGTACAAAGTAGAAACAACCCAAGTTCCTTTTTAAGAAGTAGTGAACAGAGACCTTCGATAACAAAAGGGGAAGAAATCTTAACACAAGAAAACTGAAGCAAAAAAAGTTGACAAGTAGAGAAATTTCTACCAACATAAAATGCGATGGAAAAATCGAAACATTTTCTTTACCGTGTATACGGATTATAGACCGCAATACACATAAAAACTATAGTAGAAAAATTAAAAGCAAGCTTGGATAAAATTTCTATTAACATAAAACATAAAGGGTACAACCAATATGTGCTCCCTCTTATAACATTCGAAACAAAGAGCTTATTTTGCAACAAAAAAACAAAATAGAATAGCTAAGGACAAGCAAAGGAGAAACATAAAACGTAATAAGTACAACAATGCAAGCTATTTATTGTGGCATAGGAATCCGAGACTTTTTATAATAATTGAAAGAATCTTTTATTTATTTCGTTTATATTGACTGTAGTTAGTTCCATCTTGTCGAAAACACATCTATTATTAGTTTTGAACCACAGATAAGACAATGCGTTACTATATCACATGTAGCTTAATATGCACCGCAATGATGTGCGAAGCACTTTTAATTGCCTTAAATCATTTTTTATCGCTCCGCTCTTACATACTTTTTTTATACGTTGAATATTTGCGTTTACTCAAATTTCTCTAATTTAAAATAAAGTTTTTCATCGTAAATTACTCAGGAGTTTAAATTATTGTAACGTTTTACAATCTGAACAGTATCAGCTTAAATTCTCAGAAAATTATCACACATTTTTGGCTCACTCTGTATGTAACTATATATATATATATATATATATATATATATATATATATATATATATATATATAAATATAAAATTACATAAATAATAGGAAGAACAGTAGAAACAAAACTATGCACCAACACATTAATAATATTAATCGTTACATTTTGGCGCTATAAAAAAAAGAGAAAGTCAAATTGCAATTTTGCAATTATAAATATTAAAAAATTCAAAAAACTTAATGCAAGCAGTAACCAATTAATTTACAATCATTAACCTTCCACGCATGAAATGGGCAGATTTAACGCTGTTTTGTTAGTTATAATTAATTCCAACGAAAGCAATAGTTATTGCGCACTTCTGAGTTTAATAAATTCTTAGTTTCAGAGACAATACAACTTAATTGCTTATTATGTCGGGAGGATGCTCTGGTACAATAAAATTTTTGTAATAGCAATTTGCCTCGCTTTCGTCATTCGGGGCTATTGCGACAACTTAATAAAGCGTAAATAATGACACTGAATCATTAGCTGAACTAAGTTAGTGTTGAAGGTATGGGGGTTACACTGAAAGTTATGGAACTGAAATCTCCAGTTTATACACCAGCAGACTAAAGTTATTTTCTTATACTTACTACTAATTCTATTACTTCTTAGGTTTTATATTTTATTTGTTACATTCTTTATTTAATCTGGTGTAATTTATATGGTTCCGTTCTTTGTTACTGACAAAAAATTGTTATTTGACTATGGAAGTGTTTGTTATGTCGACTCTATATGTTTTGTTTTTATTTACGAGTTATATTACATTAGAATTAACAAATAGTTAACTACTATACTAATACAATGAAAAAGAAACTGCAATGTTTAAAAAAATTGTCTTAAATAACTTTGGGACCTCCAACAATATTACTCCAAAAAGTTGCTAATCCATGATATTTATGGCTCCATTGCTATTTTCCACTAATTTCATTTATTTAAATAAACTCAAAGCATAAAATGTATTTAAATATTCATTGACTGTGAAGTAGAAAGAAATTATTTGCTGTATTTTATCAACATATTAAAGCATTTACTCAAGTATTTAACTTGAAATATAACAATAAAGCGATTGGTGATACTACTATATGAGAAAACATATTTAATAGTTCTAGGTGTCCAAATAAACAAAAGAAATTTGATTTATCTAAGAAGGAAGAAAATATTGATCTGTTGCTGTCGATTGTATGGTTTCTTTATTTGGTCTATAATACTATAGCGTACTTATTTCCTTAAAGCTAAAACACCACAAGATTTATGACCTTAGTGGACATGAACATCAAAAATGATTGGTACTTTCCTTTAAAACTCTAGTTGTGTTTCAGATTAAAATGCGTACCCAGTGCATGTGTGAAGATAGACTATAAAATCATATAATATCACCAGATGGCGTTGAAGGAACATATAGAAGAAAGGATAATGCGTCATTCGCACAATTATACAAGTACAGTTGCAGACAAAGTGAAAAACCATAAAAGCAGATGATCACAGATAACGATAGACCGCATGTTTTTTAACATCTATACAAGATTAGTAGCCTCATGTAGAACCCAGCACCGAGTCGTACAACAGTGATTTATTAGATATTGGAATACAAAGCCATGCATTATCCAACGCGTATCCAACTTGATAATAGCAAACACCCGACTTTTCAGAACCTTCAGAATGAACAAAATAAGCACTGGCAACAGAAGATGCCAAGGACCTTCATAAAACTGTGACCAACTTGACGCAGGTGTCCGTCCTTTATTTTGGCGAAACACGATACTACAAATTTAATGACGTTTGTCTAACTAATTCTCATAATAAATTCCTTTGCCCAACTGTAAAATATAAGAAAGTTAGTATAATGTGGTGGAATGCTATCTGGTAAGCTGAAAGCTGCCAAATACATTGAAATGTTGAGTGATACATTTCCGTCTTGTTTGAGAGCACCAAAAATGTGCCAAGCCAAGGCTATATGGAAGAGGAGGATAGCGTTATCGTTAAACATAACTTTATCACTCAATTTTTCAATTTTTTACTGACTTTTCTAAAGTTTTTTAAACTCTCAATTTGCCATGCGATACTGGTTGCTACTGCTTGACACATAAATTTAGCGTAACTAGCGCCTTTGAAATAAAAAAGACAATTAAGATGGTTCTTTTAACACTAAGCAAGTTTTAATTTTTTCCAATTTTCTTTTTATTTTGTAAGTATAATGGTGAATACACTCAACTCTATTGATTCTGCTTTAAAACTGAACACTATTTGTGGAATAACGCTGAGGAAACGACAGCGCAGATTTTTTGTTTTTGTAAGTTAACAAATGCACCATCGGTGGACACATTACCGTAGAAAATGTCTGAAACTTCTTAAATATACTACTTTCGGTGATTTTCCCATTAGAAGACTGATCAGACGGTAAGTCTACTGGAAAGATGGTGACCGATTTGATTCTAATAATAAGATGAAGAAGATGGAGCAATACAGCAAAGTGACACGATCGTATTTTGTTTTACAACTATTGCCCCTAGCAGCACTAAACTCTACTAACTTGTGAGTGTAATCTTTATGAACTATCCTGAATATTTCGGTTGCCACAAAGCTGAGTGCGCTATACATACTCAAATTTTTAGAATACCAACATTGAGATGAATAGTTTAGGAGCGGTTATGGGTGTAAGTCGGCTACCCTAGTAAAGTATAGCGAAACTTTATCCATTTTAAAAAAAATTTATATTGTTGAAGGGAGAAAACCCCTCTTATACAACTATGTGCCGAAACAATATCTAAAAAGGTTTTGCGTGTTATCTTCCAGGTCACGAGATACTAACTAGAGCTTCTTATTTAAGAAAAAACTGAATTTCAGAATAACAAAACATAGAGTTCTTACGGGTTCTTAATAATATCTTAATAATATCCAACTTTCAGAGTTTCGAGTATGCTCAATATTGACCATTTATTGAGATAAAGAAGTAGTGGAGACGCTATTGGTTTTTTAATCAACCCCATCAACAATGGAAAATAAAAAAGACTTCTTGTCTCCATTGTTAAAAGAAAAGCTCTAACAGAAGAACTAGCTGTGCTAACACTCTGATGATCTGTAAAAGTACAAAAGTTAAAATCGCCGTTGAATGAGTCTGAAAGAGCAAGTCCCCAACTTGGCCAATTTGGAGACTAGTTGAAATTTAACCTCTTTCTGACCTCACTCTTTTATAGAAAAAATAATTTTGTTTATACCACAACAAAGAAACTCAAGGCCTTCGGTAGGCAATGCTGTTGTCACCAAGTACTCAGCAACGAAGTGGTTATCTTAAAAAGTAGAATATTGAGAAACTAAATATGAAATTGATAGAGGAAGAGAAGCATAGACAGATGTTGGTAGATTAGAGAAAAAATAATATAAGAATGCCACGTTTACCCATGACTTGATAACCATGCTTGCACATAGACTCAAATTACAACCGAGCGAATAGAAGTACTGTCATTTGTTAATAAAATTAGGACTCAGAGCTTATAAGCCAACGCATTTTTATAAAAATTCATTTCAAGTCTCATCTGCTTTGGTAACAACCTGTACTCATACAATTTACCACGCGTTGTATAGAGTGTTATTACAACAGTGGGGTACGTCTTCCCTAGATGACGGTGGATGTCACCACACAAAGTTTTTTTTAACTGTACCATGTTTTCTATCTCACTTCCGTCGAAAATTTGTTCAAATTTAATTATCAAATTAATAAATGTTTCTTCGACTGGATGATGGGAAAACTAAAAGTGAGATAAAAAACCTACAAACAGAAAAGCTAAAAAATTGGCTTAAAAAATTGCAGTAACTAAAATGTCATTTTTGTCTCTTTATTTAATTTTATTGCTGTCCTGAAATAAACAGCCAATTTCACCGCGCATTAGCGAATTAAATATTCGTTGGCACCACTTTTCCTTTTAATTATTAGAAATCTTTTAGGATTTCACTTTCTTCATCGGCCGTCGACAAGAGCCATCCAATATCGCGGCCGTCAGATTCGAACTTTGTACACAAGAAAGAATGTCGGACGATTGCCACAAATCCTCTATTAGAAGCTAACGAACGTCTAATTAAAAGTTTCCCGAGGCAAATGCTTGTTTGGAACGCGGCTAGTGACTCTTTAAAATTCTCCGAAGAGTAAAAAACAAAAGTAATTTACTACATTTGATGCAACAAAAAGCAAATAGAGCAATAAGGATAATAAAGCTAAACACACTATGAGCAGAAAAATAAATCTCTCGAAGGTGAAGGTGAAAGTAAAGATTTGTTTTTGTTACTTCACTTGCTAAATAACAAATAATTAGTTTATATGGTGTAAATATTTTTGTGCACTTGCGTCAGTTCTTCCTTGTAAACAGATATTAATGGAACAAATAGTGTTGTAAGAATAAATATCATCTGTTGGTAAATATTATTTTTAAGTATTAATATAACATTTAGTAATAAATATTTTAATATAAAAATATTATTATTTATTTATTTACTAAAATATACAACTTAAAGCTTTTGCAATAATCTATATACGAGAAGTGTTCATTAGATTCAAGCACAACTGCAGCCAAAGCTACAATAAATAACTCTTTCTGCTGATTCTGGCTTACAGTCCGAGCCGACTACTTTATTGTAACTTGAGAACACTGTATATACGGATAACTTAAGTTGTAAATTAAACTTCTTTAAAAATACGCATAATCCCGAACGGAGCTCTTAAGAAACCACATAGGATTTTACTTGTACCATATGACCTGATCTCTACATTAGAGTTGGCTTGTTGTCTTTGACAGTTCTTAGAAGTCTTTAAGGACAAAATTATTGATTTCATTTTGTTTATTTTTAGCAACTAATTGCACTTTGAAAAGACAATCTCTATTAATGAACTTAGAATGATGGCAGGCCCGATGTAAACGAAGGTTGTAGTAAAAAAAAAACAAAAAAATTTAGATAGTTTTTTGTTTTTCACGTTAAAATATTGTAATAAGCATGGATTTGGCTGCCACTGTCAACCAAAAGTATATAATTGGCTTAAGTCTTCATTTTTTGCTACAAAATATTTCAGTATTTTAAATTTTGTTTTTTAACATGATCTTTTCAGGGACTTTTTGACCAAGAATAACACTCAACCGTAAAGCTACAATTGTTTGTTTTTTAAATTAAGAGTATTTCAAATTCAGCCCTCTTTTATTTGTAAAAAGTGTAAGAATTGTTTTGTTTGAGTTTTGCAACTTTGCTAAAGATATTTTACATATATCTTGTGAAATAGAAAAGTTGGAAGTCCATCTACTACTAGCAATTACAACAACGGGTGTCAATTATACTTTTTCAAATTGCCAACATCTTTTTTTGGACTACTACGATCACTACTCTTTGCTTTAAGCACTTCAACACCAATATCGTCGTCAAATATTTATCTTCATAGTGTTTCTATTAGTAGTCAAAACAAATGACAATCGCAAAGCGAAGTATAAGATGATGTTCTGGTGTAGTCCAGAACAAATACTCAATTTTTTTGTCAAGTCTAGGCAGTTGTATGGGACCGGCTATAGATGTAAAACAGAATTACGTCTCAGGTTAACAATTCGCGTTTTTCCGACGATACACAAGTTTTATTTTATCCAAAAGTTAACAGTAGTACGCAAAGTTTACAGTACAATGTTTTTGATGAGAATTGATATACAAAACTTTAAAACTTCAAAACCCTTCCCAGCTGAGAACCGAACTTTGACTTAACGGGTAAAAACTCTTTTTTCTTTCAGCACTCTATATTGTAAACTAGTTAACTTTATTTAAAATCTTATATGTCAGCTTTTAGACATTGAGGTTTCTCTAGAGTATACATACGCCTCATATAAGTAAACAAATTTATAACAATACATTTTTCTGCATAAATGGTTATTCTGAACTTGTAGGATGTGAATCTAAATTGAATGGATAACAGGGATTGGGAATGGTAATCTGGACTATAACGGATTATAACAGTTTAGTCATCGTTATTCACCATGTTTTTTTTTTCTCCCGGCAGAGCATTAACGAACAAAACTCAATAAGAATTCAAGGATGATGGAAATCCAGATTTTAGATTCGAGCGATTTTCCCCAGAGATTTGCTCAGATAATTCGATCGGGTGATTTGAAGTTCTCATTTGTAATTGACTTTTCTAAAATTCTGGATCCTATTTACGATTAATATAGATACGGGAGTTCCATAACAAATAAAAAAAATGTCAAGTGAATTGGTGAATAAAAATGAGTGCAAATAAAATATTCATTATAATTTAGTAAATGTTCAAGAATTATTTTCTTAATTGAACGGTTTTTCCCTCTTCTTTACAGATGATTTTGTAGTTATAAAAGAACTTTACTTGTTTCCCCCGTCATCACTCCCCAACAGAAAGATTTCTTAACTTGTAATTTTTTTCTTCGATTCAATAAAATATAAGATTTATAGACACTTAGAATTTAGATTCAAACAATTTGTTCGCATGAATTTACGAATCGAAACTCAGAAGATTTTTTCGTTTCTTATTTAGTCTTCGTTTGTAAATGATCCGAATCTTCTGAAACTCTGGATACTTGTCATGAATAAAGAACGTAAAGAGGATTCATAATTCATCGTAGTTGAAAAATGTACAAAGAGAAACCAAAAACGAATTAAAATAAACAATTCTTTGAAGCAAGCAGCTTTTCCCATCTCTTAATTAAAGACGTTTCTATAGTTATACGCGGTCTAACTAGCGTGAGATTTAAAACTTCTGGTCTAGTTGTAGTTAGAAAAGTTGGCATAACTGATATTTATATATTCATAGTAATTTATGATTTTTATAGTAAATCAATTTACTCGTGCTTTAAATACATCACTTATCTGAACTTCTAGAACAGTGAGATAGTATCCTTCCACAATGTAATTTATTTGATATTTCGCCTTAGGGCACTACACTCACATTACTATATTATTGTTCATCTCTAAACCTTACTTTTATAATACTCAATTTTATTTATGTCTATCGTAGCCGCAAATTTATCTGTTTTAGAATTCTCCTTAGTGCAGCTCACAGAAAAATCACAACACGAGTCAGGACAGATAACTCCAAACCTCCAATCGTTCTAAGCCCTAAAAATAATATTACTACGAAAAAAAACGAATCTACCTTAACCTGCTCCCCCCCCCCAGTTTCTGTATGTTTAATCTATATGGACTTTATCATCACGTCAGCGTCTATTCGTAATCGCCCGCACCACTTATGCACTCTCGACAGTTCTTCAATCTCCTTCCGCGTCTGTGGTCCTTTCCTCTGCGTTGTCACCACAAGCGCATCTATCTTAGTCTTCGTCTAGCATCCGGATTCTAATGAGGTAGGATCGAAAGTTGCCACATCCAGTGGTAAGTTGGACGTTGTGTCGGTTTAGTTTGCTCAGTGTCAGTCGACGGAGTTTTTGTAAGGTTGAAAACCTCGACTTGCAAATCCGTTAGCGCCTTCGCGTTTTTTAAAATATCACTGACGCACTTTCGATTACTTTGTCTTTTTTATATAACATGCACTTCCGGATGGCATCTCGTACGTGTAAAATAGTGCTCTGGTCTGCAAGTCTAGCTCGACCATGGTGGGTCTCCAATTCTCATCGCATAATCAAGAACACAGTTCTTGTTTTGCCGATGTTCGCCCGCGATCAATCCGCATAGTAGGATAATTATCACTTCTCAGACTTCTCCTTGCTGAATAAAATTGCATCTCACTCGGCCAAGTGTCCCTTTTTCTTCATGGGCCGCTTACATTCAACCTCATCTTGTCGCAATCGCAACCTCTCCCGCTTATAGTTGTGCGAAAAGCAAGTCCCCAGACTC
The DNA here is from genome assembly GCA_036346155.1 of Sinelater perroti. Lineage (NCBI taxonomy): Eukaryota > Metazoa > Arthropoda > Insecta > Coleoptera > Elateridae > Sinelater > Sinelater perroti. The sequence continues at coordinate 486,656 of JARFIY010000201.1, forward strand.
TCTGACCTTGCATTCTTCCACCCATACCTCTGATGAGAACAACATCCGGCTATACCGCTCCCCCAAAAACGAGGTTTATAGTTGAACAAACGGCTTAAGATGTAGTCCACCGCTTTTATGGTAAACATCTTGCGGTTTGCCATATTTTCTGTTGTTTCTTTGAAGAGAGTGTCCCGCTTTGAATGAAAAAGTAGTGGCCTGTGTTTCTTTTCCTACAGCTAATACTACTATTATGAATGAAGTGGGTACTTTTTCAGATTTTCTATTCCTAGATCTATCACTTCCTAATTTTTCAAATAAAATCTTTAGAGATCTTTATATTATCTTTATATTATATATTTTTTACTGTTAATTTACATTAGTTTATATCAATGATAGAAAGTCGATTATTCAAAAACAGAAGTCGATCGACATTTAGTAACCATTATCTTATTCTATGAATCGATTTTAAGTCAATTCGATATTGAATCTACATTTCAAAAACATCCTGTAATCATTTCTCTGCAAATATTTCAGAATTTCTTTAAAATCCCACGTTACTATTTACGATTTCGTTTGCAACATAATCACAACAGAAAAGCACCTTCTTGCAGAAGTACCACAGGGATTTGTACTGTCCCAAATTCTAACGTTCGCCTAGTTTACAGACAAGGCATTGATATCCAGATAACTTGGATTCCACAAAGAGAAAAGAAGACCTGGGTCCACTCACTATCTTCAGACGCGTTATTGCAGAAAGGAAGGAGGCCCAATTATCTTGGCGTCCCGCATCGAGAAAGTCGCGAAAAAAAAAACAAAGGCAACAAAAGTGTCACTTTGCTCGGGAAGCAAACCAACTATAAAAAATAAAATCGTTTATAGCATACACAGCACCAATCTCAGAATATGCTGCAAAAATCCGTACAAAGAAGCTCCAGGCGATTTAAAGCTAGGTGTTACACAGGATACAGACCTCCAACCATCACATAAGTCGTAAAGGAGCTGGCGACGAAACTTTACCAGGATATTCAAAGCCACCCTGTTCGAACAGTTGGAAAGCTTGTAAATAATGACCCAATTATTCCATAGACGACGCAGATATAATCTAAACGACCAACCATCATTTTACCAGAGCTTCGTCATCGTCTAAAGAAACGGTCGGGGGACTAGAAACCAAATACTTCAAAGAAGAGGTAAAATTAACATAACGTGGCAGTGTAGTTTATCCTAGAATAACTTCAGAATTAATTCTATATGTAAAGTTTTAGTTGGTATTTCTCATCTGTCTCCGTAAATATTATTTAATTCTTATACTTTTATCTTATCCAATTGTTACTTTTGTAAGTAACTTTGATTGTATTTTGTAGAGATTATAAGGATCAATGGTCAACGGAAAAAATATATGATTACTTCCTCTTTTCCTACTCAATATAAACATTTTTATTGATTTTTTGTAGTACTTTAGTACCCTATTCTCTGTTTTTTCATTGTTTTGAAATAAAATTGTTTTTCAACCTTTAACTTAGGTTTTGTCTTTTTATTTACACAGTTAATATGGAATATTTATTTTTAGTAGATTGAAAACGAATTCCATTCTTTTAATTTTTACTTGTAGAGCATGTTTAACAAGGAATATTTAATGTTCTTTTATCAAGATCTTAATTTAACTTTTTTCTATTTTATCCATTTTTTTGGGAAAAATTCTGTTTTTTTTTCTTACCTGACTGGTTTTATAGGAAGCCATTCAAATAGATTTTTTTGGCTTCTCTATTTTTACATTTTTTTTTTCGGGTGCATATTTTATTACATACATTGTCTTTAGATATGTCTTCTATTTCTGAAAGGGCTATACTTTGGAAACTTTGGAAGTTCACCTTTCCTTACAAGCTTTTACTTGAACAGTTTGATCCGTTTTTCTTTAAATTTATCTTTAACTTTTTTAGGCAATACTTTATTAGTTTAGGTTCTAGAGTAATCGCCAGTTATATTTTAAATTTTATAAACATATCGTTGCAAGAACTAACTTGACTTTTAAGTTTGAGTTTTGTAGAGTAGAAGGGTTTAAAAACGTTTTTATTTACTAAATTCTTGGTTTCTATTAGGTTGTTTAAAGCTTTATCCGGTTTTTCTGGTTCTTTTATTTTTATTGCTAAGTTTGATGTTTTAATCGATATAATTACAAAAAGTTTTCTAATTTGTGTATTTATGATATGGCGTACTACTACGTTAAAATGATAGCTACTCCTATTGTATATTATATAATTGATTAAAATAAGTCATTTTAAATTTGCTTGTATATGTGTGTAAGTACGTATATATATATATATATATATATATATATATATATATATATATATATAATATGTGTGTATGTGTCTTATCCTGGTTGTACTTTATCTGTGGTTTATTATGCGCGGAATATATAAACAAGCCCTTGGTTTCAAGTATATTCAGGAACGCTCAAAAATCAATTAATGCCTATATTGTTTTTTATCCGTTAGTTTGACTATGGCAGATTGATAATATAAATGGACTTCGTCCACATGAACAACAGATTCATATTTTATTAACATAATGAAGAGATAAATTATAGATGTTTTTTTCATTGAAATCTTAATTTAAAATTGAAAAAGGATAATTGATCTTTGATCTTAATAGAGATGATTTGCTACAACATATTTACTCTAAAGTATTTTGCATATTTAAGATGCATATTCACTGTTTTTACATTATTTCGACATCTAGGAGTTTCTGCCACGTCTGGTCAGGTTATAGGACCAGTGAGTAGCGTCACATCATTGCAATGTCGTCGTAATACGGCCCACATATCTATCATAAAATTATGCTGTTTAGTATATAAAGAGCTTCAAAGAAAAACAACTAAACAAAAACAACCTAGTTAAAAATATAATCTAATTTACTCAAACACTCAAAAACAAAACTTATATTGTTTAATCAGTCATCACCACAAAGCAGTTTTGAACTAATGATAATACGACTGACGGAAAAATGGGCATAAAGTTCGATTTTTTTGTAACTGTGATTATGAAGATGAAATAATATCCTTCTCAAAATTAAAAATAATTGTCAGGAATGCTAACAGTTTGATAAGTCATGGACAATAAATAAAAAATCTAAAACTCGCGTAACATCAAAAACTCCTAAGTACACACGCAACACCATGATAGTAAAGCTTGAAGAAATCAACCGAGATAACATTTACCTTCGTGAAGTTCCCAAATATAGTTAACATATTTACAATCCACGTATATCCTAACAGGAGACTGACAGGGCAAGCTGATCATCTTCATCGGTGTACTGTCTTTCCAACCCACCCACTAAAAAACGGCATTTAAAGTTCTTTAAAAAACTTGGACACATATTCACAAAAAGTGGTTACTTTAATGAAAACTATTCCCATTGGAAATCCACACTTCCAACAACTTTCTACCAATCAAGGAAACTTTTGGCTAAATGACAGATAAAAAGTAAAAGTTGTTATAAACTTATGTATCACCAATGGAATCGCTCGAGACTGCTTAAAAATTGAATGTCTCAAACTGTCATAAGACCATTCTCCACTTTTTAAAGTGTAGACTCTTAAATTTACAGGAAATTTACAGGTATTCCCTGCGTTGTTATTCGAAAACACCGACAGATCTACTAAATCTAAGTATTCCTTTAAAAACAGCTACAATCCAGATACAATTAACCAACCCAACACTCAACCAGTGCAACAAAACAAGCCGCGTGAAATACAACAACTATTAAGATCAGGTATTCTATCCATAATATATTAATGCAAATTGTATATATTTCAACCGAGAAAACAAATTTAAATGAAGCTAATAGGTAGTTAAAAATGTCACTAAACAAACAAAAATAAAAACACGCAAAAATATCTAGAATCCCATTCTCCTTCTGCAGAAACTGACCGTTCGCTATGAGTAGTTAAAAAAAAAAAAATGTAAATAACTAAACCCAAGATACTAACTCGGCCAGGATAGATGAAAAAATGCAAAAATATTTGCAGATCTTTTTGATAAAGTCTTTACCCTTTCTCATGAAAGTTCTTACTGCAGCAGAAAAATATGCACTAAATTTTAAATGTCCCATATCATATAAACAAACCCACCAAACTCTTTAAATTAAACGAAGTCAGATCAACAACTTCTAAACTACCTAAACTCTACGAAATTATTAAGTGATCTGTATAAGTGGGCTGTATTACGAGGACAAAAATTTAAATTAAATACACAGTTTGTCTAGAAAATATCGAGGATTATTTTTCTAACCAATCAGAAGGGCGACGTAGTTTTCAGCGAGATAAATGGTCGGGGGGGGGGGGGATAGGTAAATAATGCAACCCGGTTTAGTCCGAGCCTTGAAAGAGTAAAGATCGCTCTTCCCGCAAATTGTGGTTTGGTGACACGTTAGGGACTCGACATGTAGCGTACGTTAGATACAGGAGGAAACTGGTTTGAAGAATTTTAAAGAAATAAACGATTACCTGCAATACTTTTATTTTTATTAAATTATTCACGATACTTTCCGGACAAACCCTATACTCTAAATAATTACACGACAATACTCGTTGACCAGACATCTCATGGCTGACGTTCTGGAAGCTATAATAAAGAGGGATCGCAAAAAGAAGTCAACGATGAAGATGGAATGAAAACTGGATATATTCTATCTTTTTGATCCTTTCCTTCGACGATTCAACGTTTCTAATGTCGAACAAATCTTACAGCAACGATGATCTAAAAGGAGGCATTTACAACAATGTACAATGTTAAAGAGCGACAATGTTGCAGTGTGTATGTTAAGCAACACGTGATAATTCTTACAACTGTTACAATTATGTAATTACCAGCCAACCTGAAAGCAGTCGCTTTCGCAAGCAAGCGTCCTGTAGACGTCGGCACTTCTCGGTTTCCTCCTTCAACCATTGTTAAACGACGTCTAAAAAAGCAGGTTTTAATTTGATAAGCAAGTGTATCACTCCATCCAGGCCAACCAGTATTCTGTCTGTTATCAAAAGAGGTCGAAAAGCTTTTTTTGGAATGGATTATGAAGTTCATAGTGGATAAGCAGCTAATCCCGACCTACTATTTTGACTTCTATTAGCATCACTCTACCAACGAGCAAATTCACAGAGTTGTAAGCAAAATAACATTTAGAAAATAGGCGATAATGCTCAGTTGCCTTCTTTAATATCATTCGAGCTTTCCACAAGGTTTGACTCGAAGGCCTAATTTATAAAATTAGGAACAACCTACCTCATCTGTTTTGCTAAGATTGAACATCTTATCTGTCACATAGATAAGTGAAATCTATAATGCTAATAATAATAATGGTAAAGCTCTAACGCCCCGCGTGGATGCACGGCCTGCAAACTGAGAAGATAAGGCTCTCATATATTCGCTCTTTCTGCTCGGTCGTTGCGCACCACCTCGGATGCTGAGCGATGTGGCAAGCACCGCATCTTAGACGACAGCCATTGTTACCCCTTGCTCGCGCAGGTACTCAATTATTTTCAGTGACTGAGTAAGCCACTCGCCAGGCATCAAAGAGCACCGGGAATTGTACCCGAGTCCGTCAGCATTACAGTCCGCCCCTCAACCAAGGGACCAAGCTGGCTTTAGTAAAATCTTACATTTCTAAAAAAAATTAAGTGTTTCTCAGGGCAGTGTTCTCGGTATTTTGTGATATGTCTTACACTGCTGACTTATTAACCTCCAGTCATGTTCTCTAATAACACAACAGCAATGGCTTCAAATACAAGCCCAGAACATATCCCCGAGTATCTACAACAATACCTCAACAAAATCAGAGAATGGTTCAAAACGAGGCACATAAAAAACTAATAGTTCGAAATCATTACCTTTAATTTCAAAAGATAAAGTTGTCTAGCTGTTACATTAAATAGCAAACAAAAACTAACCTAGATGTCTTCAGTGTGCTTGCTATATTGCCTCGCATGAGAGATGGTGCGCGACGGCAGAGAGAGACCAAAGGTATATGAGAGCCATAACCTCTCAATTTGCAAGTCGTACTCCCACTCGGGCATTAGAGCCTTACCATTACACACACACACACACACACACACACACACACACGCGCACGCACGCACGCACGCACGCACGCACGCACGCACGCACGCACGCACGCACGCACGCACGCACGCACGCACGCACGCACGCACGCACGCACGCACGCACGACACGCACGCACGCACAGCACGCACGCACGCACGCACGCACGCACGCACGCACGCACGCACGCACGCACGCACGCACCACACGCACGCGCACGCACACAGAGAGAGAGAGAGACACGCACGCACGCGGCACGCACGCACGCACGCACGCACACACGCACACGCACACACACACACGCACACATGTAAGAGTTTACAAGGCCATCAAAACATATTAGCGACAGATCTCATCATATCCTGTGTAAAAGACTTTCAAACGATATGACGCGCTAAACCTCCCTCAAGGTAGATAGTGCAATATTACGATTTTATTGCCAAGTAATCGTAATAATAGCTATAACACATGTTAATTTAATCAAATAGACTGGTTTCTGGACCAAACTCCTTTTTAATCATAATCAGAATATTGAATATCGCTCTTGTAGAACAGACTGTAAGACGATAAAAAAACCATTGTGTTTCTCTTTTGTTAACCAATAATTAATCTCCATTAAGAAAACACTGACCATGGTCGGTGCTAGAAGGTGCATTAACTTTAAACCTTGATTATTACCTTGTATGATGAGTAAAACCACTTGGATTTTCATTTTTCTGTTATTTGATTTTAACATTTCATAGACTACATAGGATATTTCTTTATGTGCATCAACTCGATCGCTTTTGATTAACGCATCATGTTTTCATTGTCTGTATGTGCGGTAAACGCTTTAATTCTTATCCAAACACATGTAGGCTCTTTCTCATGAGGCAAAGCAACGTTCGGCAAAAATGAGGTTCATCTTTCCAATTTCTACTTTCAATTTTTAAAAGCCGTTGGCTAGTTTAACAGCTGCGCGACATAACTCACAAGAAATCCGGTATTTGATGAAAGTAGACCCCTGCAATTTTGGATGACTTCTTTGGAACGAAAGTCAAGGAAGCGTTTAAGTTTATTGGTTCCGAACGTATTATTGTCGGCGATTTCCAAAGCCTTTAAAAAGCCTACTACAAAAATATAAAAATCATACGAAGGATGTTCAACTCACAACCGGAATTTCTATTTCATTAAAAAAATCAAAACAATAACGTTACAAATTTAATTCTTATTTATCGACATAGTCTCCTTCATTTGCTATACACTTTACCATGTTACCACTAGCTTCCCTATGTTCATAGAATATGTTTGAATGTTTCCACAACCACAAATACACAGTTTTAATAACAGTATTATTAAACTCATTAATTACTACTTAATCCTACACCAATTGGTAGAAGAGTTCTTGATTAAATAATAATAATTACTACTTGACTACACAAAGACTTTATTCTATTATAAGTACTAGAATAACAAAAAAGTCATATTATAATGCATCTTGTAGACAAACAATTAAATTCTAGGAAAAAATACAATAACAAGTATGTAAGAAGTGTCTAGATTGGCAACGGTACTATACCAACCTTTCAAACACTTAGTTTAATCTTCACGTGCTTTATGTATATGGCTTGTTTAATTAAAGACCAAACTTTCTCAACTTGTTAGTAGATTGCTATGCTCATATTCATAAACGAATTATAAACGATGTGCATACAATTGGATTACGACTTCTTGCATCCATAATAATGATGTGCTACCAGATACAATAATTAGCCAACCTAAACTTGAAGGAGCCTCCAATAGGGTTGTAAATGGCGGATGTCTAATGGATACACCAGCACAGCCTGGTATCTGAAATTAAACAGCAGAAGACGACTAAATAGTACAGAAAAAGACTTTAGCAGAGATCTTGTAGCGGCTACTGAAGAAATACTTGGACCGATAACTCTTTGCACCGTTCAAGGACAAGTTCAATATTTCTTGGCACTAAGATTCACGATGTATGTACATCTAACAGATATGTTAAAATCAATACAACCAAAAGAACGTCTGAAAACAAGATTATTTTGGAAGCGCTGATATTTTGGTGTGGGTTGTTAATATTATGTTGGACTCTTATAAACCTCTTTATGTTTCTGATAGAGATACTGTCGCTAGCCAGATATACTGGAATGTATGATTATTCAACAATAAATCCATCTTTGTGAAGCAAGGGGGAGGCACAGTAATCTGCCATTCTGTTTATAAACATTGTACGTCTCCATCAAACATTTTGTGGACGCAGAGGATATTCGACGTAGTAAACCGTCCTCCGAGGTCTCACTATCTACATCTTATTGGGCTATGTTCGGGAGACATATGGCAGGACGTCATACTGTTCCTCGTTCTCTTCAAAAATTGCCTGCAGCGTTCTGATGTTTCTATTACGTCGCTTTCTCCACATGTTTATATTTTTGTTTTCACTTTTTCGTCCATTTTAAATATTCGGCGTTTTGGGCGCACTTTCACGACTTCTCTTTCAAAACCGCGACATACAAATACCACCAGTTTTTTTGCGCGAAACCTGAAATTTGACCTTTTCGGCGTCGAGGTGCGAAAACATCATCGCGTTGTTTTCATCGAACTGCGGCGTGCCAAATAACTGCTTTATTTGGATTTATTAGATGGGACTGCTGGACACTTTTCGTTGTCGATCTACTTTATTTGTTTATTTAACAAATCCTCATTTGTGAGTTGAAGTTAATTAATATACGTGAAAACACAAGTATCACTATATTAAGTTACAGCAAATTCAGTTAAGGAAAATACGATAAAATATTATCGTCTTAGCTTACGTTAGACTATTTAAATCAATAGCGATAATGTTCATTAAACAACTGCTATAAGGCGATATTGAGATTAAGATAAATGTAATGTCAGATAAATGCGATTATGACTGGTTACGTTCGGATAAATTTTACTGGCACATTAGTTGTAAGTTTAACAAAATAAATTATATTAAACTTCATAATGTGAAATTAGGTCAATAAAAAGTAAACGACTCTAGTCGGAAATACTAAATTACACTTGAAGCTGTGCACTAAAATTTTTAAATTAATTCGTAAATGAATGAATGGAGTACATGCTTAATGAATGAAAATGTTAGGTTACATGAAATTGTGTGACTGATAATTTTGTCAATTATATTATTAAAATTAAATTGTTTCTCGTTATGTAATAAAATCAGTTTCGATTTCATCCTATTAAGAGTTAGAAATAGACTTAGCTACTTCAATAAGGCAAAAACAAAGTTCAATATAAGAAGGGACAGAAATTATCACCGAATTGTATAAAATGTATCGTAATTTACTTTATATTAAGCTTAAAAGAGATGTTACTTACATTGTTTGATGTCTGCAGTTCGGCTAAGTTGTACGATTTATAAAAATAATTAGATTAAGTTGATTACGTTCTAATAATTAACCGTTACGTTATGCATAACTTATTACGATAATATATATATATATATAATATAATTACGTGCATAAATTTAAATTGTATATATTACGAAATTATACAAGGCTAATAACAATTACGTTAAGTTAAAAATTGGCCCAAAATAATCTGAAATAACATAAAGGAATAGTAAGTTACGCTAAATTAATTATTGATTTGATATTAATTCAGCGTTTAGGAAACTAAATTTTATTATATAAAAATTACGGAATTAACCAAAATTAACTTTAAATTAACTGTGTTTTATAATATCTCTACATAACCGCAAAATTTATGAAAATATCGTAGGTTACGTTAGGTTAGTTACTGATTTTAATTAACATTAACGTAGGATAACTGGAGAGCATATTATAAAAATTGTAGTTGCAACATCATATAGATAAGGAACTTGTAAGTTACACCAAACTATAATTATTTACATTCTGGATTTAAGAGACTAGCTCGTGTATTTCACCATAAGCATTACGAAATTAGTCAAATTAATCTTAAATTAAATAGGGTTATTATGCAAAAGCCTCAAATAATCTCTAATTACATAGAAGTATCATGGGTTAGACTAGGCTGGTTACTGATTTTCTATTATTTTTAGCGTACGATAATTTAGGCTATATTATATAAATTGCATATTATTTACACTTTTAATTTAAGGGTCTAGATCATTTAAAATTTTCTAATTGTATTATCAGCTATATATATAATAATAAAATAAATTGTAGGGACTTTTATTATACGAATTACTAAATTAGACAAAATTAATATAATATTTTCAAATAACCTCCAATTACATAAAAGTATCGTAGATTACACTAGCTCTTTAGCAAAAAATAAGTTCACTATACAAAATTGTAGTTTTAGCATCATATGGATAATAAACTCGTAGTTTAAATCAAACTACGATTATTTACTTTTCGATTTCGTATAAAATTTTTTGATTGTTAATAATTAATAATTAAGTTAACTAGTTAAGTAACTAGTTAAGTAGTTATTTCCGTTAGTAACTGTAGTTTGTATTAATAAAATAACTGTCGAGTCTAATTAACACGAATAGTCTCGAACGAATAAAAAACGAATGACACCCAAGTGCAATAAATGAAACTTTATCGTAGGATACCTTTAATTTAACGTTCGATCGTAGGCTACTCTGAATTAAATTTAGTAAAATTATCTGTTTTTAATTAGACGATCTAAGTTCTTAAGTTCTTAAGTTTCTTATGCTAAAGTGAGGGATGTCTCCTAGAACGATTAAATTTTAATTAACTTAGATTAAATTACATTAAATAATGGTAATGGGAAATTACGTATTAAGTTTAGTTGGGCTCATAGTTTAATTTCACTTGATATAAAAAATATCGTAGGCTGCATTATTATGCTTCATTAAGTTATAATGGCTTTAATTGGACAATTTAATTTTCTAGAATCCATTGTGGTGGTTTATCTTATATTATTTTAATTGACGCTAATACAAAGTGATAACGCCATATAATAAAAATCGTCGATTATGTTGAGCTTGAAGTGAATACTTCGTATGAACTTTAACTAATGATAGTTTAATTTGGACTGGAGTATGATGAATGAAATTATTGCAGAATTGCAGTTTACTTATTTAAATTAAAATATAAAAGTGAAAATGTTAAATATTGCACAACATTTTTTGCTTAGAAAAATTCTACTACAAAAATAGGATGTCTAAGTTGTACGATAAAAACTGCATAAAGTACGCTTGTTGAGTTTTTTAAGTTCACAGATGAAGTTAATTAAAATGCAATTCAGTCGTACAATAAAATGGTACTTACAATAAGTTAAACGTAGTTATTCAATAGAGGTTTGGCCTTGCGTCTCTACTAATTACTAAAAAATGTTGTGTGTCTTCCCCAGGTTATCAAACAAACGTAACTTATGGTCGCTTAAGGAAAACTATTATAGGTTGTGTTAATTTTAGTGTTTATAAAATTTATTTGCATAAAATCTAACTAAGTTTAGAGTGAAAATAAATGAAAGGTTTTCACGGTCGGTGTTATGGTGCATCATGTCGTTGGTTCTCGGGTTGTTAGGCCGTGATCGGAGTTTGGAAACAAATTGATATTTTGTTCACAACTGCAGCTGACATCTTCAGAAAAAAATCTTTTAAGAATTCTAAAAATAGGTTTAGAGTGGCCTATTTTTCGATCTCGTAAGCATTAGTATCGCATGTTACGTTTAATAGTGGAAGTTTAAAGTTGTAAAATTATGATGCAATGCAGTCGTGGTTCTGGCGAATCAATGTGGTGGTTATAATACATTAATATGCTTACTTGGAACAGATGATTTACGTTTTGTTATTGTAATCGCGTAAATCTACGGGATCACGATGTATGCGATATGATGTAATTCTTCGTATGTTATTAATAAATTTGGCGATGTCAATTCTCGTAGAGAAATTGATTGCGTTCCTTCGTTTACTTAGGATGAATGATTTATGTTTTGTTTTTAATTAGCTTAGTACCTAGTATTGGGTAATTAAAGACCACGGTAAGCTGGGTTAAACTACATTTATTTAACTTTAGTTATCTGTTAGCTGTATTTTACATCCGAGTCAGGTTTGTTTACGTTGGCTACCGGTACAAGGGGAATTTATGCGGAAAAAAAACTTTTGTTGTTCCATCGTCGTCATTTTCCAAGTTGTGACGTTCGGTTTGGAAAACCGCCGATTCTCCAACCCGTTGTCGAAGTGACGACGTCGCGCTTTCTTCCTGATAAGGGCATGAATCACTCCGGTAGTATACGGCCGACGTGCCTTCTGCGAGCCGCGTAACCTCCATTTGCTTGCACAGCGCGATTGATAGTGCTGCTGTCGTCTAAAAATAGGCTCCAACTCGCTCCCTCCTTGCCTGCTGCTGGCCTCGCAACGGCTACAACAAGGACGCCGCTACACCCGTGCCGACTCCATGCGAATGAGCGTTTTCAAAACAATGAGTTTGATGGTGTTCGAGCACTGACACATTTTGATTAGCCAGTGAGTGATTACGGCCGTGCGCCCAGCCCGTGCAACAAAGAACTGTTGTTATAAAGTGTCGGTCGGCTGCGCCCGTTGACATTTCGTCTCGGTTACGAGTTTTAAGTGACCGCTGACGGCGTCAGCTGGAAGTGACAGTGGAGTGCTCTCTTCCTTCCCTGTTTGATCCTCCGCAGAGTTGAACCTGGTAAGCATCGGCGTCCATGCCCGACCTCTTTTTTGTTTAGGCTTAAGATAGTTGAGTCACATCAGTGATGATACAATGTTTTCTGAATGGTCACACATTAGATTTTGAAAATTATTTTTTTAAATCATTTCTATTTGTTCGGCTGGCTAGTAGGTGACGATTAAACTCACCACTTAGCCTGAGATCAGCAGTGTTCGTCACAAAAACGTGCGGTTTAGCAAAAACTTACAAAATTCTACGTCACATAAGCCAGCTGTTCGAAGTCAACACAATATTTGTGTTTAACAATGTGATGGGAAAGCATCGAAGGTTACGATTTCATCGTAGCCTTCTCTGATCGGAGCCGAGGAGCGTCCCACGATGCTTTCTCCTCTGCTGCGACGCGAGATGTGTTTTCACCGCGCCAATTACCACTCGGTGTAATTACGGTCACCGCAGAAATGAATTTCTGCAAAGGGCAATGGCCTCGCAGGCGCCACAAATTAAGTACTTCTTTTTAGCGTAGAGAACGGAAAAATAGCCTTATCAATTTACTTCTCAAAAAATTGTCTTCAACAGACATCTCGATAATTATCGTGTTTATAAAAGTCTTATTAACGAGAATGGGTTGTAAAATCTAACCTTTTTTAACTCTGTATTGTTGGCTGATTAATGGCTCTTGGAAATATACGTCTTGGTGAAATACATGATAAAAGTTACTAATGTTGAAAGTCCGAATATAACGTCATCGTTTATAGCTCGGATGCGAATACTTCTGAAGTCCTCTTGGGCCTCATTGATGTGGAACAAACCTTCCTAGTAAGCGATTTTCACACGCATAATTTTGTAAATCATGCAGGAAGAATGAAAGGAAAATCTCCAGTTATAGCGCGAGTACTCCGAGGTGTTGTCACGTTCGTGAGCTGAGTCAATAGGGATTAGCTTTATTGGTCGAATCGCAAGACTAGCATTGGCAGCTTCTGGTTTTTGAGAGAATCCTCCCGGATTAATATTTTTATATTCTTACCTTCGGTTCCCGCAGTTTTTTGGCTTTGTGAGTAAAAACACGTCTGTCCGCCTCAACTCATGTCTATAATCTAGAGCATATTAGAATTGTTTTTGAAAAAATCAAAGGCCAGAGTCGCCCTTAAAATCGGACACGTTTATGGTGGCTGTTCGCCAATTGCATTACGTCTCTATAGAGTGACGCAAAAGTCTGCATAAATAGGGTAAATGCAAAATACGAAATATGAAATTGCTTCTCTTTTTTTTTATTTTGGCGCACTTACTGGCACTGGCATAGGTTGAACGAGACTCGAACTCGCCTGCGCCGGCTCGAGGTCAGAGGAACGAATATCTTGACCACTGAGCTAACGGCCGCAGCATTTCTTCTCTTACTCTCGGTGAACACGTATCATCTTAATTTTCGGTGCCTTCTTGAGGTTTTCTCATACACTATAGCCTTTATAAATCTTTCTATACCCAACTCTAAAAAGTGTATAAAAATGCAAATATTAAAAATCTGTTAATAAGAGACAGAAGGGGTTATTTTAATGAAAAAAAGACATATATCCAGAGATTACTCTTAAAACAGTTAAATACGTAAAAAACAAATATGCACTGTGATAAGTAGGCATGCTTCACCATAAATTTTGGAATAAAATCGTACAAGGCAACTATTTACCATCGCTTAAGTAGCGTATGTTTTTGTAGATAAAGTAAGCTCAAACTCACCTTGAGCACAACAGCCGCTATAAAAAAGCAATTCCATCAACATATTTGCATTCTAGAATATTTTTGAATCAATAAAACCAAAAAAAGACGCGTCTTAGTTTTTAGGTCCATATCAATTTAGAAAATGTACCGCAAAAGAATGTATCTGTCACCCTAAACTTTCTATTAGAAACTATTAAGTGAATTCTAAGCTTCTTTTTTTTTGTTATTCAGAAAGGAATAACAAAGATCAAAATAACAGAGCAAAGAAAAATTGACGCGGTAAACGTATATAAGATAAAAGTTCTTTTAAAGCTTTCGGTAGAGTCGAAAAAACAAAAAACGTCTTGAAAATGCCAACATTATAAGACATGAGCTTCGCTTAGAATAATGTGTAGATGTGCAAATGAATTACGTTGAAAAGTTCTCTGTAACACCAATATGATAGGTAGAAATAGAAATTTAAATTTAATTGTTACAAAGTACTCATCCAGAAACATCCTGAATGCCCCCTCATAACACAGTTTCGTTAAATTTAAATTTAATTGTCTGGATGCTGTGGGCTTGAATTGCATGCGCAATAATAATGAAATCAAAAAGTTTTCAGAGCTTTTCGTGTTTCCACTGGCTGTGATTGAAATAAATGGATGCGGAGTGAAATGTTGACAGCCGTTTGATATTAATGTAGACAATTCGTCTAATAGATCCCCCAGACGTAAATATTGTACATTAATAGGTCTAGGTTAAAATTCGCAGAAGTGTTTTCACAGATACCACGAGCTTGGTTAAAGTATTGACAGTAGTAATTTAATATTCATTACTTTAAGTGTGCTGAATTCCAGTTAATTAAGGCTAATATATTTAAAGGAGAAAACACATGTTATAACTTGAACTTTGTTCGGAAATTTGTACAAACTCATTTCAAGTGATTTTTTTTAATATTTAATGCTATAAGATTTACACTTTCGAGGGTTAAATTTATAGTAATAGACATTGGAGGAGATGATGGACAAACTTTACCAAGTTAATTAAATTTAATGTTTAAAAAAAGACAGAAATGATAATGGGCAACATAATTATGAAGTAAATTTTCTTTAAAGTACTCCAAACACTAGATACTACTTTATAAGAAGAAGAAACTTGTTAAGATATTCTAGATTGTAACCTACTAGAGTTGCCCTTAATCATTGCAAGACAGTTGGGAAAAAGTTTTCAAAAAGTAAGGATGACAATTTCTTTTAAAGTGTTCCAAATATCAGTTAATGCTTTGTTGCAAAAAGAAATTTAAGAGAGTCTGGATTGTAATCCAACATAGTTGCTTTTAATCAGCGTATGCTTAAACATGGTCGGGATAAGTTTTGTAAAATGTGTGAACATCGATTCTCTATAAAATGCTCAAAATACCAGATACAGCTTTGTTAGTAGAAGAAATGTGTTAAGAAATTTTTTGATTCTGAATAGTAACCCTATATAGCTGCTCTTAAACAGTGCAAGACAGTGGGGGAAAGGTTTGCAAAACGTGGGAGCATCAAATTATTTTAAAGAACTCCAAACTCCAGGCTCTGATTTGTTAGTAAAAGGAACGTTCTAAGGAATTCTGGATTATAAATTGTAATCCAATAGAGTTGCCCTTGATCATTGCAAAACATTGAGGGAAGTTTGTTAACAGAAGGTGATGTGTTAAGAAATACTTCTGGTTTGTAACACAATAATGGCGTTCTTAATCAGTGCAAGACAGTCTAGAGAAACTTAAAACGCGGGGATATCAATTTTTTTTAGAAAAATTTTCAAGAACTTTTAGATGGTTCACGAGTTCGTCTTCTTTGACTGTTTGTTATCAGACTTTGTTAAATTAACAATTACTCTTTGGCAACTTGATTTATTCAAATTGATTTTAAATCATCAGTTATTTTAAGACTAAGACTGTAATAAGTGTATGATTAGCGAGGTCATGAAAGTATGGCGTATTTTCCCCATTTTATTGTCAATCTGGACCAGTCCCCTTAAAAATATTGACAAGAGCTTAGAGATTCTTATTATCACCAACCATTTCTAGGACTTGTTCTGCCCGCATGTGATGCAAAGTTTTTTTTTCTGGGAAGGAGGTACCCACAATAAAACAATAATAGTAGAGTATATATTACGAGATGTAGTTTTCTTGAAAATGTTTGGCCGTGTACATTGTAAGTCATTAAAAGAAATATTCTTGTCTATCATGTATGGGCAAAATTTTCAATAGCAGGGACAAATAAATGTATGCACAAGCAATAACGACGGAACAATTGAAATGGTGTCATTTAAAGTACTACTTAGATAGTAGCAAAAGTTTTTCTTTGCAACACCCAAATTTCCTACCTTAAACTACCTAAAACTGTCTGGGTGCGTCACCACATGAAAGAGAATCCCACCAAGTGTGGCGAAGTCTTTTAGTTAGAAAGAGAACGTTACTAACATCGAAGGACTAAAAAGGGCATATGAAACAGGAGTCAAAGTTTTACAAAGGTGCCACTTACTACTCTTCAAGACATTCAGTAACATCCAGGGATTCTGCTGAAATGTTTAGAGAGAGAGAGACACCTAAAGTGTACAAAAAGCGTCTCATGTACTACGTCTACTCATGTCAATATTTGAAAAATCATGATAAATAGAAGATGACAATATTTCCAGTATACCTATCAACTACCCTTGGAGAAATCTTTCTGAACAGTAATGACTTGGTTAATAAAAACCCTCTTAATATATGAATATCAGTAGCTTTTATGTTCTTACTACATGTTATTAATTTTCGAAATTCTGTAAGGCGTAGGCGAAATTTAATGCGATCACGATCCTGTCTGCATGTGTGTGTGTCAACACGATATCTCTGGAATTACTTGACCGATTCACTTCATATTTGGTCAGTAGATACCTTAGATCGGTATCTTCCTCGGTATTTCAGATCTGTATGGCTTGCTTTGCTTTCGAAAATCGCCTTCTCGGATTTTACATCCGTCTTGTTCTATTTCTTCATTTACCTTTTCCATTCTTTTGGCTTTACTGTTGAATTGTTTATTTAGGTCACGTTTTTTGGTTTTAGTATCTGATATCTTTATTAATCTTTAAAATTTAACCCAATTTTACTCATAATCATTGTAATTCCCTTTTTGCACTTTTTTAAAACTTCTTATACATATATAATAGTTTTGTGATGTCTTTTTTGTTGTCCATTGTTTAGGTTAGAGTCGGAAATGTTTCTTCCTAATAAGATACCAGATGAATGGATGTATATGTGTCAAAGTAAAATATAAATGTGATTTCTTTAAACATTGTGAAGACTACTATTTTATTTATTTCGAATGTGACCATATACTGTCGGATAGATATTTAAAGATTTGCAGGTCGAAATTTTGAAACCTCTATATAGGAGGGACACCTTTAGAACAATAATTTCCTAAAATTGAGTTTTGTATGTGGTAGAGAAGTGTGTTTGTTGTGGTCGATAGGTTAAGAAGGCCGTTCTTCTGGCGGCTCTGGCGCGGACAACATCGAGTGCCGCTGAAAACACACGAATGACTGAAAGTCTTAAGTTTAAGCTTGCATATTAGGAAGAACACTGTGACAAAAAAAATAACGACGAAAGATCTTGCTGACGTCATGTGACTGCAGGTAACCTTTTCCTATCGACTGCTAACATGATTCCTTTGTTGTTGGTGCTTATTATTTTCTCTTTTAAGGTAGACGAAAAGGTATGTAGAATATCGCATGATACTTCTGGTAATCTAATATTTAATTAGAAACCTACAACAGGTCCCGAATTATCAAAAAAGAGCATTCCAATGTGAGTTTATATTTCGAATCTTGCGTAGGTATTTGGCAGTTTTTGGTTTGTTAAGTCTTAATTGAAGCTTTTGTACTTTTGATACTTCGCAATAGACTACAATAGCAAATAAATCTGGATTGACTTAGACTGCACTGATCACTGTGAGATGTCTGTATTCGGCTTTTACGTCATTTATGAGATTTGGAAAAGTATGCTGTAGTCAAATCGGGCAATTTTGGCGTATCTGGAAGAATTCTAAACTTCAACTTTTTAATATTTTTTGAGGAACTTCTACTTCTCATTTTTCTTATCGCCCCATTTTGCGCCATGGTACTTACTTTTCAAATTTCAGTTAATTAATTCAAAATTAATTATTTTCCAACTGGGCAGTGAAAGTCGAGTTTAGTTATATCCTCACCTTTCAAATTTTCTTGAGACTTTAATACCTTATATCAGGAGCCCAACATTGTTTTCCGATTTTAACCCAATTACTTCGATCGCGGCCCGCCGCTCCATGCGCCCGACGTGCTCAGCTATGCATTTTTTCAGCAATCAATAATGAAATCGCCCCCGACGCCGCGGTAGTGGCGCCCTCGCAGTTTCGGCGGTCGCCGCCACCGACGCGTGCACAAGGGCCCTCGAAACGCCGAATTGGCCCTCGAAGGGTCGAGTCCTCGTCTCGCGTTCACGCCCGGGGCTGCGGTTTGCCCCGTGCGCAACCAGTGGTTCCTGGATTCCCGGGGAGCAGGCGCCTCGTACGTTTGGTGTTCGATGTATGTTTTCTGTGGATGGACGCCGGCGGGCTTTGGCTGCTTTTGCTGTTGTCTTGATGTCTTGGTGTTCCCCATCCGGGCCGAACGTTCCGTGCCACAAAATCGGTTACTGTCTCGTACGACCTGTGAGATCCGTGTTAAAGGTTAATTTATTCTCAGCAACCTCGATTTTGTCTCGTAAATAAATAAAATACAAGTTGAGTTTGTGTTTCAATTGCAAAAAGAACATTTAGTATCTTTAAAATTAAAAGTATTTTTTATACAATTTAGACTGTATAAAAGTAAAACACTAGTAAGTTGAAAGAAAAAAATAATTTGTCAGAGGAAGTGTTAGCATGATAATAAAACAGAATTACTGTGCCTGCAATAAGAAACAGAAGTTAATACGAATTTGTAGTTAACTTTGAAACTGTCGTCAAGCTGCGAAATCTCTTTTAATAAAATAATTAATTTTTTTAATTATTTTTTCGAAACTAAGATAATAATAGAACATTCTCCATTATTGTTTGACTAAAGATCTAAAAAAATTATATCATAGTTCTTTAAGAGAGCCTAAACTGCAGTGATAATTTAGACTTTTTGTACTATTTTTGCAAAACATCGATTAGCATAATCATCTAGATAATTTCTACATGACAATTCCATTATTCATAATAAGAAACATCTAGCGCCTATGTAATGCGCAGAGTGCATTTGCTGTGATTAAAGTCATCAGACCTAATTACGCCAAATTTACAAAATAACTAATTTCACGGCAAACAGGGGAATAATGCGCAGTTTTAGTTCGTCACAAAGAAGAGGACAAATGCCTTTGTTGGGGAGTAAACGTTGATCTGCTAAATTACGCGAAAAATGCTTGTGAATTTATCCCCCAACGAATTTTCTTCGATTAATTAAGAATTTAAATTTAAAACCTAGACTTCCCCTGTTTTAATTTTCTCTAATTTATGCCCTGTAACAAGGCTGATCAACGATAACTCGCAAAATTATAAGTAGTATCAGTCGTTTCAGGAACAGGAGCTTTGCATCTGTAGTTATCTTCATGGAAAACGTGAAATTGTGAAGGCTTGAGATTATAAATTGGGTAGAATTAGCATTAAATTTAAATGCTTCTCATATTATAAATAAATATTGCTAAGAAATTAATGTAAAGCTTTTCGCACGATTTTGATTTTTGGAGTCTAATAAAAGGCAAGTAGAAAATTTAAATGGTCGCCGTTTTTCTGCACATAACAATAACACGACAATTTCTTTATAGTTTGTCAATTTCGTTGTTTTTATACCGTTCGGTACATAATTTATCGTAAATAAGTTTGCTGCATATTCGTAATGTACAAGGTGTTCACGTAAACTAAGTTTAAAAGTGTAAATAATGTATTTTACATTACGAGGGTTATCTCGAAAGTTTGTGATGTGGTAAAAAGAATGATTGATTTAAAAATAGATAAAGCTTGTAATTATTCGCGAATTTTAGTGAAAAGAACGTTACTAGTACACCTAAACAGGTTGCCAGATTTTAATTTAATCTGCACATTTGGAATGACCAATTCAAGAAATTAATTCTTAATGCACAGTTGGAACATGAAAAATTAGACAACTTAGCATGTGTGACCATTTTGGCCCTTTTTGATGTACTTTTTAAATTTCTTGTGGGACGAGAACGGTGTTAAATAAATCATCTCAACCTAGTACATAGATTTTAAGTAAAGAAATATTCTGACTGGTTTATATTTCACTTTACCTATTTTAAGTTTTGCTTCCTATTGAGCTATCTAACGTCACTCTGGAGTATTTAGCCTAAAATTATTTTTCAGTTTCTCACACTTGGGCAACATAAGTGGGTTTAAAACGAGTTCCGACTTGCGATACATTCAATTATATCAATAAATTACAACACCGCATTACACATGTCACAGTTAACTGACATAAACTGATCAGTTATGTCAATTCGTCTCGATTCTGCTATCCGAGAAACGCTCTATTATCGTCATGTCCACACTTTAAGTAGCCTTCCTTGACCTATATTCCGAAACCGGTCTTTTTGATTCTTTTGGATTTCTACCTGCCATGCTGTCTTGCGTTTATTCTCAACCTCATTACCATAACCGAGAAGCTTCTACTTATACAAGAATCACTTTTTCGTTATTTGGTGAGATAGCACCGAGAATGTAAATAAATAGGTCAAAAGAGATATAATTGGAAAGACTTAGAAAGCCTTTGTTTAACAGATAGTTATTGGAACAAATCAAAATCGTTCTTTTTATAAAATTATTTATTAGCCTGTACCTTTAGATCTAACCAAATAATATTTTAGAGCGCCCAAAAATAATTGGGGCGCCCCCTCGAAACTCCGGTTGTATCGCAAATTGAAATATGTGTGTGAATTGAGTCTATAGTACCACGTGATGCAACCAGATGGTGTTACTGAAACGCACAGAAAGTGTAGCACTACAAGTACAGTTGTCGACAGAGTAAACGATTATGAGCAGCGTGGACGGCATGGTTCCTTTTGAAGAAGGGAGTTACTACTTTGAACATTCATATGGGGTTAACAGCCGTGTATGGGAATGCAGTATAGAATTTTGGAACTGCGTTTTACTGTATATCAAAGTTCAGTGGTAGCAAGAACTCTTCTATAAAAAGAAATAAAGAGGCATCCCACCGGGAAATGTACACAAGCCATACATTTTCGGACTTGACGGTAGCAAACAAGCAAATCGTATTTAATGCACTGACAAATGCATCTTGCGGAAATTCACATACCAATATCTATGAAGACTTATTCATACTTTTTGGTGGATTACAGGAGGATTATACTGATGGATTGGCTACCCCCTCGTGAGAGCATTACCAGTAAGCAGTGCTGAGAGCCACTGAAGCGATTTCATCAATATATTATATTAAACAACCTTTCCAAAGAAAATAGAGACGCGGCGCATCACTTGTAACATCGCTACCACCCAGAGGGGTTTTAGGTACACCCTGTTGCTTCATGCCCCATATTTGCTGTATCCTGCGATAAACAGGATAAGAAATTCTCCACCCAAAAAATGGTTTGCAGTCGATTACGGAGACTGCCGAAACGCTGGGCAAAAGGGAATATCTCTAATGAACTGTATACTTCTTCTTAATAAAAAATTAATGAGAACGATTGTAGTAACCACCATTTTTAATCGTTAAAATATTTTTAAGTCAGGAAGGGATTATATTGCCAACAGAAATGGAGACGCGGCGCGTCACTTACCACACTATTGCTACTTTACATGCTTTCAGGTACGCCTTGTTGCGTTACTCTATAAGAAGTTTTCCTCCAATGACGAGCTTTCCACAAATGGTGCTATACTGCACTAACAGTAGCTGTGCAGAAATTGTCAAAGTAATACCAAAAGTCATAGATATTGAAGGGAAATAATTATAATGAAATGTGTACTCATTTCTACTAAAAGATCACTGAGAATAATATATAATATAGTGCCGGTCATTTTTGAACGACCCAAATATATTATTAGATGTTTTTCCAATCGTCTATTTTCTCTTTTATTTATCATAAAATGAGCTCTTTTTTGCGCACTTACAGGCACTGCGCAGCCTCAAGAGCTTGTTGTGCCCACTAACATGCACTTAAATGCTAGGACATTCACGCGCGCCGGCTAGAGGACAGAGCCAACTGGTTGAAGTATCCTGAGTAACCGCGTCCCCAAAATGAGCTCTATATAAAATTTTCTGTAAATTTAATTTTGGGCGGTAGAAGCAAAAAGCAAAATGGAAAGCGTTGCCTTAGAAACAGAGCCAGCAACCCTTCAGCAATTTAGATATTATCAGTCAGCAAGCTTGTAAGTGCTCGCGCCTGGTTACGAAATCTGAATTAAATGATTGTAGTCTAAGCGTTTTTTCGGGCAGGTTACGTACTAAACGGTTACTCGTACTCTGTGTGGTAGCAGGCGTTATGTAAAAGGATCATTTTTTCTTATATTTGCATTGGAAATGGCCGTGCAACACTTCATAATTCTTTTTTGTTTAGAGTGGATTCAAAAATAGTAAAAAAAATCTGCCAGAACTGAAAGTTCACCAAAAAGATCAACAAAGCCTGCGCGGCTAGTTGACCGTGCCTGTTACTTTATGTAACTAATCATTGCTGGTTTTTGAGAACACGCACCACCCCGATTAATTATTGATGTATTGGAAAAGAGCCATCAATCTAATACACCCAGCTGTTTCAATACTTTTTATTACACAACATTAATCTGTACTACTTGTATCACAATAATTTATAGTCTGGTCTTGAGATCTCAACAACGAAGAACCAAATATAAACAAGAATTTCATCTTTTTGTGAACACGAAACTTAGAAATATATAAACCTTAAAAAATCTATCGGTATTTATGTTTCATAATGAACTCCGTAGGTTTCAAGTTAGGATGGGATCTGGGTGGTCAAAAACGGAAGACACTTTCATTAAAGCTACATGTGTCGGCAAACACCATGGTTATCATAGTCAAGATTGAAAATTTGCATCCCCCAAAATCAACAAAATATCCAAATCCATGCTAATTTGTCTAGGGAAATACAGGAGAAAGTGCTGATGGTACAAAGAGGCTTTTGCCACCATTGATAGTGAAATAAAAAATGTGGTATTAAGCATAAGATGTTATAACCGATGCAAGTGTTTACAAAACGTTTCGACCATTTTTGGGGAAGACAGTAGAAACAATGTGTAACATAATAATTGAGCCTCCATGATGTTGATGCTGTAGCTGAACTTGAATGAGCGATGTTATTTATTATCTTTCTAGGGGAGAATTCTTGTAGAGCTACTTATGCTTTTTCTCCCCCGCGTGGACGGTTTTCGTCTACTTATCAAATGCATCTTCTAATTTTTTTATGTGGTTGTCTTTTTCTTTTGACATTTGATAAACTTCTTCTAATGGATGTATGTTTGAAAATCGTACACCAAAATTTTCTTTCAAATTTAATAGGATTTTTGTTCAATGTTTTTTTTTTGGAATGTTTAAATTCTGAGTAGAAGCGAGGAAAATGCCTTTGTCAGTTGTTTTATACACTTACAAAATTTTATAGGGATTTGTTCTCTCATATTCATCATATCGTTTGCACCTATCTTATCTTCGTCGAAAAGAACCGCATACATGTAGTTATATTTTTTACTGAACCTTTGCTTCTAAGAGTGGTATGCTAGTTCATTCTTCATTAACATTCTTAATTTTCAATGTATCAGGTATTTATGGCCAGAATTTTTTTGTTGGCACCAGTGCTATTTTCAGCCCAGAAAATGTATTTTGCATTTTTCCTTCAACATCTGACTACATTAATACCCTTCATAAAAATATAAAATGAGTCTTTCTAACATAATCCTCGTGTGGTTGGATTGTGGCTCTATAATCTTTTCATAAGTCATTTTTATATCGATAACACACTAAAGAAGACAAAATTTACAGAGTAGAAATTTATTCTGGAGTTGCAATACGAAAATCTTCTGTTAACCAAATGTATAATCCATAATAGCTGTATTAATTATTCAGGAATTATTGGTTACCCCCCATAATCTAAAACCAATATATATATATATATATATATATATATATATTCGCACTTCTTATTTTTTGAAATAAAAATAAAATTCAATTGGTGGAGACTATTTTATGAGTGGTGTTGCTCAAATAACGTCCGAAACAGCCACGTTCCCGCAGTCACGTATCCCAACGGCGGAGACATCTGGCTAGACGAAATTCGACTTGCTTGATTTACGGATCAAGTTCTGGCAATTGTGTGTCATTGATACAGTGCAGACTACACTTGCGCCGTGTCCAGACTCATTGTATGCAAATGCGATCACGTAGACGCCAAGATAGCGTAAAGAAAGATCCATTCTGCCATCGCCGGAAGTGATTAGCATGTGATGGCTGTGGAATCCAGACTACGCAGTCGATTGCTTGCAAATAGACGAGTTAAATTGAGTAAAATTTTACTGATAATCTTTTGATTGTCTGGATTAAAATCGAACATTTCAGGTATTTTTATAGTTTATTATAAAATGGAACATTTTTTAAATCAGTCAATTCTGCATAAAACAATTGATTTAGAATTTTTATGATTTATTTTTTTCCAGCATAATATGTGTATAAGGTAAAGATAAAGTCCATGTAGCTACGAGGAGCGTATAGATTAAAACGCGTTATTGCTGTTTTTGGTGTTACACAAACCTGGTATAAAACTAATTGTAATATTTTGGAAAATTATTCAGTGTATACAGAAAATGACGTTCAAACGCCTCTTGAAACTATTACAGAGGCCACTACGTAGCAAGCACAACAGGCTGTGGAGTGTGTAAGTTTGAGCCCAGTGAAGTTGGTGAGGCTATTCTCTTTTTGTGTTCATGCTCTTTGTTTATTTTAACGTTTACTGTAATTTTTGCTTAATCCATCTAATTATTGATTTGAATTTCAAAACCAAAATTTCAGGGATTTCAAAAACAAGGAAATAAATGTAACCTTGGTTCATGTGCATTTTGGGCACAATGGAATCTTCCAATATCGTGGCCGTCTTTGAGTTTAAATGAGCTTTAACAAAGGAAGATTTGGAACTCCAAGTTGAGCAGAGTTTTTTTAATAGAGTGCAATTTTTTAGATTGTCAAAATTGTTACTGGAGTCTTCAAATAGTTATTTTGGTTAAGAAACATAATTTCAGTTTTTTCTTGAATAATCTTGGTGATCTGTAATCCAGGTAATATTAGGTGTATAAATAAGTGCTCAGCTTTAGATTTCACAGGACGCAAATCACCGTTTACATGTAACGTATTAGTCCGCCCTCTTGCGGTTTTAAAGCAATGACATTTGGTCTTTCGAAACATCATGCGATTTGGCGTTTGATGCACATAACCCCAATAATCAGCTGTGTTCACGATGGCAATCACAAAAGAGCATATTCAATTTTCTATCCACTTCGCGTTTCATCTTAAGAAAAACGCTGCTGAAGCCACCGAAATGATTTCTGCTGCATATGGTGAGAATGTTGTAAGTCATGCAACGTGCAAAAAGTGGTACCAAAGATTTCGCGGAGGAGAGTTTAGTCTTGAAGATCAACCACGCGCTGGAAACATTTGACACGGATGAGCTGCAGATATTGCTGGATCAAAATAATGCGCAAACTGAAAAAGAGCTTGCAAAACAGGTTGGCGTCACTCAGCCAGCCATTTTCATACGTTTGCATGCAATGGATAAGATACAAAAGGAAGGCAGATGGGTTTCGTATAAAGTGTCCGAAAACAACAAAAATCGACGGGGTGACACCGCACTCCATTTGCTTTCAAGGAACCGAAAAAAGGATTTTCTGCATAAAATTATTACGGGCGATGAAAAATGGATCTTGTACGACAATTCTAAGCTCAAAAAATCATGGTTAGACCCTGGCAAACCTTCGACATCGACTCCACGCCAAAAAGAATTTTCTCTGTATCTGGTGGGATTGAAAAGGTGTGCTGTACTATGAACTCTTGAAACCAGGTGAAACAGTTACGGCGGTTCGCTACCAACAGCAAATCATCAATTTGAGCGACGCAATCGAAGAAAAGAGGCCATTTACTGGACAAGGAAGTCGCAAAGTCATCCTGCTCCATGATAATGCCCGACCACATGTTGCGAAGGCGACGTAAGAACACATCTTCGCGTTAGGCTGGGAACTTCTCCCACATGCGGCGTAAAGCCCAGACATGGGCCCTTTCGATTATCATTTATTCCGGTCGTTACAGCATCACTTGGCTGATACGCACTTCAAAACAGAAGAAGTCCGAAAATGCATCGATAACTTTATCGTCTCGAAGCCGGTGAGTTTCTAGCACCAGGGAATTCGCAAGCTACCCGAAAGATGGCAAAAGGTCATCGATGCCAACGGAGAATACTTTGATACTTAAGCTTTTTTTGTTTTGTTTTTAAATAAAACTTTAATTTTGCAGAAAAAGCTGAGAACTTATTTATACACCTAATAATACAGGATGGAGCAAACTCTTTCCCTATTTTTTAGTTTGAACAGAGAAAAACCGATGAAGTACACAAAATTTACTTTTACAGGGCAAAACTACAGAACTGGAAATTTTATTTCAATGTGTTTTAAAGTATACGTCGCTTATGTGGTGTCTTTCATTTTCTGAAGTCTTTCATTACACTTTCCAACATGTGTTGAGGAATATGCCTGATTTTTTGACGTATTGCATTTTATAGGAATTGGGGGGTAGTCTTAGGAAAATCCGAGACTGGCTGACCAAGAGATATTATATAGCACTTGGAGCGAAGTTCTTACTGCGTTGGTTGTAGCTCCATTCTCTTAGAACCAAACGTTTTTCAATTGGAATGCATAAAGATTTGATGGGAAAAATTATCGAATCATTTCTAAATATCAATTGGAAGTTGATGTAACACATTGGCCTCCCTCCTCAAAAAAGCAAAGCTCAATGCATAGCACAGTGACACGAGGATATCTTGTGAACTGTTATCACTCCAATAACAAAAGTTTTGTTTATTAACGTATTCTGACGAGTAAAAATACTCTTTTATTGTGACTCGCTTTCCAAAATGTATCCATAGATTTCTATGTGATTTTACCAACTACCTTCGGAAAGTATAACAACTATCTTGTATAAATGGAAACATACAGTGCGACTAGACAAATGCAGACATGTCTGCGCGCAGTTTGCTTCGGAGACTGCAAAATGGGACGTCTTACTGCATCGATGTTCTTCACTTGTTACGCACTCCAAGGTCCCCTCTTTCTCCCTTCACAACAAAAATATTACTTTTGAAGTTTCCAGCCCACAATAAAATCGATTTTTGATCGGGAACAAAGGCCCGAAACAGAAATTGTCATTGTTTCGAATGTACGCTTTGGCAGTAAAACCTTTTTGTTCGTTCGCCCACATGTTGTCTCCGAAGAGCTCTCTAGGCAAAATTTCCTTATGTGCATGTAATGAAATAACTTCCCCGGCCTCGGATCACTATTCACTTGATAACCTTTCTTTAAAATTGGAGGGAGTTTTGCCCCATACTGCATAAAAATAATAACATGAATGTAGTATCCATGTCCTAAAAAAAATCTTTAGTTTTGTAAACTAGCCAATTTTAAATTTTTAATGGAGTTTTGTCTGCTCATAAGATACATGTTGAGTATATATTGTACAGGGTACTATTAGACTTACTACTAACGTATTTTCTTAATGAAATGGTAAAAATATTCAATTTTAAGTTACGACAAACTTAAAAATAAAAGTCTTGATGAAAGTCGGGTCTGCAGATAAAAGTTTATGTTACATCTCAGTGTTATATCCAGTTAAAAAACATGGGGCCGGCGAAAAGATTGCTCTGTAAGTAATCCCAGAACGAACTTAAAAAAACCTTTCGATTTCGATTTAGAATTTCGGGAAAATTCGAAATCGAATATCTCGAAAATTATTCGACATAGAATTTTTTCGACTTCATTTTCGAATTCAGCGTAAAATTTCCTATAAGAATCACATTTAAAATCGTAATGTCGAAAAATTTCCCGAAATTCGAAGTCGAATATCTCGAAAACTATTCGACATAGAATTTTTTCGATTCCATTATTGAAATCAGCGTAAAATTGTCTTTAAGAATTACTCATAAAATCGCAATGTCGAAAATTTTCCGAAATTCGAAGTCGAATATCTCGAAAACTATTCGAGATAGAAACTTTTTGATTTCGATTTTGAAATCAGCGTAAAATTTCCTACAAGAATCCATTTTAAAACTTTAAAAAATCCATAATTTTGTGACGGCGACAGACAGACAGACAGACAGACCGACAGACCGACAGACCGACAGACCGACAGACCCACAGACCGACAGACCAACAGACATATAGAATTCAGTAACGAACTTTTTAAGTTCGTTGAATATTAACCTCCCATAATCTATGACAAATAAAAAATTTGTTAAAAAGCTCAAATTTTTGAATTAGCAACCAAATTATTCCATTTAAACAAGCATAGTTGTTAGGGACAAAAACAACTCTCATTTTTTAGATTTATCAATTTACATATATGGAATTATGGATTAGACTGAAGTGTAGATAGCGAAGAAGTCGATATTCAAAGAGGAGTACGCTACGGATGCTTCCTTTTGCCACTTCTCTTCAACATCTACTCTGAAGAGATTTTTAAAGAGGCTCTAGATGATATCGACTTCGGAATTTTAATCAATGGCCAAATCCTTAATAATATCAAGTATACAGACGATACAGTCATATTCGCAGATACAATGGAAAAGTTGCAGGAACTTATGAACAAGGTGTCGAATATTAGTGAGCAGTGTGGCTTAACGCTCAACATAAATAAAACAAAATACAAGGTAATAAAGAAAGGAGCCGTAATACCAGCTCATTTGACAGTTAATAATAAAGAAATACAAAAAGTCACGTCATATACGCATTTAGGAACAACGGTCAACGAAAACTGGGATCACTCGCTAGAAATAAAATGTCGCATAGAAAAAGCTAGAGCGACTTTTATGAAAATGTTGAATGTATTTAAAAGTCACGACGTTAACCTATCAATCAAAATAAAACTATTACGATGCTGTATATTCCAAATATTGCTCTACGTAGCGGAGACGTGGACCCTCACTAATTACACAAACAAAAAACTTGAAGCATTCGAGATGTGGCTTTATTGGCTGATCCTTAAAATGCTCACATGACGAATGCCAGCGTAATAGAAAGACTTGGCAAATGCGCAACGATCAACGATACGAACTTTTACAACTGATTATTCAAGGAACGGCATTAAGAAGGAGATGTCCTGGAAGAAGAAGAATATCATTGCTAAAAAATCTAAGAACATGGTTTAATACTACAACTGGCCTTTTTAAAGCAGTTGTAAACAAGGTGCAAATCGCCATGATGATCGTTGATATTTGTTAACGGATAGGCATCTGAAGAAGAAGAAGAGATGGAATTATGTATACATATGATGTAATAAATAAATTCATTAAAATTCACGCTAAAACATTTTGCAAGTTGCAACTACTTACTCTGTTGCTAACAAAGCAAGTGATATTGTTTACAATGAGTACTGTTTTTGCAAAGAGATTTGAAGTGGGTTGCTGTGTCACTACATTAAAGGCCCGCAAATGAGCATTTCAGCGGCAGCGCATGAACTACACAAGTCTCCTGATTTCGTGCGAAAATTGATAAAGCGGTACCAAGAAACAAAAAACTGAAGATGAATTGTTCAATCTAGGAAAAATACAAGCAAACTCTACAAAGGACAACATTACATGGCCAAGTACGACCATGAAATCGTTACATATCGAAAACGACGATCGTGGGAAGGGGACTGAAGCAACGTCATATATACCGATGAAGCGTCCTTTTGGACGTGAATCTTTTTTCAATTGGTCTTGGTGTAAACCATACCTTGTAAGAAATCAGTCCGGCGTTTTATTAAAGACCATGTTAAACTTCATATTTTGGGTTGTTTCAATACATAGGAAATTTGGAACATTACATCTTTTTACAGAAACATTAAATGCAAAACAGAGGGTTAAAATACATGAGAAGTGTTTGCTATGGTCCACTCGAAGATGGCATGAAGGCGATAATGAATCGTGGTTGTTACAAGAACATAACGACCCCAAACTAACAGTCTAAAAGAATACTCTTCGAGTTACCCGAAAGGACAATACTTCATGATGTATCGAGTGTGACCCTTAACAATCAAATATACATTGCTGTTGAGGTATAAAGGAGGACCTTTGCTTCAATAACATAAGGCATTCGATAGGTGAAGCAGGTAGTAGGATGCGATTCTGCTGACGCGCGAAAGCACGAGGAGACTCGCTAATCGCCCGCATGGCATAATCAAAAGGCACCTACGAAAACAGGGAAGTGCTGGGCTGCCATTGTTCGCCTTCGGCACTGCTGAGCCGCGGCATCCGTGAAATCAAGGCTGCTGATTGCGCTCATTGTCGTCGTGCGGTTCTCGCTGCCGCCGCTGTTGACACACATTTGAAATGTCAAATGTTGCCCGTCTTTGCGGCGTCGCCGCTCGCGTCTTCAGCACAGCGAAGCAACGTCGTTAGCACGTGGGGTTTATCGCAATTAGCAATTAAGCCGCCCCCGCGCAAGTAAATAAACCTGCCGAAGGCGGACGCCCACCTGCGAAATAAAATTAAGTTGCTCGTTAGCGTAGCGAGACAGTATGGGAATAGTACAGGGAACAGATAAAATAACGTGGCATTACGAATAATACGCAAGTGCAACTGGTTTCTGATAGTTCCACTATAGTTCTCTTTCAATTTTCTTCCTTGTTCCTACTTTTTCTTCTACTTCTTCCTCTATATTTAACATTTAATTTTCTATTCTTCTGTTGGTTAGACATTCGTGTCAATTAGTGGCCAATATGGTATCTAGGCATCTTTCCATTATTATTTTATATAGTGCTATTAAAAACAATTAATATTTTGAAAAATATTTCTTTGCCATATGAACTATTTAGTATTTAAATCTTGGAAAATTTATTCAAAATGATCGCGCCATCTAGATTTGCTTCTAAAAAACCACTGGCAGTAAATAATGTTGCAGGCGGCTGGGGTGCGTACGCGAACGTTTTTGTGACGTATCACAGCCGCCTCCCAGATTGGCGTCTGTCAAAATACGTTGCAAAACGTGCAACACCACTGGGCTACAGAAGAAACTAAAATGATTGTAGTATGGTGTAGAGTAAATCATTAAGATCATTGTAATAATAATATTTGCGAGCATACAAAAATTTCAAATGCAGGAGACGTAAAGTGCTGTGGGATGCGTTCCTTAGTGATGAACATCATTTTTATAATATAACAGCGTTAAGGTTCTAAACAATTACCGTCAATTGTCTTTTATTTGAAATTAATTTCACTCAATTTTATCTGTCATAAATGAAGAAGCCATAATTTAATCGGTAACTGATTTGGAACAGCATTTCATCATCAAAACCGCAATTCTTCTCAAACAAGGTGCAAAGAAAATCCACAAACAGTTGTTGACGACATTAAGAAGCGCGGACAGAAGATGGCTTAGTGAAAAATTGATTTCAATGTCCAAAGAGGTTACGCGCACAATATTTACCCAGAAATAGAAGTTGGTAGTTACTAAAGGTTGCTTCCTAATAGTTTTAGCCACCGATATTAATTCTGAATGCAAGTGCTTTTCAAGTAATCCACATAATTTTAATTTGTCTCAAAGGCTTTAATAATTAATTCCCTATAATTCGAGTCAAGAAAAGGGAGAAATAAGGGTTGATGTCGCTTAAAACGAACATTGACTATTGATAAAACTTGGGCAAGGTTTTGCTCACTACTCAATTGTGACCAACAAAGGTTTTGGTAAGCTAAAAAACATATACTGAATATAGTGAAGAAATACTAATTTTCGTGTTACTTTCCAGCACTAACTAGTTAGGTATGACACAAGTTTCCGCAGGTCTACATTCCAAATTAAATGGTTCAGAAAGCAGTTAAAGCCACGACAATGCTAGACTCTGAAAATCTATTTTTGTTCACGAATATTTGTATAATATTGGTATGAATACTTGGACGCATCCTCCACGTTTTTTCAATGTGCTTCTTTGTGACTTTCACTCTTTCCACATTTTTAAATATCAATTTAAATCCAAGTGGTACAACAGCTTTGAAGAATTTAAAAAGTAATTTTGGACGCCATTTTAGAGCTTTCACAAAATGAACACTTTAAGGGGGCTTATAAACTACAGTTTGAGTACATCTAATCGAATTCATTTAAAGGATATGCAGACTTTCTTTTGTTGAAATATTCAGCCCAGTTAATTATTTTCCCTTAACATCTCTAATTTTTTTACGTCCGCTTTGCAACGTGTGTCTTTTTTAGGCTATTCTTAACTTCTTTAACTGTTCCTTGCATCATCTTTGTATTTTTTTTTTGTTCTTGAAACATATGTTGATCTTTATTTATTTTTTTAAACATAACTTTTTCTTTTTTTCATGTCTTTGGTAGTGGCTGATTGTGACATATAATTTGATCGATGTTTTCAGTTAATACAAAAACTTTTGTTTTGTTTTTATTAATCTGTATGCATATCAGAATACAAATTTTCAACTAAACCATCTCTCGACTAATGGAACAGAGTTTGTATACCTATAGGCCTCTAAAATTCCAGGCCGTAACAGAGCCTGTCTAACATAGTGTAGGAAATAAGTCCCAGCTTATCTAGAATTATGTTCTGCAATCCACTCCGTGGTTTGCTAGGAATTAACACCTCCATCGAGTTACTAAATTATTAACGATCCAAGAGTTTCATCTTCTAAAACATTTTGGATCTGTACAGGACTACGACAATTTCTTCACCGTCGGTGCTCTCTGTGAGATGGTACGAAAGTAGCTTATATGAGCCACCAACATCCACGCTAGGTTTCATCAAGCGAATCTTAAATTTTGACCATGGAATCAGCGTTACAGCACTTAGATTGATAATCATAGATGAGTCCAGGTTCTCCTTGCACAGTGACTCATGGCCTGTGTGCATCAAGTTAATATAAGCAAAAGAATATTTGTGAACGAGTATATTTATGTAACTGCATTACGTTGATCTCTTGTATACCTCTCCGTATCAGTGATGGGATGTGATCATTTGGCAACACTTAAGTTTCTTTTGGCTTGGGGGGGGGGAGGAGATAAATAGAACCTGCTTTCCTGTTAGACGATAATTCATATCGAATGGACCTTGTGAATGAGTTCTTGGAAACGGAATATTTAACGCACAGTTGAGCTGCTGAGATACTTCGATCTGAACCTTGGAACATGCCAGGCATATGCTCGGAATAGGCACTGCAGGATAGCATTCTCTCTTCGTTTATTTTAGCAGAATCGATCTCTATTCCCGAGGAACAACTGAATGGTACATAGTTGTACAACATACATTTCTGTCAGAGGATATTATATTTCATAAGAATTTTTTTCTTGTTTCTCATATTTGTACAACCATTTGGTTTATATTAGCTGCCTTGATCCTTCATTTAAGGACATGAGTGTAGTTGACGCTCAGGGTAACCCTACTTGTGTTTTTTTTTAAATATTTTTAATATTTTGTTAATTAATTTCAAGCTGTACCAAAATATACTTAAGTAAATTCAAGATTAGTTAAAAGAATTAATTTTCAAAAAAGCTGTCGACTATTGTGTATGGAACGCCGAACACACAGTTAAAAACACATATTATATGGGCAAGAATAAACATTTGAATACACCTTTTCAACCATATCTGTTGGAAAGTCCACAAGAAATGAAAAATCTGGAATTTTCTTTCGAAATGATACGAAGTTGTTGGTCTAATTAAGACAATACAGTATTCAAAGTCGGACAAATTATTATATGCTATAAGCCTATAAAACTAAAAGAAAAGGCGTCATTAGTGGAACAGATTAGAGAATTAACTGAAAACACCATATCCTCACGAAGAGAAAAGAACTTGTCTAAATTAGTACTAAATCCACTAGCCAACTGGGAGAAAATCAAAATGCAACTATCTAGTTGCTATAGATTTACAGTTATCTACAAACTTATGTTAATTTACGACATACACACTGCTGTTAGGTATTTTGATTATATCAAATATAAAAATTATTAAAAGCTTCCAGTATGCAATTCCAAACAGAATACTGTCCCAGCTTAAACTACATCTCAAGTTTCTCGATGTTTGTATCATGGATAAAGATAAAAAAAAAAAATACATCGGTTGACACGCTGTGACTTTCTTCTGCTTCTTCTTTCTCAGTTTTTATTTATTCTTCTTCTTCTTCTACTCTTATATATAGGCTATTAGCCTATTTCTAACTATACATTTCGTGTAGTACTATGAGCCATGTTGGGCGTACCCCGGGCAGGTGGCTAGTCTGACACGTTAGAAGAAGGAGAATGTACTTTACGACCGCCAAAGGTGTTTGTATGATGGCCGGAGAGCACTCGATGTTTGCCGTTATTTTTGACCTGGGAGTCGAACCCAGGGCCCGCCGCGCGTTAGTCTGGCAGGCCGAAGCCTTCACGTCGCGGCTGTCGCGCTCTCAGTTTTTATTTATTGTATGTTAAAATTGGCCTTTTGGTTTATCATTTGTGGTTATTTTATTGTCTTGTCAAGATTTTTATCGTCCTTTTTAATATTCTTGTCAATTCTTTGATATTATTCTTCTATTTGACCTTCTTTCTTTTGAGCTTTATTTTTAATTCCATTTCAGGGTTTGGGTCAGAGTATGAGTCTGAATTGTTTTTAATTCCTCTACTATCGAATAGTAATATATTCTAATCATGCACCCCTACTTTTGATTTTACTTCTTACTCTCCTCATTACCTTTAATCTTATAGTAGATTATGTTTGTCACTTTTAATGTTTAGTATTCTCATCTTTTAATTGTTAACTAGTAAAAAGGCATTTTCCAAGGACGGGCAACCCAAACTAAATATTTGTTTCAAAATTTCATCGACAGTTGAAGAAAAAATGAGCCAATAATTGTTTTATCACCCATATCTAAGTACAATGACATTTATTTGGCTATATTCGGTTTCACATAAATCAAAGTTATCTCGCATCCGCCTACTAACGGCAAGAATTGGCCATGTAGTGCATGGAACACCGATAAGTGGCGCAAACTGTCTAATTACTGCATGATAATTAATGTTTTGACTTATAACAGGTCACCCGTGACCTAGATCGAAAATCTAAAAGCTATATGGGAGGTTTGGCAACAAAACTGTTCGATTTATATATTGACCATTGAACTATATTTATAACTGTAGGAACAGCAATTTTAGTTACAAACAAACACACGTAGTTACATTTTTGCGGTTTTATAGAGTAAATACTTTATTTTCTCAATTTTTGACTGATTTTTATTTCTATTTTTTTCTATTTGTGATTGTGCTGCATGGGCGAAAGCAGTCATAAGCTCAATCAGTGTAAAGATGATTTGATTTGTCTTATACCTTGAATTGTAAAAGTATGGGTGGCTCTGTGTTTGGCTACTAGGATAATATGTTCTATAATAATTTATTCTGTTTTATATTTTACTTGTTTTTCTATAATTTTGAAATACTCTCTTGTAATTAACGACATTGTTTTTTGTGTATGGGTTTAATGATATTTTACTTTAGTCAGTTGCTATATATTCTGCTTGTTAGACTCATTAGAATATTTGTTCTCTTCTTTTGTTTAATTGTTGTGTAATGGCGACCTCTCCAACTGCTCTTTTTTTTATTGTTCTATTATCGTGTTTTCCATCTTTTTTAATAGTTACTTCATTTTCTTTTAGTTTTTTAACTATATTCCAGAACGATTTCAATATAAGATTCCTTCTACTTGTATTTGATTTACTACTTTTGTTTTTCATACACCTTTGCTTATCTTCTACCACTAATATATGATTAATATCGATCATCTAGCGCTCTTATGCTCTCTCTGCTGTCCCCAATATTCGTATTTTATACACTTTGATTTCTTCTTTTTATGTTAGTGAAGTAATATTCCACCTTTCAAATCGTATCCCGTTTCTCTCTTATTTTATTTGATTATTTCGTACCTTAATGTGTACCTTAAGTGGTTGGTTAGAAGATGATAAACTACCAGGTGTGTACCGGAAAGTCTTTACCGGTTTTTTCCAATAGGTGTCGCTAGACTTAATATACAATATTATGATTTGACACGTATTCATTTTATTCTACAGACATCAAGCTTCAACGCCGTAGGTTATATTAAGTGGAAGTATCACCGTCACATATTTATACCTCTTCAAAAATGTCAAGTTATGTGCCTGAAAAGTGCATTTGCGGCATGCAGTACTTTTTTTATTTAATCAAAAGAAAAAATCCGCTGAAAGTCATCGTTTGCTAGTTGAAACATACGGCGGGCATGCTTCAACCATAAAAACATGTGAGGCATGGTTTCGACAATTCAAAAGTGGTGTTTTCGATGTGCAAAACAAAGAACGTTCTGGCAGACCGAAAAAGCTTGAAGATGCGAAACTGCAGGAGTTATTAGATAAAGACCCAACACAAACTCAAAAACAATTGGCAGAAGCGTTAAATGCGACCCAAGAAACTATTAGCGACCGATTACGATCCATGGGAAAAATCCAAAAGATGGGAAGATGGGTGCCACATCAATTGAATGATAGGCAAATGGAAACTCGAAAAATCGCCTGTGAAATGCTGCTTCAAAGGTTTGATCGAAAGTCATTTCTGCATCGAATAGTGACGGGTGATGAAAAGTGGATTTATTTCGAAAACCCTAAGCGCAAAAAATCATGGTTATCACCTGGAGAAGCGGGCCCATCAACCGCGAGACTGAATCCCTTTGGCAGGAAAACGATGCTCTGTGTTAGGTGGGACCAGAGTAGCGTGATGTATTATGAACTGTTGAAACCTGGTGAAACAGTTAATAGTGATCGCTACCGACAACAAATGATCAACTTGAACCATGCATTGATCGAAAAACGTCCAGAATGGACCCGAAGATACGGTAAAGTGATTTTACAGCACAATAATGCGCCGCCTCGTACAGCAAAACCGGCCAAGGCATTGAAAGCGGTTGGGTGGGAAATATTATTGCACCGCCGTACTCTCCAGATCTTGCCCCGTCCGGCTATCACCTTTTCGCATCAATGGGCTCTGCATTTGCAGATCAGCACTCCGCCAATTACGAAGAAGTTAAAAAATGGATCGATGAATGGTTTCACTCAAAGGAAAAACAATTTTTTTGGAATGGGATTCATAAATTGCCTGAAATATGGGCAAGATATGCAGAATTAAATGGTCAATATTTTGAATAAATAAATTTTTCCATTACATCGAAAATTATGCATTTTTTTCCAAAAAACCCGGTAAAGACTTTTCGGTACACCTGGTAATTACCTAGGTTTGCCTACTATTAGATTAGATCTCCTATGAGTTGCCAGAGCCTCGTTCGGTAATCGTTTCGTACCTCGACGCTCGACGCACTTGAAGCACCAATTTTATAATATATATTTGATTGTAGTACGAAACTTCGCTATTTCTCAGAAAACGCATTTTACCCCCCGTAGCTCTTACACTCCTTGTTACAATATTTGTAAAGTTTTGTGCTTTGGATTGATGATTCTGAGGTAAGCTCTCTTACTTTGTATCTAAAACTCTTGGATCGCCTAGGTGCACATCATAACCGCCTGTCACATTACCACCAGAATCATGGTTATAAAATAACTTTCGAGCGACAAAAACTTTAAAGAACGAGCTAAAGGGGATATAATTCGTTCCCTAGGCGATAACGAACATTTTTGTAGACAACCGTTTCTATAAAATAACTGCATCAAGGTAGTAAACAATTATCCCTCATTTGCTTTATAGTAGAAGTGTACTATTTGGAGTTGTCATTTGGTACCTTAGATGTGCGCGAACCTCTTACACCTTATAATTAAATTTATGATGCACTCTAAATCGTCCATCAAGTTATTGTTAAGCACCAAGCATTGCTATTAGATAGATTACAAATAAAATTTGATTATAAAAAAATCTTAATGATAAAAATGTACAAATAATTCTAAAATTATCGTTTAGAGTTTCGAAGCATAAGCAAGATAATTTGGTTGTTCATCTGCGATAACAGTTTAAGAATCCTTTGTTTACTTGTTATGAGTTTTTGACCTCTCAAATCAAACATTTTCGTTTTAGTTTATAAGAAAGCTATTTTTGTATTCATAAAATGTTCTCTTTGTTATAATTATTTTAGTTTAAAATATATTAAGGTTAGAAGATTACACATAAATATGGAGTATGATACGTTTTGAAGATAAGAAAATTTGTTTTAGAATCAAGGATTAAACGTATAAAAATTCGCACGTAGTCTTTTGAAACTGGTGTTATAGTAATACTCAAATCAAAGTTTTATCCACCCTTTGTGTGAAAGTTTAATCTCATATATTCAATACTTGACACATTTGGTTTTTAATTTTTTGTATAAAAGTCTGTTACTATTACTGATAATAGACTACTGATGTTTATAAACATGACATTAGCGTTCTAGGTTCTAATGAGAACGGGAACAGGGTTTTTTCGATGTTTGGCAGAGCACAGTCCGGCTTTTCCAGTGTCTTATTTTTGAAACGCAATTGGGATTCAAGAAGTCGCTGCCAGATCGTACCGAAATACTAGTGCAGCGGTCTGGGGGCGGCCGGCTTGAGAAAAGCGTCATGGCGAACCGTTGACCCTCGGCGCGCCTAAATTTGTACCAAGGCTGAGGGCATGGCCGCTGTGTTTGTAAACAGGATCTTATCAAATCCGCTGCAGTGCCGAAAAGCCACGTGGAGTGGCCGAAAAGCAGACATGTCGTTCGTTGCCCCATTGTCCGCTTGTTTATACCGAGTGCGAGTTAGTGACCTATTCAGCTTTTCGAGTACAGTTCGCGAACTGATGGTGCTTGCCGTAACGGCAACACAGAGAGACAACAAAGTGCAAATGTTAGCTGTGAATGTGCCACTAGTACATGCGTGTAATTATCGATACAAGTTTGTGTGAATAAACAAAGTTTGTAAGGACAGGGAAAGGTACTGTGATCAGCCTCTGTTTACAATCAACTACATTCAAATTTTTTATTTATCATTGTACGATAGTTTTAATTGTATAATTGCGCTCATTAATTTTTCTATTAATTGATTATTAAATCTAATTGTCATAGTATCTACTAATCATAACCATGAAATACTAATCAGTCATGCGATATTAGAATGTATTAATAGCATCAATTGCCAAACACGCAAACTATAAATATACCGACTAATCTGGAGGGGTATTGCTATGGCTCTCGGCGTTGTAGGCCGAAGCCGTTACAGAATTTCTATATTTGGTATACTCACGATACCACACAGCTGTATGATATAAATCTCTACGTTTGAAAATCACTTCATTATCCATTGACAATTGCGTTTCTTCCTTTGAACAAATGAGATTGATTTTTTGATACTATTTCTTCGACGCTATATTGTATCTGAGAAGATACCATATCCAATTAGAAAAATTGAAAATCGCGTACACTTCTACGTGATGTTTTGGACTATATTGTCACTAAATAATCAACTTAAGCTCCACTTGATTTGAAAAACCTATTAGAAGACTTATGTGCGTAATTGCACGATCCATTACCAAGGAAGTTTAATCTGTATTTAATTTTTAGAAAAAAAAAGGCTTATTTGGAGCACGTTACGTGCTGGAGCTCCCAAAATACTCTTCGGGGCACTCGCTGATCACTACAACACCGGAGTGTCCAAAATTCACGGTAAAATTTGATTATCTAAAATGATTTTTGGAATAACTTATGAATCACTACGACACTGAATATGATAACTTGAACTAAAACAGTGTCGAAAAGACTTCTCGAGCACAAACGATGAGTTTGGGGTACCCCAGATACCTTTCGGGCACTCACCACAAAGTATCTAAAATACTATTTGTAGTACTACAACAATAGATACCTTAACCTAGAGTAGCTAGAGTATCCAAAATATCCTCTGGAGCAGTGGCAATACTCTTTAGGGACCATATTACAGAGTTGGAGTGTCCAAAATTCTCTTCGGAACGCTTGCGATAGCGCAGAGAGTCAAAAATACTGTTTGGAGTATTTACGACTAATTTTGGAATGTCCAAAATTCTCTCTGGGGCACTCGTGTATCGCTATGAGACTGAATGCAGTAACCGAAGCAGTATTCAAAAGGATTTTTTTAGGACACATAACGGAGCTAGAGTATTCAAAGCACTCTTCACAGCACTCACGTCGGGTTGAAGTGTCCAAAATTATCTCCGCAAAATTATCTTCGTAGGCTATTACGATACTAAATACGATAACCCGAAACGAAACAGTCAACAAAATTTTCTAGGAGCACTTGGCGGAGCTGGAGTATCCAAATCACTTTTTCCGCATCCGCAACGGGGTTGGAGTCTCCAAAATACTCGTTGGAGTACTCACGATAGTTTTGAAGTGTCAAAATTCTCTCCAAGATACTCGAAGACCATTATGATACTGAATAGGACGACCTAAACTGTAATGCTGCCTAAAAGATTATTTGAAGCACATACGAGAGAACTAGATTATCGAAAATAATCTTCAGAATACTGTGACAGGATTGGAGTTTCCAAAATACACTTCAAGTTTGAATATCCATATTTTTTCCTAAATGCTCACAATATAATCCGACCAAACATGGTGTCTAAAATAGTTTTTGGACCACGCACACAAGGGAGCTAAGATATCAACAGTACCCTTCGGAACACTAGCGGCGGGGTGGGGTATCTAAAATAATCTTTAGGGTACACATGACGGGGTTGTAGTATCCAAAATATTTTTCTAAACGCTCACAATGGAGTTAGAATGTCCAAAATGCTCTTCGGAACACTTGTGAACCACTACGGTATTACCTACGATAACTCTAACCGAATCGGTGTTAGGTAATAAAAACACTTTTTGTAGTACTTCTCTTCGAAACGTTCCCGATAAGGTTGAAGTGTTAATAGTTTTTAGAACACTCATGAACTACTAGGATACTGAAACTGAAATGGTGCTCAAAATATTTTTCAACGTCGAAATTAGAATGTCCAAAATTCTCTTTGGGACATTCGCAACATATTTATTGCCCAATACCTTTCGAAACGCTCCCTAAGAGTCTCTAATTTATAAACATTTTAATCTATCTAGAAGAACGGAGTAGTACTGCAGGGTGCTGCGGGGATTTTGAATCTTAAGTTTCTTGTAAAAAATAATTTTTACATTGTTTTGAACAAATCAAAGGACTATATTAACAGTACGCCATTTAACTAAAAACAACAGTGCCGTGACAGGAGACTTATT
Source organism: Sinelater perroti (assembly GCA_036346155.1). NCBI lineage: Eukaryota > Metazoa > Arthropoda > Insecta > Coleoptera > Elateridae > Sinelater > Sinelater perroti. The sequence continues at coordinate 528,545 of JARFIY010000201.1, forward strand.
TTTTTTAAAGTTGATTTTGGCCAAAATGTTGCTAAATTTTTGGTAAGACTACTATCTTTGGTTTATTATGCTTATGTGGCCTTGTCTCTTGTGCAGACTTCAACGATGTACAAATGAATTTGGAGCAGTTTGCAATTTTTAATTTTCCAAAATTAAAAAAAAATACCAACATACGTTCTTACAATTATTTTTAATTGGCAACTTGAATTTTTTAAAAATATGAATGTTTGTTGATAGCTACAACTATATCAGGAAAGATACTATTTACCTAAGAAATTCCTGAATGTACATGCAATCACATTAGAGGATCTATATCTACATTTTTTGTTCCTCCCGCAATTCAAATGGCGGATTTCCTTATTTTCCCGCAGCTTCTTTTATCCATAGTATTCTTTGCTGTCATCTCATTCTCTGAAAGCCGATACTAAACTAGACTATCAGTAATTTGAAAGTTTCTGACGTAAATGGAAATTTTATCTTTAGATTGGTAAAGCCCCAATGAAAACTAAAACATTTGATAACAATTTAAATGGTCAGTAGGACGTTTCGGTTATGATGATGCCGACTTTGACCTCTTCAAGATACATACATCGACTACAAAAGCACCAGGAGTGTTTAACAATTTTTTAAACTTAGAAACTCTAAACAAATGATCTTGCACTTTCTTGTCATACAATTGTGTTGTAATTCCAAAGCGCCTATCGACAACGTAAAAAACTTTGGGATATGTGAAGTTGTTCTCTGTGTCAGAATATTGTCAATGTCTAAAATTCCAGAAAGAATTTAAAGAAATATAAACTTGGTTATATTTCTTACCAAAAGATATTTTACATTATTCAGTTAGTTGGACAGAAACAGAAGATACGAGATCTGATAATACTTTTGATAAGAGAGAAGTTGGAAAACATAATGCAAACCCCTACATTAAATTTAAGCTTTATGGTCTACTATTAAATCTGGTACCCATCAAAAGCAAATTAATTTTATGCAGTACAATCATTGCATTTGAAATAATGATCTAAGAATTGTACTGGTGGACTTTTACAATTATACTCACAATCCAAAAGGTCCTCGAACTAGCAAATGAGAAACATAGGCCTACGATAATGCTTTTTTTTGTTTTAAGAAGCACTCAACTGTGAATTAAGACAATTAATTATTTCTTAGGGGATTGTTTTACGATTTATTCTAATGTAGGGCCAAAGCTGAACTTTTTTCATTTATATTTTTTTTATTTGGAAAGTGCCACTTAAACAAACGTGTTAAGAAATGGAGTGGAATTTTATCTTTAACTACGAAGAGACATTGCCTAGGTATTCATCAAACTTTTAGTCTATTTGAGTGTTTTTGTTGTTTTGGTAGTGATTTTTACAGGGAACAGTTAGTAGCTTCTGTACAAGTTGACGCTGCTTAAGTAGTTTTGCATTTCTTGGTTGTTTTTATTGATATTATATACTTGGTTAAGTTTCGTATCACCTCGCGAAATTTTCTTTGCCCTTATTTATAGAGATTTCAATTATACCTCAACTACTATTTAATAAACCTAAATTGTTTACCTACAATTGCTAGCTGTGATATTAATTACTAGTTGTAAATTATTAATTATAATTTTTTTCTTAACTACCCAAAACGAATTAGTGTTGACACTATGAAGTCAACTATTAATCAACAAGCCTTGGCGATTAATTTATAATTGTAAAAAGTTATTGAAACTTTGTTAGAACCAAGGATCTAAAATGTGGAAGAAATTAAACTATAAACCTATCCTATTATCTTTATATACTTCTTACCCGTCCATCCTTTTCCTTTTTTGTTATAGCTCCATCTTAAGTTTTTCAAGAAATTGAGCAGAGCTTAATTTTTTTTGGGGGGGGGGAGGCCGGTTTGCAGTAGGAGTGAAAGGCACAATACATTTGTGATCGGCGCACTATCCTCCACGCAAATACACAGATGTCAACTTATATCGACAATATCAAACTTTAAGGTCTTCCAGTGGACAAACTAAACTTCGATGCAAGAATTACGATATTTACCATGGCTACTGTACATATAGGGTTACATTACAGGATTACTGCTTTATCTCACCTTACTTACATAAGAAAATGTACATGCGTCATAGCTTTAAGATGAATTATTCATATCCTGAGAAAAATTGGGCATTTCCGCCAATATCATACCACTTAACTATTAAGTCACCACCCTATCTTTTATTTGGGGCTAGAGGATTTACGTTTACTGAAAGTTGTGGACCAATTGGACCAAGGACATCTTTCGAGTATTAAATATAATAACATAACTGGTTAATTAATTTACAAACATTGAATGATTGATTCTAGGGTTTACTGTTATCAAAATTGCGGAAGAATGATGAACAGGCCTTCATATAATTTCGCATGCATTTTCTTTGTTGTGTGTTCTATTCACTAAAAGACACTTTGAAAAATTTATCTTTAACCAAGGGTTTTCAGGAACAACTGGCGAATAAACTATTATATTTTAGAGCCCAGTTAATTAGAGAAATTACTATCTAGGATTCTTTCGGAAAACACTCCTCAGGAATACGATTGCAGGTTTACTTCTGAATTATTTGGAAACCAAAGATTACATGTGGGGACGTACTACTCTAACATCACATGAAGCATTTAGAAAAAAACATCCAAGAATAAAACTGAAAAAATTAGAGAAAATCATAAGAATGATATTGAGAAATTTAACAGAGAAGAAAATGCGAATAATTTAGCATTCAATACTTGGTGCGTCAAGAAGAGTGACATCATCTGAACTTGATAGGACAAAATCTGTGATCAAAACTTCTTCGACCTCATAACTACCTTAAAGTTTGTTGCTGAACACGTGGCTTTCAAATCTGAGGAACAAATACTACCAAGAAAAGTGATAAAAGAAGCCAGGCATTATTACATCGGATTGACTGGATAATGTGATAGGGAAATTAAACTTTCCGTACCATTTAACAAAGACGGCTATGTGGGATGTTTAAATTGGAGAAGTTTGATCTTACAGTTTTTGTGAGAATATTTTCAAATTTTTTAGTTTTCTGTTTTAACTGCTCAATAATTAAAGTTTGTACATTCGGTGGGGTAACTTTGTTCCATAATACGGCAGCGCCAACCAGCTGACTCATTTAATTAAAATTGAGATGTATATACTCTATTGAAGACTTTTGGAAAATTTAGTGATTCAAAAATTTTGGTTTTTTACTTTTTTTTAAATTAGCTGTATATGTATCCGGTCGATTTACAGAATAAATGTTTTGTAACGCGTTCCAAATAACAACTAAATGGTAGACGGCATATATGAACGAGTGACTTATATTATAACTTGATCCAAATTTTCGGGCGTATTTTTATTAAATTCTGAAATTATATGTAATAATAACACTAATCAGTTTTTGAAATAAAAACCATTTGGATATATGGTTTGGTGTAATATATATCAACAAGTTGTTTTATTCTCGCCGTTTATTTCGTGTCTGTGGGGGTCAAGAACTCACATTTTGACTTCGTCCAGATTATGAAACCGGTGTCCTCACAGGAAGTGTGCCATTGAGCAAAAAAATGATAGTCGAATGCCGCAAGATTCAGACTGTGTGCTGGAAGTGGCAGAAATTTAGTTGAGAGAGTCTCGGATCTTTTTCTTGATTCATCACGCGTTTTGGCGTATTTACAGCCCAATTCCGCACACATTTGGTTAGTTGGTGTCCATGGAACGATAATAACTTGTGGTTTATAAAAATTTAGTCAGTTTTTGGACACTTTTTGAGCTTTTTCTAGTGGGTACTATGACCATAATTGCTCCAATTTGCTATCAATAGTGCTACTTCAAAAGATATAAAAACCGTTCAACTCATATAAACAGGTACCTATTTAGGGTTAATATTAATAAAGTAGATATCGCAATTATATAATTATGTGATCCCAGCGGTAGTTCTGAAGAACTCTCGTCTTTAGCTTGAGAACTATACATTTGCATACGAACTTATTTATAAACTAGGAGTTGCCCGCCAAAAAATATTTTTGGCGTCCTAGACTGACAATTTTTCACCCGCCTTCCTTCAAATTTTTGCAAGGTGCGAACGTATAAATTTTTAATTAGACCGGCTTTTTCTCTGGATCAGAAACATGGAACAATAACGCCCATTCATGGTGGACGTAAGCATAAGCCGCCCATAGGAAATACGTAATACCTAAAGTTGAATTAATGCAAAGCTTATGCGCTCGTTCATAATGCACTCCCGTAATTTTTACGTTCATTTACAGTAATTTTTGATTTTTCTCTAGATTAATGTTGGCAACAGTAACAGAATGTTTGTTTTTATTCTAAAGTAGCTGCACCCGGCCACGCGTTGTTGTGGCTTTGCTTTTACGTCCAACAGATGGCGCTGTTTTTCAAAAAAAAAATGTTTTTATTTGTCACAGGTGTGACATCTATACAATACAATAATCAAAATATTTAAATAATTCAAAAACGGTTAAAGTTAGAAGTCTGATTTTTTGCGCCGAAATAGCAAATATAGTTGTGAATGTGGTGTGCAAGTTTCAAGGAAATCGGTTGAAGCGTCTAGGAGGAGATAGAATTATAAGTTTAGGGAGATAAGACAATTATATTATAAGATTAATAAAAGGTTTTGATTCCTTTATTGGTTTTATTTAATTTTTGTTTTATTATCACATTTTTGAGTTCATTTACAAATGAAATATAAGATAGCTGCAACAAAAATGAAATGTGAACCAGAAATGAAGATATCTAGACCAAATCTATATCTCTAGACCATGTACAAGTCTCATTTTCAGTGTTTTCGTTCCTTTGAAGTCAAAACAGCGATGCTGGTGATATGCCACAGCAATCGCAGGTACTTGAAAGTAGATAGCGCTGAACGATTACTGCGCGTTTGTGTCATGTGGCAATGCCGAGCGCGCCTCCCTGTTCCCGTCTAGATAAGGGCTCGAGTGCAAGATAAGCGTCTAGCTGTGCGTGCCAGGCGGAAACATTTTCTCTCATTGCTATCGAGCACCGGCATTTTCAATTAATGTGGCCGGGCGACAAATTTCTATTATTAAATTATGAAATTAATTTTCGAAAGCTCGGTTGCTTAAGCTGGGCCGTTTAAAAATGTAATAATTGCGAAGTGCTCCGGCAATTGCTTATTGCAGCGCAGCAGTTTTAAAACGCGCGGCACGAGGGTGTCGGCGAAGTTTTATTTGTAAACATGCCCATAAGCAGTAACACTTTCCCGTGTTTTTCAAATAGAAATTGAAAATTCGTAGAGAGGGCAAACATAATCATATTCTCTTCGCTAGCACCATCACCGAGGCGGGAAACTTTGTATGCATGACGGTAACCACTTAGAGGCATATTAGCAAATCCAACGATCGTTTTGACGGTTCACTTTCCCGTCTTGGATGAAGTCTATTTGTCCGAAAAGAATCTCAGGAAGACACTGCCGTGCTTGATGTTCTTCAGCAGTGCTTGGGTCTTTAACTTTCTGTCCGTCTTGTTTTTTTGTCTATAGTTGTCGGTTCCGGACCTTTAGTGCAGCTTTTCCGATACCAAGGGTTCGAGTATAGCAGCATTTTGTCGGCAATCTTAGATTATTATTATGTGAAGCTAACTAGTTGTGTTATTTAATAGGATATCTAGATCTTTATTAGAAATTAGAATGTAATTCAAAAAATAAATAAATTTAACATTATAATTACAAGTAATTAAGTAACGAAAACGTAATTACGGTAAACTTGGCAATGTTTTTTCTTACAGGATCAACATTTTAAAAAAGTACGATCGAACATCTAGCCCTGAAACTTTTCTTAGTAACTAATTGACATTTAAATTCTTAAAAATTAGTCGATCTCCTCCTGCTTTCGTAGCCATCTCCACCTGCTTGGGCCTGGTTTCCTCCTCCGCGTTGCAGGTTAGTAGGACGTACTTGATGTTGTCGACTTCCCCATACATGCATTTGTCTTGGTTCTCAGTCAGCTTCCAGATTCTGGTTATATAGGACTAGGAGTTTCTACATCCAGTAATAAGGTGGACGATGTGCTGGTTAAAATATTCCGTCTTTTGTCGCACCGTGTCGCCTCGTTTTCGCTGCTTGCCATGTCTGCTCCTATCTTGTTCTCGTCCTAGCAGATTCTTTACAAGTTTTATTGGAGCCACATAAAAAATAGACGATCCTGCTCCTACCGGCCCACATCCCCGTCCAACGGAGTCCCGACATGCACTTTGGTCCGATGGAAATGGATCTTGATTTCATCTTCGCAAAGCTCTAAATCTTAATTTGCAAATTTTCATCATGTTACTGATAGCAAGTAGCGCTACCTTTTTATTCGTTATTACAGCGCATCTTGGAATAACTGCTTTGTGTCTGTTGATATGTCCCAGGCACTTTCGGATGACTATCAACTCGCATTCGAAAATGGTGTTCCAATCGGTCAGTTTGACTTGTTCATGATAGATCTTTTCTTTTTCTCACATAATCACGGACGCGGGTCTCGCTCTTACGCTATCCGTCTGCGTAATATCACATTTGTTGCTAAATGGGATGTCATCTCGGTCGGTAGGGTTCCCTATATTGATCGCTTTCGCTCAATTTCAGCTAATCGCACACCCAGATTCTCCCGAAATTGTTGCTCCGACCAGGTTATCAGCTACCTCCGGCCTGCAAAATAAAATGCAAAGGTGGTAACTGACTTAATACTACCTTAGTTTCGATGGTTACGGTAATGTAAGCACCTACCGATTCAACTCGAGTATTCTTCGTACGCTAGGCCTTTTTGATCCGCCCATATTTTGGCTGCATACAATATAGTCGACCATACCGCTCCTTTAAATACGCATGCCTCCGCTTTGCCTTGCTTTGCTGCTCTTATTCGTTGAAAAATTTATTTTTCCTTGTCACAAACCACTCATATGAAAGTTGATTGTCGATTTGAACTCCAAGATATTGGATATGATCCTTGCAGTAGACGCGTTGCATCAATTTTAAGCTATCCGCCCACGTTTTAAACGCTTCGAGCGCTTTGTAAACTGAGACAGACGGCGAACAAATGGGCGTATAGATGGGCAGGCGAGTAGACGGGCAGACAGACATATGGACGGGTAGACGAACAGACGAACATATGGGTGAATAAGCTACTTAATAAATAGAAGACATCGAATTGTTGCAGACTTGACTCTAACTTATAATCTCTGTGTTACAGTATACATACAATGAGTTTATTGTAAATATTTTTACAGAACAATAGAAAGCAAATCACTGAGTGATAATTGAACTTGCCGTAAGAAGCTGCTGATCAAGTTTGTTGTATCTTACTCTATTGATACTGTATATTGTTAAATATATTCAATTTGTGTGATTACATTTTGTTACAGATCGATAGAAGTTATAATTGTTATTTGTAATCTAAACTGAATGTGCAGTTTTCAAAATTCATTTGACTTCAGCTAGTCAAGAAATCGATTATCTGGATTAGAGTTGTTCTCAATTAACCCGAATAGGGAGCATTTCACTTTATTAAATGAATATGTAATTTTGTAGAGCTTGAAGGAAGAATATTCAATCGACAACCCCACTCTTTCTGTTTTCGGCTTTAATCTCCCAACTTTAACCGAGTGTGAGTTGTCATAAGCAATTTTTTTTTTATAATTTACTAATTTGTAATTCTACAGCAAAATTTTGATTAAGATAGTGCATCCTTGTGAGGTAGAGCAATGATGACGTACGTACTAAGAAGAATTGGGTATGATTCTTAATTTGAAAATTGAAAACTGATGCTGGGTTCAATTATATTATTTAAAGTATTATTTTACGCGACAATATTTTATTGCTAGTAGAGGACCAAATGGATGGTATGATAGTTACATCCTTGATTAAATAGTTAAAGAATTTTTAAAGTTTATGAAACAGTGTTTGGGAATTTATTCTATTTCCGTTACAACAGAGATGCGATTTCCGAGCTAACATTTTCCTCATTATGTCCGGATAATCGAAACTTTATTATTATCCGGCATTAGGATAGTGGGATAGTTATAAATTTTTATTGAATGTAGTTCTAAACAAGTATGGTTGCGTTAATTGGACATTAACAGTATCTTTCAACGGCAAATAACATGTTTATCAGTATCGGAATCATTTTTATGCGCCAATAATGTGGCTCGCTCGTATCGGAATTGCAAAATCGCGGTGACTTCAGCGATTGCAAAAGAGAACGACCGATTGCCTGGAAGGCAGCTTTTTGCTGCTTTTGATGACCTTGCATTTAGATTCGGCCAGTAGGTCTTCTGTTAATAATAATAAATCGTTCAAATACGGAAACGACATCAAACTAAATTCCTTGAATTCAAACAAAAAGCCGTGGGAAGAACTTGCAGGTGAATTATATAATCGATATGAACAAAAAGTTGTATTGTTAAACATTGCTGAAAATACTTTTAGTGAAATGATATTGAGACAAGCACACATATGATTCGGCAATTTCTTGGGGCAATTAAGTACCGCCTTTGGACTTCGCCTCAACAAACATCGGATTAGTTTACACAATTTCACACAGAGGTCTAAAGCAACTCGAAACTAATTAGGGTATTAGTAGAAGGTTATTTGTTAATTGAAGAGTGCTATTACGTATCTAACCGCCAGCCTTCCGCTCCATTAGATATGCCGGTTTATTAATATTATCGCAAAGCAAATATATATCGTCGGCGCATCGGGTGATCAAATTTACGCGCTTGCCTTGGGCGCGCGGGTTGTAAACTATCTAGCTATGAGGTTGTTCTTAATCCTGCCCAAAAAACTTTTCGGCAGAAATTCATTAACACATCCTCCGTAGTATTATTCAGCTTTCCGTTTTTTCCGCAGGGCGGATTTTCCGTCGATACGTCACAGCAATAGAAATAGTTCGACGTGTTTGTAGCTCAATGGACGTTTATTAAGCAGGAATTTCAGAATTTCTGCTATTTCAAGGCTATGCTGCAAGTTAATTATTGCAAACATTTCCTGTTACAGAGGTTAATTAATGAAATTATTGTTATTGCTGTCATCTGTTCGAACATGTCGCTTGAATAAGGAAATATGCGGTAATTAAGTATTAGATTGTTAGTTTCGATATAAAATTATCTAAAGGACAATATATAGAGTGGTTTCTATTTATACGGATAAACTTTAGTAGGTGATTCTTGAAGGAAAAACAACAAAATAGGTTCATGTGAAAATGTGTCCGAAAATACAAACAGAAATCACCTTTTGCAGTTTTGCATTCAATAGTTATATCCTGAAGTTAAATCCTATGTTTAACGTCTAATTTGTAAACTTGGTCAAATTAAAAAATGTAAAAAAAACTCTTGAAATATCACTTAGGGTTGAAGATAGGTTTCAAAAAGACCTTCTATCAATCACTACTCCATGTAAGTGTTGTCACTTAATTGATTATTTTTGAACTTTATTGAACATTCCAATGGTGGCTTAAAGTTTCTACTGTAATGAAACAATTTGTTAATACTTTCTCGGTGAAATAAGAATTTGATGGCTCTACAAATGAGTTTGTCTAAAAAAGAGGTAAATAATTAACCCTCTTTATTGAAGAAGAAGGCAAAGGCAAAGGCAATTATTTCCATCCAAAGAGAATGATCATTCATGTGAATTTCTTTTAGATGATTCTTGTCATTATGGAACATCTAGATGTTCTAAAGTCGAACAACGGGGTGCTCTGTCATGGTTTGGTTGGGACTCAAAAATTAACAATAGTAACAAAACTGTACAGATCAAATTACACCGGTTCATAAGGCTATATCCTCTCAGAAGTAGTTTGGACATTAAAACTCGAATATCAATTCTTTTAACTTTAAATTATAGTTACATCTAGATAAAACTTTAGATTAGTTTAAACCAAGCTTAATTTAAACATTTCTTCTTGTTTACAATTAAGCATTTATTTTTCTTCATCATATTTGGTTGGTTTTATATTGTTATAATTAGTATTAAGTTTTCAACTAGAGGAATACTTTATTTACCCACCACCCTGTGTATAACTATATGTAATTTGCTGTACTTGCATTTTGATATAATTGAGTATAGACCTAATTTTAATTTACTTTTATTGTTAAAGCTGGCTCTTTGACGGACCGGGTTTGTGGCATTCCTGATACTGGGTCGTCCATCAAGCAAGTAGTCAAAGGGGTAAGCTTCATTTTGCAGTTTTTATAAAGTGAAGATATTATACAGGCAGGTTTTAAAATAATCAGACGTTGCAGTTTTCATCATCCTCTCATTAGTCATTAATGCGATATTAAAAATTAGTCGGCGCGGCTTACGACAACGAGGCAGTAAAATAAATGAATTCATGTAATGCGCGGAGACTAATTGACCATTATTCTGTAATTGGTTGCAGTGCAATTAATTGCTGCATCAGAAGTAAATCCATGTTGCAGCCGTGCAGCTTATCATATGGAGCTAAAGAGAAAAAGCCTTGTTGCCAAACAATCGCTGTAGCAATAATTGATTATTTGCGCAAAGACAATATTTTATAGCAATCCCTGTCTCGTAACAATGGGCTCTTTCTGCAAAGACGATTAATTGGAATGACACAAGATACGTAGAAGCTTAGCTTTAATATCGAATTAATTTTTTTAACTTATATCGAAGTCTTTGAGATGCTCTCCAGGCGTATCTTCAATGCCCTTGCTGATACTCTTCGAACACTTTACCCTCACAGTACTACAAATATAACAATTCATGAGTGTTTTATTCCAAGTTATACTTGTCTCTTTCGTTTTTAGGCTTCTATACATTAAAATGAGAAGCCTTATGTAGAAAGTAGTGTCGTGTCTGTCCGTCCTTTTATTTTTCAACTTTTGATCAAGGCAACTTCTAAGCTGGATACAAATTTCTATTTCTGTCATTTCTGACATCTGTCAAGCCTTATAATTTTTGATCTGGGATAGATAGAGACATAACGTTTTCAGTATTCAACTAAGGACCATAAGTTAAGTCCAGACGCTAAAAATCAGCCTAATCGGAAAATCTCGAGACCGGTTTGACCGGAAGTGGCCGCAAATTTTTGTTTATGTATAGAAGCTCCGGACATCTGTGGAATCGGAGTTCCACGTCCGTACTTGTTTAGATTTTCATTCATTCGAAATTTTAGTTTGAAGAAATTCTTAACCTATTCCAAAAATTCCTGAGCGTGCCATTTGATTCTTTGCAATCTCAAAGAAAAAAACTGCGAATTACCCTTTATGTCACAATCTCAAATTCGACAAAAAATTATTTTGTTAAAGAACACCAGATTGTGCATATTGTCTATTTTTTAGATTTTGATTGTGACTGTGCTTTCGACTTTCAAACTTGGTTCGTGAATGTATTGATGTTTTATGGTTTGAGCGATTTTTTGAATTACCGCGAGACAATCTTTGCCTTGGTTTTGATGTACTAATGGGCAATAGCTGTTGGCGATTGTTTGAAAATTGAAAAATTCTCGATGTTTTATCGATATCTCTACAACAACCAGAGAACAGTCAACGCGGTCTTCCTAGTCGCCAAACAAAACTCCTTTGATATTTGTTGATTTTTTTTGGTAAAATGAAGTATAGACTATATTAACTTTTTATTCTGTTTATTTTGGTCTTTATCTTCTATTTCAATTTTTGGTATCTTCTCAGTTATTGTTAATTTTGTTCAGTTTCGGAACACTGCGATTTTCTTTGTCAGTGTTTCTGTTTCAGTGATGTGAACTATTTTTTTTATCATTTAGCAGTTATACATAATTTAGCACTACTTACTTCTTATAGCATATATTTAAAATTTTAAGAATCTGCAGGGCTATGGAATAGTTTCTTTGTAATGTAGAAGTCTATTTGAAAAGTGAACGATTTAATCTATTTTCTTTTCAGTTGAATTAGTTGCTAATATCTGGTAATCATGAACTCCTTCATATATAGTAGTCTATCTATATTAAGTTAAAAGAATGCACAGGCTAAATTCCATTAAAAATGCGTAACTTCCAAAGATGTTCCTCAAAAGTGGATGTGACGAGGACGCTAAAAGAGAGATTGCATCACACTGCATAGATCAAGACGTATATACCAACTTCAAATGAATTGTTCTAGGGATGGTAAAAAGTGTTCAATACCTAAATTTTTGATCGTGAAAGATTGTATCACAGTTTTTTTTTCCTTTTCTCAGCGAGAAAATTACATTACAAGCATGTTGGTGTCAAAACCACTCTTCGTGACTGCTATTCATTTTAGTATAAAATAAGATCTGTTATGTTCCGAAAATGTTTCGAAAAAGATTAAAGCGATTTCGTAACGCAGTAGTTGATATCGTCAATAAATAATAAGTTAAACGTTTATAATTTTTTTGTATTACGTGTTAACTCACTAAGATTACTTTGTGCTCTTGTAAATGGTGTTATTTAAAGGCAGCTGAGAACATTAAAAACCTTATCGCTTTTTAGCCTTATTCTATATAAAGATAATATTTTGAATAATCACTAAGCTACAAACTAGATTGAATCAATTGGGAAAAAAATATCTGTCTAAAAAAAAACTTGAATTTGCCGACTCTTATTAGTTTTCTTGTCGAAAACGAAAACGGTTCAATTATTTATCGATATTTATTTTATTCCCTTCAAAGTAACCTCCATTGCAAGCAATACATATATTCCAACGCTTTTTCCAATCTTCAAAACAATTTTAATAGGCCAATTTTGGAATTCCGTACAGCTCCTTTTGCGAATTCTCCTTTATCGCTTCGTTTCAACTATGGGTGTTTCGAAAATTAGTAATCCCATTTCTGACAAAGCAAGATTCATCGGTAACAAGCCGGCAGTTGAGAAAGTTAGGATCTCGTGTGCATTGTCGAATTAACCACTATAGAAATATCTGCGCTTATTATAATCTTCTGGTAACATTGAAACGGAGGGCTCTTTGAACAGTTACTCTTAATGTTTTATTGTTATATAAATATCTTTCACTTTCAATTTCTCGGTAATAAATTAGTTTGAAACATATGTGCTGGGGAATACATCGCTAAAATAGTGCCATGTAGTTCCGAAACATTATATATATATATATATATATATATATATATATATATATATATATATATATATATACATACATACATACATACATACATACATACATACATACATACATACTTTTTTTGATTAAGTTCACCAAGATTGTAAAATATGAACTTTTGGTCTATTTTTAGGATATGGAAGCAATTCTTTAAGAACAATTGCTACAAATGTCTCTTTGGTTATATTTAGTGTCTTTAATTCAGATGTTTTTAAAGCACATATCGGCTATGTGCACATACAATTTTTTATGGATATTCTATAGACATATGGTATGGTCTGTTATCATCACCACCAGCAGTTTAGCACTGTAAATCGTGATAGTACCAAGTGATAGGTCATATTCCCAAAGCCTTTCTTCCTTTCTCCTCGCTTCACCGTGCGATCGGCAATTTCTAATCGCCGGAGGTGTTGGTTTGACACAAGGTACAATTACCAAGTCCTCCCGCTGGGAGGCGCCTGGCGTGCAGCTAATTTAAATAGCCAGCAGTCGGCCGCGCCGTGTCTCTCGTGGCCTAGTAGAAAAAATCCTCAAGGTTATCAGCCCGCTTCCGCGTGGCGTGGTCAATAAACTGACGTGTTTCTTGAATTATTGATTACCTATTTATATTGATTGCCGTACGCGCATCTGTCGCCATGGCAGTCGCAACGTAGGTCAGTTACCGGAAGGGATGCCTGTCAATATAGTTCAAAGCCGCATCGTGAACTTTTATGCGAGCTGAAGGTTGTCGATACCTTAAATTTTGAAGTCCAAATAAAATAGGTCATTGAACGTCGGTATACTTACAGGTATCCTAATGCCATTTCGTTGTTACCTCTTTACATTTTTGGATTGCAAATTTATATTAAAGGCATGTTAACAGCTCTTGCTAAATTAAATTTTTTAGTTTTAAACAGTTGCTGAATCTTTTATTTAGAAAAGACAAGCAATACTGTTAGTTTCGTAGACTAAAATGTGTCTGTTAATGTTATTAATGTTCTATTTGAAAGATTTTAGTTTTATGGTACACATTTCAGTGAGGCCAAATAAATAATTATACTTATTATACTTAAGAAAAGAATTGGGTTTGCATTGCATAAACCAAGTTTAAGACTCTCGAAAAATGTTCAATACAAAAATAATTTTCCGTCAGACTCTTCAGGTCGCCTTTTTAATTTCTTATGTCATGTCAGCCTTACACCTAACGGTAAAAAGGGCATAAGGATTAAGTAAAGTAAAGTAAAGTAATGTCATGTCAAAGCTTTGTCTATTGAACTTTATTTTTACTACAGGATATTATGTTGGAAGAGTATCAGACTTGGGAAATAACAGTCCTTAGAAGTGTCGATGATAGCATCTAGACGACGATTCGACCGCCTTAGGGCGCATTAGCCTTAGTTTAAAATTAGTGCAGGATGGTAGAGAGAGGTGAAAGTCAACAACAGAAGCAGGGTTTGTTTTACCAAAAAAAAAACTTCCAATCCCTGGTTCTATTTATAAAACCTTCGTTTTTTTTCAACCAAGGCTTTTACTGGACGAACCGAAAACAGTCCGATCCCCTTACAAGTGTAATTCGTAATGATTCTAAAGTCATTTATTTTTCTAATATTACTTTGTATCTATTTCTGCTTCTGCAAGAAAGAATATAACCAACTGCTTTTGTACAAGAAGGGTACTGACAATATTTTTGTTGATCCCTAATAATAATAATAATATTTACTATTCGCTCAGTCTGTAAATTATTTGAAACTGTTTGTCTTGAATAATGTTCTGTAGTTTTTTAAACTTTCAACGATTTTTTATATTATTGGTTAACCTAGTTTTCATAGTACTACATAGATGTTACGCGAATTTATCATGAGGGTGCTATCTTGCGTCTACAATTTGTGCGAATAACTCTATTAATTTGGATTACTATAAAGCTCTATGTGCAATCAGGAGACAACTGCGTCCATTACACTTATATAAAACTATCAATAGCAGAAGAACATCTTCTCTTCTTGGGCCATTTTCTATCTAAAAAAATATAAAATATTGTGCAGAAAAGATGTCTTGGCGAATTGGATAGATTGTGGAGAGGGGAACAAATTAGCTAATGGATAGGGTTAAGGTTAGGATATGACTCCCTCCCTCTTTTAGGAGGTGGAGAGAATGAAAATTCGCGTAGGGAGGATCGTTTCTTGAAAAGTAGGCCTATATTTTACCTGCCTATCTGTTACCTTACAGAAAATGCCTCACTGCCTTTTGAAATCAAAGTAAATCTATTGCTGTTAACAAAAAAATTCTTTGAAAAGGGTGACTTCCTAGAGAATCCCCCCAAACGAAGAAAAAATTTCAAGGGGCATAACGAAGTCTCTTCCAATTTAAAGTAAAACTTTATGGTTATTAAAAACAGTCACGGAAGCATAGAGCTGCGATGTTCGTATCGTTTTATCTCAAATATCTGTTACGTCGGTTTTTTATTTTATAAGAAAAATTGAAAACTTGACAGTGTTTGCGTTGGTTCAATTGCCATTCGCCTCTTCTGAAACAAATCCGATATGGTGATTCAAAGCTCTATCGCCAATGGACTTGGTTAATCGAAAATTCTTATTCCTTTATATCGGTAATATTAGTAATCATCATCCTTCTTACTTCTTTATTATATTAGGATTTCTCCTATTCTTCTGTCCATTTTTAGGTGGTCTTTGCACAGGTCTTTTTCTATCAGGACATTTCGTTTTACATATTTAGTTATTCCATTGTTTGCCATTGTATTTATGACTTTAGTGTCTTTCATTTCGTTGGATCATTTGACAACGTTTTGCTTCTCTTATTGCTGTCTCCTACAGACATTTCTAAATTTGATCTGAAGACCTTGTGTAGCGCAAAATTTTTATTTTTTAATAATTTTTCTTTAGATTTCTTTGAACTGTTTTGATTTTTCTTATACTATACCTAGTTGTGCTCACACAATATTATTAGAATTTTTTATTGAGTTTAGTATAGGAAACAATAAAAAAATATATAGGGGGTTGTGTAACGACCAAAGACACCAGAAAGAAAAGAGAAACGGCAAGACAAGTGGAAGTTAATAACACAAATTAGATTGGTGAAAATATTTTTAATTCAGTAAGAAGGAAAGAAAGAGTATGTAATATAACAATCAAAAGAGAAAGTGGAGAAGACAGTACAACCACCTGTAGAAATAAAGTAACATAAACTTCTATACTGGAAGTTAATGGAAGATAATGTAGATATAGATAGATATAGAAATCAAATAGAACCAATTATAGAGGAAGCAACAGGTTAAAAAATCTAAAAATGCGTACAATTTTTTAAATTAATTTCTAGGGGAAATTAATCATTTTAACTCTGTAATTTTAATAGAATATGAAAAATTGTCTGGCAAGGCAGTTCAGAAATGTTAATTGAAAACCTTAAATTATAGATCTGGCTATAGTTTATAAGAATTGTAAACTGGATTTCAATTCGTATTGGTTCACTGTGATCGATGTACGCCCCAACTTGCCTCGATGGTGACTTGCAACTTAGCCTTATTTTATCCCAAATTACATCAATCTTCCCACAATCTCAAAGTTGTTTCAGTTTCCAAAAAAACGCCTGCGTGCCGATCCGAACCTTGCATTGTGCTGCAACAAACAATTTGGAAGTGCGTCAGCCGCTGACGTGTCCAGCGGGAGTGAGGTGGCCGAGATTGGTTTGGCCTACGTGTCCCTGTACTTTCGAGGTCAAGGGTGCGCCGCAGGTTCGTCATTGCGCTTTGTAGCACGGTTCCATGATTATTCTATTGAACGATAATTAATGGCTGTCATCCGGCGACGACCGCGCTTTCAGATCAGCGCACATTTTACGGTTGACACAATTTCCTCCGCATCAGCATATCTGTTGGTTTCGTCGTGTAATTGGTACCTCTATACTAAATCCGCATTTATGCAACCTTTGGTAAAGCAAAGGTTCCCAGCTAATGTTATTCCAAGGACCGTGCTATTCTTACAGAGCAAAAAGCGAATTGAGCCGGTTTTTACTTCGGTGGGCATAGCTTTTAGGTTACATTTTTTGGATCATAGCCTGTCAGCTGAAATCTTAATTGAAACCATTAATTCCATCCAATTTTTAACTTATGTTATGCAATCTATGTAGAGGCAAAATTTGTAGTTGCACCTCTTTATTAGATATGGTCTTTCCTTCGATCGCCGCCTTGGTGAGCAAAGATATGGTAATCAAGGATGCGTCTGACAAATTATCTTACAAGACATTTATTGATTGTCTTCAAAGACAAGCTGCAGATCCTCCAGTAACTTGGCATTCCGAAATTACGCTAAAAAAGTCAGAATAATCTTGTTCTTTACGTTAATGTGGTGGTAAGGGTAGAAAACAGCCATCTTTTTTCTCAAATAATTAGTTCAATTCTGTAGTTGGATGCTGAGGAATTACTTTAGACTTGACTGATATTCAGAACTGTTAAAACGCAATATTCGGTCTGTACAACCTAGCGAAGGACGTATTGTTACAGAACGTTTGGATTTTAGTCTAATTCTTAATGACAACCGTACACAATCATGTAATGGCGCTTCAAACACTAATTTACCCTAATTATCCGATTTTATTTGAATCTCCCTCATATATTGTAATAAGGATAGATCCAACTGACTAAATCTGATCGCGTTTGGTCCCACCAGTTGCATGCACACGTGAAATTGTTTTTCAATCAAATTAGCACTCATTGGAGCAGGAAAAACTGCAATTATTTTTTTGGTCAGCTCGAAGCATGCATTTCTCTCTATTTCGCCAATTAAATGGGAGTTTCATTTACACGCAGAATTCTGCCTTTCGTGTTATCATGAGCAAACATTTAATAGCACCAAAGTTTGCAGTAAGGGAAAAATGGGAGGTCCATATGAACAGTAAATTCACAAAGTGAAATCGGTATATTACGCATTACGCTACGTTGCGGGATCGGTGACATTGAAAAGCACTATGGCCCTGAAAAAAATAGTTGCATAATAGATTCAGGGATTATTCGTAAATTAAACGAAGGTTTTTCGTACAGTATGGTGAATATTGTGAAGAGCACTGCTATTAATGAATTATTTGACCCTCCTCCAATGTCGATAAATAACGGATTAGAATCATTCAATCTTTAATATGAACTAACTTTAGAAAAACAATAACAAGATGTTCTTTTTTATACTTCTTGGTATAGAAACTTACAAAAAGTTTCTATCTATAAGATTTGAAGATCAGATAACAAAAAATTGATTTACACATCAGTAGTATTTGGCGGGGTACTATTGCTTGGTTTAAAGCTTATGCTCATGTCTGAAAATTTAGGTTTTCAGATCATGCCGCAATAGCTAAGAACTGACTTTTTCGTCAGGTTTAAGAAAATTTAGGAGAGTTTTACTTTTTCTACCTCAAAAGTAAGAAATCTGCCTACTGTCACTACATACACTTTACAATAGATCTTGCTGACAATGGTAAGACGTTTAAAAAATTGACATCCTTGTATTTTTGTATGACAAACAGTAGACCTCACAAAGTACAACTTTGTAAGATTTCATCTTTGTGAATATCGTCTTCAATGATAGTACTTGAGGTCTTTGCGCATTTTTGTGGACGAGTTGATTGAGTACGTTTAAATGTATGTATTTGAGTTGTATATAATATTACCATGGGTACTAAAGATTATATTTTATATACACTGACGGGTTTTTCAAGCGCCTACCGGTTTTTGACCGCGGTTTTTGAATGCGACCTGGATACTTCCAATTATTTATTGACTGTAGCTTTCCTTCGGGCAGACATCTTGGATTTTTATGAAGGGGGTAGGGCACCCAGAGATCTAGAAGGGAATTCCAGCTGAATGGCGTTTTTATAGCTGTCCCCGAAATAAGGCATTTGTTTTAAAATGTAGGTATTTCTAGGCATCCTGGACCATTCTCACAATATTGTAGCGAGAGACACATTCGTAATGTTGAAGAAGATCAGGTCGGCATTTTTCAGAGATCCGTCAAAAAGACGTACAAGGATTTCAATGTGAATGGTCAACCCTACTGGTGGGCCTCTTTGGATAATAAACTCGAGGAGACGGGAACGAAAGGGATGTCTATTGTAGGAAGCAGTTTGCTCTGAAGCCATATGAGTTTAATCTACTTGGAAGGATCCTAACCTACAGGAGGAAGGGAAAGCCAGAATTTAAAATGGAAAGAATCATTTTTGCATTGGTAAAGAATATTCCTGGATTACGACTCTTAAAGATGACGCCTACGGCAGAGGTAACCGTCTCGGAAGCATAGCCATACCAGGCTTCATAAGTTTGGCATAGCGTATCATAATATTTTGTGGACCAGATCCGTAAGACCGAAATGCCTGTCCAGCCTACCCAGCGCTGTAATAGAAATCCTTGCTGAAAAAGCTGAACACGTCCACTCACTCGTCCTTGTAGAACAATGCAGACAGGGAAGATCAGTGCTGATCAAAACCCGTTTGGTAATTCTGGGGTTCTGGAAGACGACGATCTAACGGGGAATAAGGCGATGGTATAGAAGGACGAGTTTTAAAGGACCGGTTCGAAGCCTGTCGAAGTGAATTTTAAGGAGAGCCAACGAGAGAAAAACAGTTCCAAGATGGTTATATTTTAATCACAAATAAAGAATATGGACTTGGATACGAAGTATAATTTTTTCTTTGTGAGTCCCCTTTTAATAACGGACTACATTTACCTGGGCCGGATTTAAGATCTGCGGACCCTAGGCTGAAGTGGTGGTGCGGGCCCTACCGTGGGGGGGAGAGGTCTGGAGGTATGAAATACATAACATAACATATTGTAATTTTAAGTAAATATGTTAGGCAAATGCATGATGAAAAAAGAAATGTACCAAGCAAACAGTCCATTCGAAATAAAATTTGTGTCAATTCGTGGTGCGGGCCCCTAGGCTGCAGCTTAGGTAACCTGCGCGTAAATTCGGCCCCGACATTTCATCACCACCTTATTAGCTCCTTTTATGCTTTAACTCACCAGGACTGAGTCCGCATAACTCCGTTAATGGGATCTAATATATGGAAGAACTCGTTTAATACAATATTACGTAGGAAGTGGGGCAGAGGGTCTTCCTATTTAACCCCCCCCCCTGCGCAGATTGGATCGCAGGATATGGTTGTGATAAATATGACGTAAGCTTAGGGTGAACTTCAAAACAGACTAGACCTTTAAGGCTGGAGGAAAGAAGAAGGGAGTTGAGTGCAGTTAGGTTTTATGCACGAACAAAGAGCCTAATCATGAATTGTAAGATGGTATTATTCATTACACAACCATCACCGCGGAAAAGGTTCCATTGGGCAGAAGGGAAAGGCAAGGCAGCAGGATGCGGTGGAAAATTTGAATATTATTGCTAAAATACATTTTCTATGTATTATTTGTGTTGATTAAGGGTTAATTAATATCTGTAATACAAATTTTCCCTTGGAAGAATTTAAACTGATTTTTTGCCATAAAACATTCTTCAGATGTTGCCTACTTTTACTGATATACAATTAAGTCATTCTCTCGTATTTATTTACTGAAAAATAAGAAAAAAAATTGCAAAAATGTTAGAGATACAGAACAAAATAATCTTAACCCTTAGACTTTCGAAAATTACACATAGATCGCAGGACTTTCGCTGTTCTGAGGAGAGAAACAGCTGTTTATTACTAGCTGTTTATCTGTGGTCGTATTTTTAGCCATGTGACGGGGATTTGTTTGTTTCGTGTTAGTATGTCTATTTTTGGGCTCCATCTATTATTACAGAATACAACCAGAAATTGGTAAGCAAAAAAATAAATTAAATGGGGGTTTTATGGTGTGCTATTATTGTCTTACTGGTTGTGCTTAGTTAGTCATATATGTTTGGTGGTATTGCAATAAACTTTGTTGCTTTAAATTTTCTTAAGCATGGGCATGAGTCTGACGAAGACTTGCCTGACTTTCTGCAAACAATTTATTAGGCGAAGACAAGAATGAAGATGAAACACCCTCAAAATTGACTTCCTCTCCCTTTTTATGACCATATTTGACTAAATTCTACAAAGCCTACCTGACATAACCAAGAAAGCTCAAATATATTTAAAAAATTGGTAGTCTCAGGGTTAAACAGGTCTAGTCATCAATCCTAGGTTTCGAACGATCTTGGCGCTTACTAAGCATCGATCGCGATGTTCACACAAAGTACATTTCCGGAACTCATGGTTGAATAGAAGTGCAAGTGAAGGGAAGCAGCAATGATTTGAACTTCGCGTGCGAATCGGATGCAATCCGATAGACCTTTCAAAGGCCGGTGATTCCTGCGCCTTACGGCACCGCTCCGCTGCATCCGTTCACCATCCGAATCCGGACGCGGGCCTTTGCCATCTTTTGGAAAATCCCGTCGATCAGTTCCGCCACAATCGATATCGGCAGGGTGCCCACTTTTACCAAGTAGCGTGCAATCGACTGCCGCGTTCAGCTCCGTTTGATTTTAATTGCAGAACTTCCCACGCTTTTCAATCTATGTCTCACAATATTGTAAATTGTGACGTTATATTTCATAGTTGGTGATGCTAGTACATTTAAGAAAGCAAATTATAAATGTGCGAGCCGTGCGTGGTGGTAAGAGCTACTGCTTGATTAGCTATATATGCAGGTAACAGTTTCCGTTCATTACTGATGTCATATGTTGCGATCAGATAATAATTAGAGATACAACAATTTTAAATGTAATAGAATTTTTAATAAGCTAAGTAGGCTCGACTTATACTGAATCTGTGACAGTGCTATAAGATCTGAGAAGGGAATGAAATTCCCTTTCAGATCACTCCAATTTCTGCATAAAATCCAACAACAATTTCCTTGTGGGTTTAATAAAGCAATAAGAAAGCCCAAGGACATCCCTGTTTGCTTCGTACACAAGCATCGCTTGATTTTGGCTGGTGCCAGAAAGGCCGGGGCAAGGCGCCTTCGATAAGGATTTGCAGCAATCTGCCGTTTTGGCTTTATATAACGCGGCATTTGCCTCCAGATAAGGCTGGTGGCTGATCCAGCGTTGACACACAAACTAGGCACTTTCTCTTCGCTCGGAGCGGCTTTTACTTTTCGCAAGGGGATTTCATTGCCCGGAAAGACGGGTTAGCCGGCATTTTGTTGGGGTAATCTCCTAAGAGGTTTTGTTTGGTCGTCGCCACAGCATTTGAACTATTTTATTATATGTCTTGCCTGTTTGCGGCGCAACTAGCACTGAGGCATGCAGAAACAACATTTTTTGCTGAGAACGAATGCAGTTAAACACATAACCAATCCAGAAGCACGCAACGAAACAACATTGGAGCCCTCACCACCCTGCCTCCATCTCTACTATCACAGTACTATGTACTTTTCATAATATTTATTGAAGCATAGTGTAGCATTGTTATAATTTTTTTTTGCTTTTTATAATATTTGGAAACAAAGATGTACGTTAGCATTGATAAATCTTTTATATATTAATCCCCCACTTTTTAGATATCAAAGTAATTTATTTGACAGAAGTGATTGTGCCTTTTAACTTCTTTATTATTTAATAATTTATATAACACAATCACTACAGCATTTAAGTCACAGTTTTAATTACACCGTTATTTATAGGTTGACTCTATACAAAGCACTGTTTGTTTCTAATTTCTACCGTTTCTTGCTCGCTACAAATCCAGTGTCTTGAATCATTTATTAATAAAGTCGTTAATTAAGAAGGCATTCCGCAGAACAGAAGCTCGTGCTATTTTGAGACAATTTAACAGACAATCAAACGCTGCATTATGTAACAATAGAATTTTAAATGCACATTTCTTTAATAGGTGTGTTTGGGCATTAGAATGCAACTAAGTAATGGCACCGCACTAATGGCTTCGATTTGCATTAAAGCGTTTCCGACATACCTCTGCGCAACTCAGGAGAGTACAATTATGCCACATTTTCCCATTTTAATTGCGTTTAATTCAGCACATCTGATGTTTACCAGATAAACAAGCTGTGAGCTGAACCTCCTGGACAAGGTTAGAACCATAAAAATCAAACTGTTTGAACAAAGAGACCTTTGTCAGACATGAAGCAATTTACAAGTGTTACTTGGTTTATAACATAGCAATAAAAAACCTAGAAATGTTTAGTGGCGCTATAAAGTAGCATGAATACATTCTGTGAAAAACTACCGGGAATTTGTAATTTAAACGACCCCGGCTAATGATTTAAAAAAAAACTTTTTTTGAGTAAGTTGGTAGCACTGTCCTTAATTACTATGCCTAAAATGAGCGTGATCTGTCAACTAGTTTGTTAACAGCAGCTGGTTGAATTAGTACACCTCAGCAGTGCGTCACGATTTTTAGAATGAACGAAAATATTAAACAGAGGGTTTCCCTTAAATTTTGTGTTGAGAACTGAATTTCGTGTACCGACTCGCTAAAAATGTTAAAATAAACTAATGGCGAATCATTTTTATCAAAAATACGGCGCTAAGAGTGGTACGAAGCGTTTAAAAAGGGCCGAAAGATCGTCGAAGACAACCCTCGTTTCGGACGACCTTCGACTTCTTCATACGACGAAAACATCGAAAAAGTGTGCTCGATAATCGCCATTCTAGCTTAAGACAGATAGCACGCGACCTCAAGGTCTGTCACGAGTCCGTTCGTTCAATATTAATGGATAATTTAGGCATGAGACGTGTCGCCGCTCCGCTCATTGCAAAAAAGCTGAATTTTCTACAAAAACAATTCTGTAAATGGGTCTCTTTAGGCATGCTAGATCGCATCAATTCTGATCCTACATTCGTGGAACGTATCATAACTGGTGATGGCATGGATCTATAAGTTTGACATTCAAACAATTCAACAGGCATCAGAATGGAGGACAAAAAACGAGTCAAAACCTAAAAAACCACGTCAAAGTCGCTCAAAAGTCAAGGTGATGCTCATTGGTTTCTTCACTATGCGTTCCAGAAGAACAGTCAGTCAATAAAGAATACTATTTGGCCGTATTGAAGCGTTTGCGTAAAAAAATCCATCAAAAATCATCAGAATTGCAGAATAACAATTCGTGAATTTTGCACCACGATAATCCACCATCGCATAGAGTAGCAGTTATGACTGAATTTAAGGCTAACAATGCTACAACTACCATTGTTCAACTACCGTACTCACCAGATTTAGCCTCGTATGACTTCTTTTTGTTCCAGAAACTAAAATTCCCATTCCGTGGTACCCGTTTTGAATCGATCGAGTTCATAACACAACATTCGTGTAAGGAACTGAAGACTATACCGAAGAGCGTCTATAAAAATATTTCGAAGACACTGGCGAATGTGTGTTGCATAAAATAGGTCTTACTGTGAAGACGACAAAATAAATATTGGCGATTAAATGAAAATTGTGTTTTATTTAATCATTCCCGGTACTTTTTAGACCGAGTGTACATTAAAAACTTGCAAATTAAGTTCTAAGTTTGGTTAAAAAGCAATTTAAAACAAAAGGCAATTGTTGTGGAACTGATAAAATGAATAGTAAACACTGAAAATGCAAAAACAGACATCAGCTTTTGGTAAATATAAATTTTCTTTACTTCCAAAAAAATTTGTAGAATCGATTAATGTGCATTATTATAATCTAAGAGAGATTTATACTTCCTAGAAACCATTTATTGGCTATAAAATAATCTCTCAAAATGTAGACTGCTACCTCTTGTTAGATTCAATTTCTGTTGAAGTTATGGCGATTTAACCTTTTTTTTTAATAGATGAATGGTGAATAGGTGAATGGTAAGAATGAATTGAAAATCACCAACACCGTGGCCTTAGGATTTATTGTACTATTCAGTTGTTCATTTATTTAAAGAAAAGTTATACAATCTCATCGGACTAAGCTGCCTTTTCAACAAGTCTCCGGAAAGTTGATTTTTCCCAAAAAGGAAAGCTTACAAATGGGCTCTTCCATAAAAACACTCATTGTGTGCTTATGATTATGTAAGTTACAATGACTGAAAATCAAATTCAGTTGAAGAACAGGCAGAAACCTAATAATTCACAAAATTTTTCTTAGATGTGAAAAAGAATGTCTAAAAAGCTCTTAAGACATTATCAGGTGGAAAAGTAGACTCACCAACAAGGGTCGATAACAGCTGCTCATTGGTACAGATAAGTAAGAAATTCAAACTTCTGAAAACCAGTGTTTGGAATACAGTATGTAGTTATCATGTTGGTCGCAATATAAAAATATTGACTTGGATTAGACAGAAAAGTTCTAATATTCAATCTAACATAATTTTGACCCAGAGCTCAGACTACCCAATAACAGATGTTAATTAACTTGAAGCAACTGAAGTAATACAGAAAATATTTGGTAAAATAATGCCACTTGAAATTTTTGTGAGGAAATTATTGTCGTGGTTTTTTAGAGTCAGCACGGGCGAAAAATAAGACCTGTATGATGAGTTAGAATTATACCTTTGGCTTTAAGAACTTAGAGAATTGCAGCCAAGAATAGTATTCCTAGGGATATTATTCAAGTTTGACAACAGAACGTATTTGTGTTTTTCAAAGATTTTGATGATAAGCAATGTTTAAAACACATCTAAATAAACTCACGAAGTTCTTGAGGAAAGAAGATAATGGGCCGGAGTGTCTAGATTTTGATAGAAAGAGAATAAATGGAGTCGATTACTGAAAATTCAATTAATAAAAATGATGAGGATTTCTTACCTACGGCAGCAGCACTCTTCTTAAGACAAGTTACCAAAAATAAGCTTGTTTTCAACTTGTATGCATTGTATGCATTGGAGTTAAGATTGCAGAATTTTAAGATATTAAGAGATAGACAAGAGAATCGAAACTAAGCGTTGTCGTATCCGATGTGTAAAAAACCAAATCACACTGTTCGCAATTGTAGTCCAAAACAAAATGTTCAGGTGCAACTATGGACATTATAGGGGGGAATGGAAATTATTAACTCCAAATATTGAAGTAATTCCTCAACTTCACTTGAACAGTTTTGATTGTACGGAGAATTTTATAAATCTTATAAATTCTGCAAGTCGAAGTAATACACGAGAAGGTCCAAAAAGTTTTAGCATTACTTGATACTGAAGCACAAAGTGCACACTTATTGGATAGCTGTTTGTGAATTGCGATTATGTACCAGACTCATAATTGAAAATTTCTTTAGTAATAGCTTACTGCACTTGATTCGCCTGTTATTACATTAGTTTTCCACCAGGACATGTTTTCATGGTTATAGCCATCATATAGATAATACCGATTGGTTATATGACTGTTGTGATCTTTTTTGATACCTGCGTCTTCGTGTTCTATTTTTATGATTAGGTCTCCTCTGTTTCTATAATGAATCTTTGGTGTTGTGCGCAACAAAAGTTCTTAGCGCTTTTTCTCGACGTTTATTTGGCTTACGGTTGACTATTATTCGAAAGATCAGCTAGTTTTCACTGTCGAGCAAAGCGAGCATCGAACTAGGCCTGGGTTTTCATTAGAATGGGTAATAATTTTGTTTAAGAAATGTTTTCATCCATAAGTAGCAGTTTAAATTTGATCATCAAAGGATGAAATTACACCAGATCATCTTTAGGTTATGTTGAGGGACATTGCTATGAGTTTTTCTCAGCCTCTACAATTTTGGCAAGCGAATGACGAATGTCTTATACAATATTGTTCTATTGCCTACCATAATCAAAAAGTCAATCAAAATCGTAGACTAGATGTGGTGAATTAGTCCTATAGGGACTAAAGAAATTTAGATATTATGTAGTATAGTGACAAACTTACGAAACCGAATGGTCGAAGTTTTGTTCACGTGCCAATTCAGTGCTATCATTAAACAAAAATTAAGCGATTTAATTTAGAAATTCCTTTATACGGACTTTACTCTCTTAAATATAGTTTTTTAAATTTCCATTGGTTTTCCAAATTTAAGACGCTTTTAGGAGAGAATAGTAAAAAAATTAATCGAAGTATGCTGATGGTTAATATCATTTTAGAAAATTTTCAATTTTCTCACCCAAACATTTTTTTTTGATAGGATAAAAGTAACAGGAGATGCTCCTGGCTTAAGAACATTAGAGATTGGACCCACATGAGTACACATGAATTGATAAGAGACACTAAAGATAGACAAAATTTTACCTCGATTGTTGCCAACATTCAATAATGAATAAGGCACTTTAAGAAGAAGAAAAGTAACTAACTACAATTTGCTTCCTATAGCAGCGGCAATACCTATATCGCTAGCGAGCCCATTTGCATCCCTGTTCCGGATTTCTCAAACTCCGAGCGCTCCATTAGTGGCAAAGCCTTGAAACCCATATTTTCATTAGCTATTGTGTCGTAACCATGGATGTTTCAGCTTCTCTTTTAAATGCGGCATCATGTGCATGACATCACGGCAACGGGAACCTCGAGAAATATTACGGTTCGGCCGTTAATCCATGTGAGATGTCTCTGACTATTTTCCGCCCTCTGGCATTAAAATGCCCTCGAAATGACCATCTTCGGCTCTCTGTCGTGGACCGCGGCCTTGCTCTTCAGCTCGGTTACGCAAGACCCGGCGGGCGAGGATCCCATTATTGCGACCCGCTCCCGTTACTCAAGGTCACGCACCTGTAACTGTTGTTGGATTGCCGCGAGAATTCCAATTACGCGGAGATACGGTAACGCAGTTAGGCGGCTTTTTATCCGTAATCCACGCCAGGATGTGAGAGATAACTCCTTAATGAGGTTGCGCTGATGAGCCTAGGTTTGGAATTCGATTGTAATTCTGTAGTCTGTGAAACGACTAGCGCAAATCGGTGTAAACAGTTACTTTAATTTATTTTACATTTTATGTGACTAGGATTATTTGTTTCAATAAATTAGAGAGACGTTTTCAAACAATTTGGGGGGGGGGGAGGTAGAGCCTGATTCTGTATTTGCTTCGTTCGCTAATTTAAAATATTTTTGTACCCCTCTAGTGGGAAATGCTTCATGATATCTTCGAACAACAGCAGCCCAATTATTATGCACCTCACCATAAATTAAAATCATGTTTGTTTGTTCTGCAGAAGTGAACAAATTTATGGTATTTCCCATGCTAATAAAAAATTGAAGAATCTTCAAATTGTTAACTCACACGAAAACGCACAGAACTAGTAAAACACTTTATTTACTTACACAAGCAGTGTTCAATACTAATAAACGCATTTAATAACAGATGTTTAATCACCTGTCAAACAAACAAACGATATACAATCGTTGTCCACGGCTATTTGATTAACTCCAAAACTTTTAGACATTTATCTTTCACTTTCAATATCTTGGTAATAAATTAATTTGAAACACATGTTTATATGAACTTTTTTGTTTATATAGTGCTGGAGAACACATTCCTACAATAGTGCCGTGCAATTCCTAAACACCCTGTATAGATATTAGGATAAAATGTCACAAAATAAAACAGATATTACTTTTAAAATACTTATGTTCCTTAATTGATTGTAAAGGGGATACAGAGAATTTAAAATAATCTATTCTAAAGAAAAAAGAGGAAGCTTGAGTAAGAAACAAACAAAGTTAAATCGATTTGGTCGTCAATAGAACGACAAGTGAACTGGTTTGAACATCTGATAAAGAAGGAAATCAATAAGCTCGTTGGAACCATATCGGAATCAGGTACTGATGAAAAGAAAAAATTTCTTAATTAAACATCTAGAAGTGTAAGCTGCCGCTATCTTTTCTTTTTTCTGTTAACCGTCGAAATATTTTTGAAATTTCGAGCTTACCCTTCTTGTATTAAGTATGCCATTTTTGTTAATTTTATATGAAGATGCCGATCGATAGCAAGGGTGTTGTGTGCCTTCACGTGTCCCCAAAGAAATAAAGTGCGAATGGTGTCTGGATAAACATCGCTTTTCGAATCTACTGAACTCTTCTGAATCTACCAAACTGGGTGTTTGTTGTGGTATAATCAAACAACTTCTGTATTATCATTTCTATTTGTACAATCGTGTGACGAGAAGAAGAAATGTAATAGAAAATGCGTTTCCAGGCGTAAAACTGGAAGAATTTAGACCATTCGTTGTATATTTATAACGAAAGACCAGAGCTTCAGTGTTGTTGTAGTAAACAAAACTTACAAACTTAAACCTCAGAAATTCAGGCTTACATTGATCAATATACCATTTTTTTTGCTCTTCTTCCTACGTATGGTCATATGAATCCAGCTATTTCTCAAAATTATTTTATTAAGTCTCTGGTTTATAAAAAAAATGATTTATTGTTCTATGACAAATCGTTGTTAGAAGTTAACGACCTCTGTAGCAATCCTTAATTGCACCACTCCATTCACTTTCGCTGCAGAGAATACTAATTGACTTTTATTCATTAAGGAAGCTCAAAAATCTTATTGCATATGCAACAATATGAATGAACATGTCACATGCATTATTAACTAATGCTGATGACGACTAGTACAGAATAGAAAAAAAGGTTAAAATACAAATGATTGCTTAGTACTACTTTGATTATTCTGTAGTAATTGGAGATGATACACTAAACCTTGGAAATAGGTATAATGAAATTTAGCTTATCTCATATTTATTTGCAACATTTATATAAGTCCTTTAAACCTTGATTATTAGCTAAATTTTCATGTTAATTTGCTACCACGATAGGATAATACACAAGAAACGGTTGTGACGTAACCAGGAACAGAAATGACCTTTCCCGAATTTACCTTTCTAAACGAAGTAACATAAGATCATTCAAAAATTGTTTACAGTAGTCTGCGCATTGCTGCGGCCGTGTATAGCGAAAATAATAATGGCAGACCCATAAAAGGGCTGTAAAGTTTAAACGCGCAGGTTTGCGTGCTCGTTTGTTTACATTCTAACCCCTGTCTAGACGGATTATCCATTACCGGCGAATTCATAAATAAATTATCTCTCCCGTTACTACTGCATTAAGAGATTTAGATAATGCCAAGAGTTGGACGAAACTGCAACAAAATTTTAATTATTAAAAAAATGTTGCTTTACAACCCAAGTATGAAGGACTAAACGATTAAAGATATGAAAATAACAGTAATTTCAAAGATCTTCCAGGATTTTGTTAATAAGTATACATTATATCTTTTGAAACGAAACTTATGGGGTCAAATAATTATGTAAAATAACATTTGAGTGTCTTATCGAATGGAAAAAATTGGAACATTTGAAAACAAAAGTGGACGACATGAATGAAAATAAACAGATATTAAGAAAAGACATGGTATATATATATATATATATATATATATATATATATTTAGTTTGAGTCTTTAGATTGAGTGAAAATTGATGAAAGGGTTGTTAAGCAAAAGCTAAATCAATATTTAGTGTCACGATGGAAAATTATGTCACGTAATTTTTAACCTAAGGAAAGCTAACAAAATATTTATTAAAACCACAAAAAACTATGTGCTGGTAAATTTCTGTTTTTATCATACGCCGATGAACAATCTTTAAATTGATAGCTTACCAAATAAACGTACACAATTATAGATAATATTTAATGTTGCCATGATAAATTGCGCAAACCTCAGCGTGGTTATAAATCATGAATAACGTACGAAGTCACTGAAAGCCAGCTGTGTAAAAGAGCCTTCTTTGGTTTAAGCAAATCCACTACTTCCAAAGATCACATTCAAACCACGGACCAAATTAGCGTGATATATCAAAAGCCATTTTGGGCTTCCGTATATTGACAAATTAATAGAAAATTAAGCTTATGCAAAAGAAAGGTAAGTTAAGATGACCAACTAAAGATATTTTAAACTTTACTAATGCTTGTAACTATGATAATGAACTTTGAGCACAAATTTCAATTATTTTAACATTTTGATGTTTCTGAAATGATCTTGGTGTATGTGTGATATAAATAATTTTTGGTAGGACCAGACGCTGTTGAAATTGAAGATCACACTCTTCGTGAATGAGGAGAACTTTCTCATTGTTCATCGCTTTCTTGAAGATGATGGCTGTTAACGGTTGTTGAAGTTATTTTTGATTTCTAAGTAAGTTATGACAATGTTTTAATAATATCAGACGTTATTCAGTTTGACGACGACGCCCGGTTCCATATAGAGGTCCAAACTCGAAAAATATTAAAAAATTTATCCTTGATTACACTGAAGCACTCTTCCTATTTTATTTTTTGGTGTTTGATGAGACGCCAAGGATTAAAATAGTCCATCTATATATCAAAACCAATATTATATCAGGATGCGTGGAATATAATCAAAGCGCCAAGAGGTAAACAGATAGGGGAGCAGTTCCTAAACATGGTAGTTAAGGGTGCTTGAAGGGGATAAGCTGCCTTGCGCAAATGCTTTTTTAAATCAATATTACGATGTTAGAGCTAGTGCTAAAATTAAGTAATGGGGTCTCGGCCGTCGTGCAACGGATTATTACCAAGTTTCTCACAACAGAGGGCGTGAAACCGCCCGGGATTTTGAAAAAACTAAAAGGAAGACATGGCCAAAGCAATTTTAGGGAGTACGAGAAACAAGTGAAAATAAAGGTTAGCGACGTCGTCCGAGAACCCGCGAATTGTTCTGAATTTTTTTGAGGATAACCGCCAATTAACGGTTGGGAAATTACCTTTGAAATAGGAATGAGCTACGGTAGTGCTCAGATAATCCGAAACGTTACATTATCCTAACTCACGACAATGTCCGGCTCCTTACAGCTAGTCAAAGTCGAGAAAAAATCGAGGATTTAATATGGATTAGACACCTCTCATAATTCAAATTTATCGCCCTGCGATTATAATTTGTTTGGACCACTAAAATAAGCACTTGGAGGACAGAAATTAGTTAACGATGTTGCTGCCGAAACATTCCGGCGCAATTGGTTAGTATCGCAACCGCCTTTATTTTATAGTAGCGACATCCGTTGAGATAAAAGAATTTCTAAGTCAGAAGGTTGTGTAATTGCATAGTTACGATGCGTCAATATATTTCAAAAAATAATTTTGATTTACATTTGATTTACCCTTATATATGCAGAAACAGTTTGAAGTGATTTTCTATAGTAGGCACTGTGGGAGTCCGGAATTGTATTTGGGGATGGTCGAGAGGACGCAGTTGTTCGTAAAACTTAGTAAACGCTTCAAGCAACAGATATTCTTTTCTTCTAATTGTTTATTAGTTTTGTTGTATGAGAACGACAAATACTGTTTAAGAACATACATTTTTATTCACTAGACTTTTAAAAAGTCTCAAATATAGTGTCTGCAACTGATTTCTGTAATTTAGAGGATTACTGGTACCTGTAACAAAATTTTATTGCCACCAAACAGCTTTTTTCTCCTGAAATCGTCATGCAACGCAATCAGCAAATTTAATTCTTTTAGGAGAATCATAATGCTCTATTCATTAACGATAGTTTTAGTTCCACTGCAAGATGCTTGGCAAAAAAATTAACTATCTTTAATCTTTCGTCTATGGTTTGTCTAAAGAAATAAAAGAAAACTGTTTGGAAGACAATCTATCTTTTAATTAACATTAAATAATGGAGTCCTCGGATAATCTCTTCTACTTCATAATCCATATCAATATCCGTGTTACAATTAACACTGTATGTCAGACCTATAAATTTAGACAATATTTTATAACTTATTAGAGATGGGAGAGGTTCCATATCAGTCTTGCAAGCGGGTTGTAATTCTTGGTCTCTTGTTAGTTTTCAGGTAACTTCTCCTATCTATTGACTTTGCAGACGAACTGGACCTCTTAAATGATCTTTATTGATTTTCAGGCATCTTTCATACCTTATAAATCAATCATCAAAATAAAAAAATAATTTCAGCTTATGTTCGTCTCACTATCATTAATCTTTTAGTACTGTTTTGCAGTAAAGGGTTCAAATCTGACCTTTGAGTTATATTACTGCGTTCTTAGTACGTACCCTCAAATAAGTATATGTTTGTTCTTTATAAGGGCAGAACAATATTGTCTTTTTGTTTTATATTTATGCTAAGAGAATTCTTTAAAAATTTTCTCTTAGAGAATTTTATCATTAGACTTCTTTTGATCTCGATAAGAAGAGGAGATTAGTTGCCCTTATTTTATTTTTCGCTATTTTATGATAGGTCAAAAGTCAAATTAATACATCCATGTATCAAGATTACAAATATACAACAAATTAATATAAATTGGAATTTCTTTTTACGCGTTGCGAAGTGAACAGAAAGACGTGCGGTTTTTAAATATTGCAGGTAGAAGTGCCCGAAAGGAATTTTCCTGTATGGAAGTTCACACTAACGTTTCTTTAATTATCACTATGTGCAAGAGCTATCCTTGTCCATCGCGTAACAGATTAGTATCAAGTTTTTCACGACAGAGGACGTAAAATCTTCTGAAATATTTAGGGGACTTAAAGCACAGTTTGAGGACAATACTCTAAGAAAACTCAAGCGTACGCGTAATATAAACAAGTTTGGGAGGATGGGAGTAATTGAAAATTAAAGTAACCGACCTATCCCGAAGATCAGCATGTCTGAGAAGAATATTTGCATTGTTCGCCGCTTTCTTGAGGTCGATCGCCAATTAATCAATCATTGGTGAAATTGCTTCTGAAATTTGAATAAGTTACGACAGTGTTCAGGCACGAAATGTCTTACTATAATGCCCGGTTCTATGCAGTTATGTAAATTCGACAAAAAATTGAGGATTTGATCTGGGCTAAATTTGAATAAATTTTCCTATAGTCGGAAGCATTAAAAAATGCACTTGGAGAACAGAAATTTGACGCCGATGTTGATATCATAACCACCTTCATTTTACGATAGTAGACAAAACCAAACTACCTAAACACTGGAAAATGTGTGTCGCCGAATTAAGAGATTATGTAGAAAAATAACTTTGTAAGTTTGTGTCTTTATGATGTTTAAATAATTCTGATTTATATTTTGTTCACCCACGTACTAGTTTAAATGACAATATATTTTGTTTTTAATTAAAGCCATTCTTGGAATTAAATTTGTTAGAAGTCTGTAGAGTTAGTATAGTCTCAATGATCATCTCGAAAACGCCACATACAATTTTGTCTTCCAAAAATACGTGATAAGCTTCTCTGATTAAGTAAATAGTGAACGTTTAGCTTGTATAAACATGGATTGAAAAAATTAGTTTGCTTAATTATTCGGTTTTAAGATTTATTTTATTTTATTGTTGCCAGATGATTTTGAGAAGGTTAAGGAAATGAATTTCGTTGAAAGACAGAGGATAGTTATAAAGGAACAGTGGAATTATGCTCCCATAAATTTAAAAATGTTTATGTAAAAATGAATTTATAGAATTTATGTCTTGCATGAATCGAAGGAGTTGTGAAATGAGAATTATAAAAAGGACTTAAAAGGACTGATGTCATTAAATTTTTTCATTGTTCAGTTCCAAAAACCAGTTTACATTTTTTAAGAATACCTAGTTAATAAAGTGGTTAAGCATCTTAGTTCTTTTTCCTAAAACAGAGTAATGGTTTTAATATTCGTGGAGAAACGTTAAAGACGTTAAAGTATGACTAGCTGTACGTATACTATAGAAAATTGTTGTATAGTAATTTGACCAATATCTGGTTCCAGGCGAAAATATTTTAAAGTTTTGAAGAATTGCAAGAGACAAGTTACCAACAGGATAAAAGTATAGAAAGACTTAGAAAATGTGGGAGTGACAACCTGCATACCTAAGAAACAAGAACGGACAATAAAACCTAAGATATAAGGGCCGTCAATTGATTAGTAACCAATTAACACGTTTCTATTTTCTTAGGAATCAATTCCCTCAAGTCTACTCTGCTGCTTTAGCTGAATGTTTGTTTGTGGTATATGAATGGTGAATTCAGTTCCTACTCATGGTCATAAATAATCTTTTGAAATTTATTTGTGGCATTCATCTTAGGGAAAGTGTTTAGACCCAATTCATTATGTGAAGTATGAACTGTTCTTTCACGAGAGATGCCTACGGTTACTTCAATGTCACCCATCTTTATTTGGATGTCCAGAACCTGGCTCATTACGTCCCTACATATGGACACGTTAAATTTTGAAATGAAGGTGATAAATCTCCAGGAATTTAAATTAAAATATTTTAGGAAGAGTTTAACGAAAAATGATCTTTTATCTAAACTATCTAAACCTTAGTACAATTTTGTTGCTTATTAGGCAGCTCTTGGAAATCATTAAGGTAAATCATTAAGGTAAGTATCTGAAGTTAACCGATAAGTTTGTCAAGCCTTACTAAGTTCCCATATTACGAGTTTCTGACTCGGGTCCACAAATAAAATGATTGGTGCATTTGCAAGAGTAACTAAATTGGAGAAAAATAAAATAAAAACCTTTTGTTGAAGGTTATGCTATCTCTATGAATTAATTCTACCGTAGGTCACATTTTAGACTGATGTATTTATAATTTTTAAGTAGAACGGGGGCTGATCTTGGCGCGTTTTATTTAAAAATAAAGTGCTAAGGTGGCGAGATGGAAAAAGTGGAAAGTTTCCATAGTACTGAAGAAATTAACGACGAATTGAAAAAACAAAATTAGCCCTATATATGCTAGATAGGTTACAAGATCTTTATTTCGATTTTCCCATTTAGTTGATTTGTTTTTTCTATTTGACAACCTTTTTATTGAAAGTCAAAACATTTTTTAAATTTTTATAACGTCTATAGTCACTATTGGACAAATAAAGAAGTGTACCCAGTTTTTATATCCAGGATGTTACTGATATGTTAATTTTGTCAGACGTTGCCGTTGACATTACTGGTGAAATCTGAAGTTTATGAGTTCAGCTCCTAACCTTAGACCTCATGATTTACCCTGACGTAGATGGTGGCTGGTCGTCTAGGCAGCATCCGTAACGCCTCACGGAGAAATCAAGATTTCGGATGCCTTTGTCAGCCTCGTAGTTGTAAAGGACACGGACGGTAGATTTACTATAGCTGTGTATGTTTTGGTGCAGTTCTTGAGCGTTGATGAAGATGTAGTCAGGAGATTTTTTACATATATAGTGTACATATTTCGCTATCGTTCGAACCTCCAACTTTTATATCTGTTTACAATTACTATTTTTTTCTGGCCGTGATATGTGAAATTTTTTAGTAAATATCGGAATATTTTCTTTCAAGCGCCGCCATTTTGTAAGTTTTTTTTCAAATTATTTATTTATTAGAAGTTCGAACGATAACCGCATGTCTACAGAATGAAATGAAAAAATAATCGTTTATTTCAGATGACGAGGACGGCGCCAATCACCACGCCCGATAGAAACAAAATTTCGCGACATGACCTGTGTGCTTATATACGAGGGTTATTTTTTTTTCAAGGTCCGATTGATCGCTAAATGAAGATCACAATCAGAATCAAGAAAATTTTATATGGAACAATATGATACAACATTAAGCTACTTTTCGACGCAATCGCCGTTCCGATTCATACATTTGTCGTAGCGTGGTACCACTTTTCCAATACCTTTATCATAGAAAGCAGCCGTCTATGTTTTCAGCCAATTCTGTATGCTGGTCTGCAGCTCGTTGTCTGTGGCGAAAGTTTGTCCTCCTAGCCAGCGTTTCATGTGGGCAAAGAAATGAAAATCTTAGGGAGCCAAGTCAGGACTGTATGGTGGGTGATCAAAAACTTCCCATCCAAAACGTTGCAGGAGGATCGGTGTTGCAACTGCAGTGTGCGGCCGCGCATTGTCATGAAGAAGGACAATGCCTGACGACAACATTCCTCTTCTCTTGTTCTGAATTGCCCTTCGAAGACGTTGAAGAGTCTTGCTGTACGAATCTGCAGTGATGGTTGTGCCACGTGGCATGAATTCCACCAAGAGAACACCTTTACGGTCCCAAAACACTATAGCCATTCACTTTTCGGTGGAGAACGTGCGCTTAAACTTCATTGGTTTACGACTCGGGGAATGTGAATGCTTCCACTGTTTGGATTGCTCTTTTGTTTCTTCAGTTTCGTAATGGACCCATGTCTCATCTCCTGTGACAATTTTGTCCAAAAACTCATCTCTGTCGTAATGGTAGCGCTGGAGGAAGGTTAATGCGGCGCCCATTTTGCGCTGAGTTTTGTTATGGTCAGACAGCATCTTGGGAACCCATCTCGCGCAGAGTTTGCGGTACTCGAGTCTTTCACTCACAATGGTATAGAGAGCTGACCGTAAAATTTCCGGAAGCAAATCACTCAACCCTTAAATTGTGAACCGACGATTTCCGCGAATCACCTGATCCACGCGCTGAACAAGATCATCGGTTGACACTGGCTTCCTTTCCTGGTCGCCTGCATCATACATATCTGTGCGTCCAAAATCAAAGTTCCTGCACCATTTCCGCACTTTGCTGTCACTCACGAACGTTTCAGGTGCATTTCTTCCTTCAGCATGCAGAAATCGAATGACTGAACGCAATTCACATTTGGCGGGAGACTCTATTTTTCGAAGCATGTTTATGTGCTCCCTACGTTATCAGAAATAACAACCGCGAATCGACGCGTTCCCCAGGCCAACTACAAATACAGCGCAAGACGTCTGCGCACAGACCTAGCGGATTTTCCCCAAAGCTTTCCTTTAGCGACCAATCGGACCTTGAAAAAAAATAGCCCTCGTATATATATCGCACAGTTTGCTATAAAAATATGAACTGATATGAACACAAAACCTGAGATCAGTAGGTTTAACCGTTTTTGTACAATTAATTCTCAAAAATCACCTTGAAAACGGGCATCTAGACTATAACACCCCCTTAATCCAAACGAAGGGAGAACTTTACAAAGTAATGTCCTGTACGGATATATACAATTTTGATCAATTATTTATTTTGTAGGTGACAGTTAACTACATTCTAACCGACTCTATATGAGAGCTAATCAAGGAAGAGCGAGAATAATGTTTTCTCGTAGTTCACTTTAAATTGATGTGATGTTGTTGAAATAATCTCCACCATTTGCATATATTTTATTTAAAGTTTTTGTTTCATTTTCTTAACATTTTTTATAACCATCCCTACCTTCTTTAGATTTGCTGTTGGTGAGCAGAAATGGTTGTCCTGTAGCTCAGTTTGTAAATGAGTGAACAAAAGCAGTTATAAGATTATTAAAATCCAAAATGTGTGGAAAGTATTGACATAGATGTTCTCCTAAGCTAAATATTGACCAACAACATTGCATTTATAGTGGTGCAGTTATCAATCCAATAGGTACAATTCATGGTGCTTTTGTCAGAAAACTGACGCATAATACTTTCCAGTACTTGTAAGCTATTTCACAATAGTCATCAATGTCCCATTTATAGAATAGCTCTAGTCTTCTTTGACGTTGAAGAATTAATTCTTAGACTCTGTTCGCGTAATATAGCGTAAAATCAGTTCTCATCAGTCGTAATGATGAGATTCCGTTTTCAGATGTTCAAGTTTCCGGCATACATTCACTTACACTTACTTGTTTCTGCCTAGGTTTTAGTAATTTTAGTGTTTTTGTGCATAAACGCGTCTCATATGCAAGTGTTTGAAGAAATATTGAACATGTCTATCGGCGATCTTCCTGAATCATAGTCTTGTTTAATGTGACGGCTAAACACCGTCAAAGTGTGATTGATTGTGAAAGAACACTTTTATTGTATGGTTTGTGTATTGTTTAGTATCTTGACACAATAATTATGGTACAAAAACGGTACCACTCAGGAACACATTCTAGCTCGTCATCAACCCCTGTGCCCCGTTTTTTATTTTTTTATTATTTGTAAATTCGGATGGTCTATTACTGTAGTATTTTGGGTGGATGAATCTTTGAGAGATCTGGTTTATTATACAAAATATTTTTGTTGTCTGGGCATGTTAGAAGAGATGATGGAAGCAAACATAAGAGCGAAACGAATCCCCATTTTCAATTCATTACATATTACATAAAGTTATTCGGGCACTTCATGCAAATTTCAGTTCGCCCTCGTAGTTTCGCGCAAAAGGAGGATAAATTCGGTGAACGACCGCCCGTAAGTGGGAAACGGGGTTGGGCGCCCCCAATTTTCAGGCTGGCAACAAATTCTTGCCTTTCCGACTACAATTCGAAAGCCATTGCCTGGCAACAACCCAGCGCAGCGCCCGCCCTGAAAGCAATTACCGTCGCTTCTAATCCGGAATTGTTTTCAGAGCTGTAAGGCGACGCGGCCGGATAATGGGAGCGGCAGCGGAGGTTAAATGTTGTATTATCGCTGCCAAAAAGCCGCCCGTTTGTAGATTGCGGTCGCGCTACGTGAGCCGCAAACACGGACACGTGCCCTATTATGTAATCAGAGACGCAATTCCCGCTATCTCCGCGGAAGATAAGAGGCGCCGATAGCGCCATGACTTAAATTCCAGCCTCGATTTCGTTTTCGCCGCAATGTCGCAAATTAACACTTCGGGGTGTTTGAAGTTCTTCGTGGCCGCGGCGCCTTGGAAACGGGTGCGCATTTCATCGGGTGCGTCGCAGATCTTCGTATATGGTTACATCGGATTCTATTATCCTCCAATTAAAAGGTTATTTACGATGTGGGGCAATTAACCTTTCCGCTATGGCGTAGTTTTGTCCCAGTTCGAGGACAGCAATTTAGATTTATAGGGAATGGCTTGAATAGCCTCGGGGTGAAATGGAAAATAAGTCAAAGTTAATATCTTTTTATCATCAAAAATAATTTTATCTTTTCGGCCATTGTTATTGATTTACGATATCTTTTAATAATGGAACGTTTAGATTTCCTCCATTGATATGTTTAGGTAATCTTTTTCTTCTTCTTGTTGTTCTTATTTTAAATATACCATACTACTTTTATCATCAAAGTCCCGAAACACTAGATCATCCGTCTTTTTTTTCCACTGAATTCTTTTATAGTACTTTTTGTTATTTTTTACCATCTTTATGGTTTTTTGATATGATTGTTGGTTTTAAATCCATTACAAAAATGGTTCACTATTTGCACCCCTACCGACAATTGTATTCGTTGAAAATAATCTAAATATCAAATCCTGCATCGTTTCCCAAACCCCAATATCAGATTTTGTGCTATGGTACCCTCTGATTCATTTATCATTTGTAACGGGAAGACCCGGGCAGAATGGAATTTTTTAAAAGAAATATTAACTGAATACAATTTATCATTATATACAAATATATCACAAAATTGAATCGCCAGTGGTCCAAGCAGTTGAGGTGCGGACTGCGATGTGGATAAACCCTGATTCCATTTTCGGAGTTCTCCGATGCCGAACGGGTGTGTGGGCTGCTCGGTCACTAAAAATAATTGTGTACCTGAGTTCACTTGAAGAAGGGGTAATAATGGTGGTCGTCTAAGGCGCGATGCTTGCCACATCGCCCCGCATCAGAGATGGTGCGCGACGACCGGTCAGAAAGAGCGAACATATGAGAGCCTTAACCTCTCAGTTTGCAAGTCATGCTTCCACACGGGATGTTAAAGCCTTACCATTACCATTACAACAAAATTGTATCCTAAAAATGAATAATGGCTTAGACGGAATCAAAGTTGTGACCAAAATACTTCTCTTCTGGCTCGACTACTTTTGACCATTAATCACAATAGCCTCAGCATTGACACTTTAGAGGTCCACCTGAAAAATATTGAGCCAAGTTAATAAAATGTAAAATTTGTAAAATGTAATCTGGCAGCCGATGCGAGTGGACAGTAATATGCGCGCACATGAATGAGGATTGCAGTTAGATGTTGTTGTGTAATATGTGTCGTCGTCAAAGCTGGAATATTTGTCCACAGAAACTATTTGGGTGGTTCAGGTTTTCAATATCGATAACGAATAAGGACATGGTACAAACTATTTAGATGTGCCTGGAAGTTTTTTGAAATAGATTTGGAAGATTTACACTGAAAAATGTTGAATCTACACGGACTACAATCAATAAAAATCGGCAACCGACCGTCCGAGAACTAGAAGATGAACTGAGGCTTTCAGAAAAACTAAATTGTATATTGCTACTAAGGCAGTAAGAGCATCGCGCTACAGTTGCAGTCTTAATTTAGACTGCTATCAATCAACCAGATTTTCTCAAGAAGGTCACAACGGGCGATGAAACGTGAGCTTACGATTTGGAAATAATGGCTCAGTCATCGCATTGTAAGTTTGCTACGAGGAATGGGGCTACGTCAAATGTTTCTTGCAGCTTATTTTTACTTAAGACATAGATTTTGATTATTATAATTGCAATTGTTTGTATTGCATGGCTTTACACTTTCGAAGCAGACCACGTATATACCATTATTTATTCTGTCCGTCTAAGATTTTTCAATAAGCTTCTTGTTTTTTTATTACTCAAAAAGCTTCTTTGTAATCTTTATTGATGGCTAGATTTAAATTTTTAAAGTGTTTTGCTCGCCCGAGCCTTCAAATATTGAAATTTTTGAGAGGTTCTAACTCCTGACAAGTTCTTTTTTGTTTCTTGGAAACATACTTATAAGATTTTAGTAGACCTGTTTTCTTTTTTGTTGTCTCTTTTCAGCATATGGTTCCTGGAGTATTCTAGACGGCTTCTAGATCCATACCTTTTAATTTAAGTAAAGAATGAGGTAGAAAGGGCCTATTCGTAATAACAACCGCCACCATTTTGCTGGCATCGAGTTTATTCATAATTCCTCTTAGATGGACTTTCTGAAATGAATTTATCTATTGTTAAAAAAAAATGTTGAAGGGCTCGTAAATAGCGCCATCCAAAAGCTGAAGATTGTCGTGGAAAAACTAAATAATCTTGCACAGGAACATTTTGTCGTTAGTATTGGGCCTCATCTGACAAATAAAGAACCTTTTAATATCTGAAACCATTTATTCCCTGCACAATTATTTATGAGAACAAACAAAGTTGATCACATTTTCTTTACATACTCCTTTAACCTTTCTCTTAATCTTTGGTGAAAATTTGCTAAAGTATCTGTAGATAATGCTGGATCTCAAATAGCTTTCTTCCATCTTTCAAGAGTAATTTATCTTTTGTAACAATATATTATCTGCCAAACAAAAACAATGTATATATAGAATGCAAGAAAAATATATAACGAATAAACAAACCTATATATCTTGGGTAAGATGGATACTCATCCATCTATTGCATTTCCCAT
Organism: Sinelater perroti; assembly: GCA_036346155.1. Lineage (NCBI taxonomy): Eukaryota > Metazoa > Arthropoda > Insecta > Coleoptera > Elateridae > Sinelater > Sinelater perroti. The sequence continues at coordinate 570,795 of JARFIY010000201.1, forward strand.
TTCCTTCAGATACTTTCGATTATCTAAAAGCAACGACGTTCAAAGATTAGGCAAGATGAATGTTATTATGGGATACAAACTTATTGCTGTATTCCTTACAAATTAAGAAACATTACAAATTCTTCGACATGTATGCGTCAGTTGATTGTAAGTTAAAACGAGTTATGGAATTCTGTATATAAAGGAATTTTAATGTAAAGATGGTGATTCACCTACTCAAAAGCTTAAAAGTTTTCCTGTTCCCTGTATTATGTTTAATTCGAGTAAATAAATTGAAAGATGTGATCCTTAAGAAATTTTGTTGAGTGTAATAGGGATAATAGAGTAATGGTCTTTTTCAATGACCGAAAGTTTCGACGAAAACACTTCTGTTCTCGTTAGGCTGAATGCTAGTCGTTTCCGGTATATCAAACCACATTGGCTTTCGTCCATTGCGATAATAATGTAATCTATAATGTGTTCGCTTTTTTGTAATTTACAGTGTAGATAACAAATCGGTGAGTTCATTTGCTAGCGCCTGTGAGTATTTCTGAGCCTAGTGGTGTTTCCAAACTTGCTCAGCCAACTAACGTGATGCGTCTTCAATAACACGAGATAAACGCACAGCTCTTTTGAAATACAAACTTTGTTTATAAAAAAACTCTTTTTTACAATCTTTTTGTATAATTTTTTCACACATTCACATTTTCATATATATATATATATATATATATATATATATATATATATATATATATATATATATATATATATATATATATATATATTCTTCTTAGCTCTCTTTACATCCAGTGTCGGATATAGGCCTCCCCTTAGAGGGGGGGGGGGGTTGGCATTAAATCGCCACGTTTGCCAGGCGTGTTGGCGACTGGTCTATTTATGCTAAGCATTTTCTGAGAGCATGTTTTTACAGTTATACCGCTATTACTCGGTTGCCAGAACCTCGTCTGTTATCTAGCAGGTCACACGAAAGGTCAGTCTTATTCAAAGTCTTTGAATGAGACTGACCTTTCGTGTGACCTGCTTGATCTTTTATAGGGCTGGAAGTAAAAGTTTGTTTGGCGGGAGATGCGTCCGAACATTTTATACGCCTCTACGGGGAGGACACTTTTAACTTATCTAAGCTATATTCAAAGCTTAAATTACGTAAGGCCAAACTTTTGTGTGACCTTGCTTTCTTAAAATCCTGCAGAGACCAACAGGTGATACCTGTTGGTTTGCGATTAAAACATCACCAGAAATCATCCACTATCTTGCGTATCCTTAAAAAAGCAGAGGTATGTCTACTTACAAACTCCATCCATGCTACTTGTAAAAACCTCGCCAATACCAATCTGGAACTTTATGGCTTTTTCCATAAATTAAGTTCCTCCAAAATTCATTCTATTATCTGGGATGCTTTCTCTAGGATTATACACGACAAAGCGTCGTGCATATCCGAAAGAAAACCGACACCCAGAAACGCAAAGTTTCCAAGTTGTTCCAAAGTAAATTTCCCAATATCCAACCATCCCTGACCAACACGATGGTACATAACCTTTCTGACTACCCTGTAAACAACTTAGCTATTCAGGCTCAGGAAAAAGGTTTTAACTTTGCTGTAACACCAAACCGCATTCCCACTGAACAAATTATATCCCAAATAGAATAATCCCTTTTCACCCTTCCCGAAAATATGGCAAATGAAATCAGGCAAGATGTAGCCAAAGTGCTACGTACAGCCGAATTACCAAAACCATATATTAAAGCCTCCGAATTACGCGCCTTAAAAGCTCTAAAAGAAAATAATAATATTACAATTTTACAGGCGGATAAGGGCAACGCTACAGTGATCCTAAATACAACAGACTACATCGGTAAGATGCACAATTTACTTAAATGCTCTGATTATCGCCATGTACCTAATAACCCCACTACCTACCTCGAAAAGGAAACCAAAACTCTCATTACTAACTCCAACCTATCATCCGATACCAAGAAACTCCTCATACTCCGAGAAAAATCTTCCAGAATTACCAAATTGTATGGTCTCCAAAAAATTCACAAAGAGAACATTCCTTTACGCCCTATAGTTAGTGCGTTTGGTTCTCCTACCCACAACCTAGCCAAATACCTTGCCAAGACTCTCCAACCTCTCACAGAGCATGCATCATCCTACTTCCGAAACTCCTATCGTTTCTTTGTTTACAAACATCCCAATTCCTGATACCCAACAGTTATTAAAGTCAACCTATAATATAAACAACAATATCCTCTCCCTAATAAACCGTTGCCTATCCAATACTTACTTTACTTTCCAAAATAAATTTTACCGCCAAACTAATGGTGCTGCCATGGGTTCCCCACTTTCACCTGTTATTGCTAACCTTTTTGTGACCGATTTTGAAACAAAAGCCCTCGCCTCCTTTCACTTTAAACCTACTTGCTGGATACGATATGTCGATGACACTTTTGTTATCTGGCCTCATGGACATGATGCCCTTCCAGAATTCCTTTCCCACCTAAACCAAATCCACACCAATATCAAATTTACCATGGAAACTGAACATAACAATTTCTTTCCCTTCCTAGATACTCTCATAACAAGAAATCCTTCTAATGACAGCTTTTATTACACTGTATACAGAAAACCCACTCATACTAACCGCTACCTAGATGCCAAATCCCATCACCACCCTGCCCAAATCCATTCGGTTGCAAAATCCCTCATAACCAGATCCATCAGACTTTCCGATACGAAAAATTGCCAAACAGAAATTAAATCCATTACCACCACCCCACTGCAAAATGGATATTCCAACAAATTCTTAACCAATATAATCAAAAATATAAATAAAAACGCTAACTCTCAATCCCAAAACCCTCCTGACCAACAAAAAGCATTCCTACCTTACATCAGAGGCATCACCGATAGAATAAGCCGCATACTAATGCGGCAAAATATCCGCACGGTCTTTGCGACCAACAACCAAATATCTGGGTTTATTCGCTCAGCAAAGGATTACTGCCCCAATGAATCCCAAGGAGTGTATATAATACCTTGTGGAGACTGCCAAAGGACCTACATAGGTCAAACAAATCGGCAAATATCTAGCCGAATATACGAGCATTCTCTGGCCGTACGGAAAGGCGATAATAATTCGGCACTTGCCAAACACAGAAAAGAAACAGGCCACAAAATTAATTTCTCTGGGGCTAAAACCATTGCCCCCATTTCCCATTTCACCAGCAGAATAATACGTGAAGCAATTCAAATAGAAAAACGCCCACATTGCCTCAACACAAGAGATGACAGCCAACGTTTACCCGTCTTATGGAAATCCCTTATTACCCCACACCGCCATTTACGCAATAATCCTACAAACTTTCACTTCCAGCCCTATAAAAGATCAAACAGGTCACACAAAAGGTCAGTCTTATTCAAAGACTCATAGCTCTCCTTGGGGAGTAGGCAGATTGAGACCCCGAGTGAAGAGCTAACTTCTTGAAAATGGCATCAAAGCCGATGCCGAAACGTCGAGAATTTTCTTAAAATAGACGCGAACTAAGTTGTTTATGTAACGTTTTATTTGAAATCAGTTGACTGAAAAACCGCTGAACAGCTGGCCTTGGCCTGCTCAAGGTCCATATCATTTTACTTTGACGATCGATTATTTGTTTGGTGAAATAATTGACCATCAAAGTGTCCATTGAATTGCAATGGGAGCGACAGGCTATTTTCTTATTTTTAGCAGTATTTTCTAGAAGAAAATTTGATAATCTATTAGTGGTAACATTAAATCTGAAGATATTCATTTGTCACATTTGGTTAATCAAAATTCACCACGGAAAATTTCTCAGCTTACATATTTAATACAACAAAGTGAAAAATTAACATAATTCACTATTTGGTTTAACATAAAATATGTATCAAAAATTAAATCATGGGATGTCTCATTGAAGAGGTTAAACGGATTGAAAAATTCCATCCAATTGAGTATAATTTTCATTTGAACTTCGCTAATCTATCAGCGGTAAGATTCATTATGTCATATTGGCCCATAAAAATAAAATGCATAATTTTACATGTTTAATCTGACATACTGAATATTTGACGAATCGATCGAATTTATCAGAATTCCCCAGAATGAATATGGATAATTAAGAACTAATACAAAATTAGTAGAAAATGTTAAACGGTAGTTTTGAAGAGCCATTTTTTTTAATAAATCCTAATACTTTTACTTGAATATTTCTCTTTACCTCTAACTTTCACTGCCTTTGTTTTCTTTTGATTAACTCTAACATTATTATCTTTGATTTTAAAATATTCTTCATGTTGTTTGCAAACAAAAAATTCTAATTGAAAACTTCCCAAGTAAAAGTGGAATTCGTTAATATCTCTGTAACGATGCCAATTCAGTGGAATTCGTTATGTTTACAGGTGATTAATTTAAATTTTCCTCAATAGGACACTTATTAGTGCATTAACAAACTACACGTTTAACCGAAACTTGTCGATTTAGACATGAAGAATGTAATAAACATTTCCCTACGTAAGTTCTGCGTTGATAATTGATCACCACGAAAACGCACTCGTCATTGTTTACACATAGACATTCTTGAGTATGATGGTTTTCAGATGTATTCTTATTAACAATGGCCAGTTATGATAAGCCTGGTAAACAACAAACAAACACAGTGCGAAGCAAACAACCTTGATAAATACATACGACGACACAGGCGGGCGATAATTTTGTAATAGCGAGAAATCAGCAGATTAATTTCACCAACCAAACATTTGCTTTCGCTTAGGTCACATTTCCAATATTTACATAGGAAGTTTAAGTGGGCCAAATTGTTTATCGACAATTGTCACGCTTTGCTTATTTTGAATTGAATAAGCGTGAAGTTGATCGCCAAACGAGTTGCCTTTAAGAAATTCATTATAAATTCATCACCCAAACTGTCTGTCGTAAGGCGATCTGAATTTAATTAGTGGAGCTGGGTCGATTGATTTGCGATCGAGTGGTGCGTGCCAGCGACTTCGCCTGATGAGTCAGTTGCTCTCCGGTGGGCAATGGATTTTCTCCTTGGTTTGGCGGCGAAGTCGGTGAGGGTCAACGCGGCTTTTTCGACTAATCTCCGATTGCCACCTATTGTCTCTGTGGAATGGCGCATTTTTGCCGGAGTTCAATGCCGCCCCGGCCGATGGCTGCGCCTTCGAGATGCTCCTTGCAACCGTTGCCCTGACGAGCCTCTTTGTTCACGCACCTTATCGGATCCTTTGTCCCAAGTTCAATGTCCCTGATAGCAGCCCGTCCCTAATCTGTTCGGCTGAGACGCAATTAAGCAGCTTTGATAACGTTCTTCGTTGGATCTATATCGTTGCTCCCCTAGAAGGTCGTGTCGAGTAGGTGGAACTCAAAACAGTAGGTCAATATATGAAATTTACTTGAAAGACCGGATCACAACCCAAATAAAAGATGTTTGTGTCAAAACAAAACGCAGAGAAAGTAGGAGAGTGAAAGACCAATTGCAAACATTCAATCCAATTGTAGTTCATAGTTTCGCAAAGAATATGGGGAGGTAAAAGAATTCGAAATACATATTGTTTAGAATGTTGAAAATTTTAATCATGTAGCGGCACGAACGTGCTCTTACTTTAAAATCACTGATTTAGAAATGCCGACAGTTTTCTAATAAATAAAATGAGGTTGTAACATATCGGCTGGGCTCCAGGCCCAGTTTTGGAAAATAACCGCCGGATAATTGGACTTCTTCACGTTTTTAGAAAACGAAGGTAAGAATAATTTACAGAAAATACTCGTTTTATGTCTTTCTTCAAGACAAGTAGCTGCTACTGAGCTCACAAACCGGCTGCGACAATTTAGGCTTGTTTAAGTTCTATGCACGCGACAGCCATCTCAAGGAATTGTTGTAAAAAATTATTTTAAAAGAGTTTCATAATAGGCGTATTTTACACTATAGACGGAAGCACAATTTGCGCGAAAATCCTAAGTAGAATAATGTTCCTTAGTTGAATACTAGGTAAATCGATTTTAGCTATATTCTCTTCTATCAGGTACATGTATTCCGAACAAGATATTTTGGGATTCTTAAACTTGTGATGTAATAATGGAAAATAGAAAATGCGATTGAAGAACGTAATGATATAGTAAAGATTATCAAATCGTTTCATGAGTAAGTAACCAGCAAAATATTTCAAACAATAGAGAAGAATAGTCTTGTTTGAGGCAAACTACGAAAACACAAAAAAAGGAGAGTAAACAGAAGCTTCACAATTTAGACGCGATAATTATAATTTTCTTTTTGAGGTTAAAGAAAGAACCAGAAAATGGAAAAGATAGTTAATAAAACAATACATAGTGAACAAAAAGGTATCTTCATTAAATAAAATATCAACAAATAAATACAATCAAATATTCTTTAAGCAGACAATAGAAGCAATGGAAGCATTGAAAAATGTTAGGACTTCGTTCTACATACTGTTATAACCTTGTAAGGACTGTAGACGTCCTTTCCTGTTTTGTTCATCACTAAAAGGTTTTTGACAGAACATAATACTAGAAGGTGATAGAAATTTTATTTGACAACGAAGATGGAACCTGAATGCATATTATATCTATATCTAACTTCTACCTCTTATGGATCTTTTAAATGAAGAAAATGTTTTGAACAGAATAGAACAAAATGATACGACAATGATGAGAACTTAGAAGATCTTATTAACAATTCGGTACTAAAAACCTGATTTGTTACCATGTAATCCTTTAAAAATTTGTTGGATAAGTGAAAAGTATATTATCATCAGTGATCACCTGAATCACCGCAGAAAATAAGAAATCAGAGCTTTATTGCTTCACAACCTACAAAGGTGCATCCACACGAACAAGCAAAGCGATCACTTCTACTATCAACGGCGACTACAATAATGACGCTGAAGAAGGCAGCTAAAAATGGACGGCAATTATACAGTCTTGTGAAATTGTGGTGCATACACTTTGGAGGTGAATGCGAAACCAGCTTGAAGTAGGAAGTTTATATATTAAAATGATATTGGTCAGCAATAATGCCGACAACATAGTACATATTTGTCCTGTGTGTAAAAATATTTCTAAAACAGAAAAGTTGTCAGGTTTTGTTTTAAAATTCGAGCAGCAAGAAATTACTCATCTCTAATTTATGTAAAAATATTGAGATTGCTATTCATTAGAAGACCAGTAATTTACATGTTCTTTTTTGTAATTAAAATATAATAATAAAACCGCATTGTTGTCTCACTAGAAGGCTGCTGAAGGTAATTGCGTGTACATGGAAATTAGGCGGAACAATGATTCGACTTCAAAATTAAATCTGAATTATCTTATGGAAATCGGAAACTGACTTTTTAAAGAGAATGCGTCATCGCGTTGCAATTTTTTTCTGCGTTATTTTACAAGAACATTTGATAAATATTTAGAATTTGAGAGTCATGGTATGGTGATATTTCATTAACCTTTAGTTAGGGTCTTCAAAAAGAGTAAAATTTTTAGGAGTTTTAGAAGCGACGTTGGACGTGGTTATTTGTTTGCGACACGGCTAGAAGATTCGTTACCGTTTCGGATTGATGAAGATAGCTTGCAAAACTACTGGGGAAGAACATCGATGTATCTATGATCTTATTGGTGCATGTTATTAAATGGCTAGTGATTTTGAAACTGATTGGTCAAAGGTCAGCGTTAGTGACCTTTACGATTTCAAATTTTTAAAATAGCAACATAGGACATGAATTTGCTTTTAAACCTACAAACTAGAGGGTTCTCAAATATGGGAGACTGCTTCGCCACTTTGCTATGCGTTGCAAGCTTTGCAGGTTTATTGTATCTCAAAAGTTCTTTTGTTTTACAACATCATATTTTTACGTTTTGGACGGTGAGAGGTCTAGAATTGAATTGCACATATATTCTTAAACGTATGAGGTAGGGTTTAGAAGGTAGTTACGGTTACAGATGGTTGACGGTCGGTAGAAATAAATAATTGATAATAGCATTAGTGTACTTAATTAACAGCTAATCCACTGTAGAAATAAGCAGTGCCCTTATATTTTCAAATAGCGGTAGTCTGTTACATTTTAGTGGACTAGTACATAATCACATGCAAATTAGGATAAATTTTTTTATACATTTTTCCGCTTTTTGCTCTTCTTTTTGTAAAATAACCCTTTACAGACAATTTATGAGTACTTAATGTCCCAGGGGATATTCTCATTGAGCTTTACTTAAGTATAACAATGTTTATGTGAATTTGGTAATTAGGTTAGATGGTTTGAAGCGCTTTAGTCTTCTTAATTCTACTTATTGCTATGATAGTAGATGTTGTATTAGTTTGTCCTTCTACTTGACGCTGAATTTAGTTATTTTTTTATAATGATTGGACCATCATATATTTTTATTACGTATGTTGATAAGGAGTTTATAAGGCTACTTAAATCATGAGGTTCAACATCTGTTTTAGGTCATTCAGTTCATTTCTGGGTTATGTTTTTATTTGTCTGTGTTTTGGGCATATATTATTTCTAGTTGGGCATATATTGTCTCTGTCTTTCCTTATTTTAATCCCAAGTATATTACAACATCTGTAATTCGTTGGATGACACGCAATACAATACTATTTTTATGGGCATTAAATAGTTAGGTGTTTAGGCGCACATTTAACGCATTTTGGATTATTGAATTGCGTTGATTAATATATTGATAGTGCGTTTTTCGACTTTTGCTACACCTTTATTTTCTTCTTCTTTTTTCCTATTTTCTTCTGTTACTGATTTCAAGTTAATAGTTATTTCTTTTGGTTTATAAGTTCGTTATCTACTACATGTCTATATCTTTTTGTTGTTATTTGTTACTTTTACTAAATTTTAAATGAGTAATTATTCTGAGTTTTGTAATTGAACTTGCTTATTACTGGGAGAAGTTATATATTCTTGAATTTTGAGAAATATGTATTAGTGGTGATTGAAAGGGGAAAGGAGGGGCAGGGCGAAGGAGAGGGAGGGGTAGAGGGAATGTGGAGAAAGGGAAGAGAAAGGAGTGACAGAAGAGTAGAGAGAGGTATTTGAAAATAATAAATTGGGATATTTGGATGTGGAAGTGCATGCTGCACATAATTCGACGGCTGATGCATTTAAGCGTGACAATAACTTGTCTATTAATCGTATTGGTTTCGTCCGGTTTCCTTGTTGTCTTTATTTATTGGATATTACTTTTTATAGTTTTTATCTTGTCCGTTTTACCACTTAGACGTTTACGTAAGAATACAGGTATGTCCGTTGGCTTCGAAGACAGGCAATAATTTGCAAATGTTATTAATGAAGGTGCTTCTCGGGTACTTCTTTTCTAGAGTTCACACAACATATTAGTGCGACCTTGAACTTACATATCTTAAATTTAAAATGACCAGGGGGACAGTAGAGACTAAAAAAGCGCAGAAACGCCCACGCATGGGAACAATTACAAAACAAAAGCTTGTGTGATGCATAAAAGCAACAAAATGTGATGTAATTGTTTCAGAAAGAATACTGCTTGCCGAACCAAAAAAATAATAAATTTTATAAAAAAATCAGTTCAAAATAAACTATCTCTATAAAAAACTCATTAGAGTAAGATCTGGAGAACATTAAAGAAATTCAACACCACCACTTCGCCCAATTCATTTATTCGAAAAAATCTTGACGGTGGTGACGAGGAAGTACTTCATCTTGCTGAAAGTAAATTTCTTTGCCACTAAGCAACTTTTCGACGCGTGGACCTGCAGCAAATTTCAATAAATATCACCAGCGACAGTTTGGTCAAATAGAATGGCTATAGAATGCCTAATGTTAATATTCCACCCCCTGGTAAATTCAAATGGTGGCCAATTTTGAGAAGCGGAGTAGGTGCGAGTTTGTGGATTAATTGAGCAATTTGTCCAAGTTCTACTCACAAAATTGCTTTTAAGTGAAACATTGAATTTATTATCATTTAAAGAATGAGTTCATATTTTTGGGACATTTTCACGATAAAATTAACATGTAGATCATCTTCGTGTACCTTACTCGTGACCGAGTATCAGCGAACTTTTGTTGTATGTGGTACCAAGGAAAAAATAATAAAAATTTATAATTTGTGCTATTAAAATATCTGTTTTTTGATTTAAAAGGTTAGTAATGTTTGGCTACTTTACACATCACTGAAATTTGAACTTTGTACACAAAGCCTAATTATATATTTTGCGCGCTTATGAATTTCCATTGTTTGCTCTCATTTATTGTGTTTTATTTCATGTACTTATTCTTAATCTTCAACTTATTTTGTAACTTTTATTTTTGTAGTAATAAGTAATGTTACTAACATTTTATGGCTAAAATGTAATACCGGAGACAATTCGTGTATTTGTATTTACATTTAAAAAATATTAAAAATTTCATAATCACCTTACAGTGGAACTTTATATCATTTCTGGTAGAAAGCCAAACTGTGACAAACATCCCGAATTATAACTCGCCAGAAACGACACGTCATCCATTTCGAAATAGGGTCGTACCCGGAAAATTATACCGGGGTAGTCAGAGGCTCGCGAGCACTGCGCCCGCTCCTCTCGACCGAATGTCGCAATATCTGAATTTCATGAGCTGAGGCAACAGTCACATGGCGACCTTGCCACTGATAAGAAGGTTGCTGATAATAGGTCGCGCGATAGCCTCGGCGCATTTGCTTCCGAAGGGTCGCCCACGGCAATCCGGCTATTTTAGTGTGCAGCGGAAACGGTGCCAGGCGGCTTCCTTAGCGGAAAGCAGCTCGAAAGCTCATAGTGCAAAGGCGGTTATGCAACGGCTCATCATGCTAACAAATTCAGTTTTTCAATTTATTACATCAGGAAACACTTTAATGCCATGAAACATGCATAGATAAGTAGGTGAATTCAACCTTAGTTAAAGGTCATCGTCGATCGGGTCGGCAAAACTGAAGTAAAATTAAGTACTCCAAACTACTGAGGTCGTAGATTTTTCTGTGCATTTTCTAATCCCTATTATATGAAGGTGATTAAACAAAACTTCACTCATCGGTAATTGTTTAGCATCCTGACGCACTTAGAGCAGTTATTTAAAAAAAATAATTGTAGCACGAAAATGTTGTTATCACTCGAGTAACACTTTCCATTCCCCCACAACTCATCTACAGCCTCTACGCCCCTTATTACAACTCTTTGAAATGCGACTTAGGTGCATGTTCTTGTACGCCCGCGAATTATTTTATAGCGATAATTCTGATGTAAACCTGTGCATTGCATCCCAATTTCTTTGACTAGCTCCTTTTAGAGTCCTTTACTGCTGTACGTTTTCAAACGTATTTTGACAGACAATAATCTGGTAGGCGACTGAGATGCGCGCACGAGCATAAATTTTAAAATGCGCGGTTTCAAATACTCAATTATTTTTAGTGATTGAGGAGGCCACCCACCAGACATCTGGAACCTAAGATCTAACCCAGGTCCATTCGCACTGAAACCAAGAGCCTTAAATACTCAGTGACGATTTAGTTCCTCGTTTTTCTAAAATATCTTATTTATATCCAAAAAGTTCTAAATTATATAAAATTTTTCTGGAAGAAGAAAATAGGGCGGTCATATTTTTGTTTGTGTGTTTTCCCGTTTTTCATTGATTATACCAATTTTTTATTAGATGATGCTCTGCTTGAAATGCCTCTCTTCCGTGTAAATTACATGAATCAGTCTAGACGTAGATGTTGAATACCTCTGAAGGTAGAATAAAGGTGTCAGCTCAGCGAAGTCTTATTGGATGGTTTTATGGTTGCATAAAAAAGGCTCAATGAGTTCAGTAACAATAGGACACTAAAATCTTCCTAATAGTGATTTTGCTGTGGCACACCAAGTTTTATAATTTTTTCACTAATTGGAAGACAATTGGCGACTGGTAAAGAGACCTTTGATACTGCTGTTAGACATTTTGAGACCATTTGACCATTGAGAGACATGATCTCTCCAGAAATGTAGAAAAAGGCAAAAGCAAGCAAACGACACTTTTTTATAAAAGACTTAAGCATGTTGTTAAAGGTCCTATTAATCCTGGAGGTTCATTCGATTTGTTGTTTGCATTACCATTCTTTTGCCCCCAAATGTTCTTAGAGTTTATAATGACATAGTTGAGATCATATTGATGTTTCAAATTGTCAGCAACTATTCTAAGTTTACCGAGGACGCTTTCTGCTATGTTTAATTTAACCCCCAATCGACTACCTCAAAAGTCTTCAGTTTGAACTTGATAGTAGATCTCTTCTAGGTTTGCTCCTTTAACGCTAAAGAATGCATACCATTTCTTTGGATATTTTCTCTTTTTTACCTTAATATGGGGATAAATTTAAATTTCTTCTTAAGATACTTACACCGCAAAAAGAATTTATTCTCCAATTTTCATGTTTCTAGAACATTGATCAATCGTTCAGTTCATACATTAATTTTCACATGAAGCACAAAAAGCGAAAATAGAAAAGAATTTAACACTGAAAATTCTTTCCTAATATGCATTTGTTCGTGAGTTTGGGGAATTTTTCGAGAACTAGAAAGTCCTCCACCTGGTAAAGTTCTTTTGTGATCGGCTTTAAATGGGGAGTAGAGTATGCGAGCGCGGAAATATTTTCGATGTAATCGTCAAAGCTCTTGAATTTATGTTAGAAAATTTTAAAAAACTCTTACACTTTGACCTAATGCCCTTGTAGTTCACTTGCTGTACTAAAATAATTAAGATCAATGGATTTAAATGTGTGCTCGATAGTTTCAATACAACCCTTGTATTATAGGCAATTTATTTAAATCCCCATTTTAACTGTTGCAAACTTCTAATTACAAGGCAACGCCCCGTTATTGGCTGTTTAGTCGGTAGGGGGTGGGTAGATTGAAACTAATTCGAAATTATAATAAAATGTTAACAATAAACTGGACCTTGATCTTTTACGGTGCGAAAGCAAAAGAAGGTCTCCTTCAAAGGAAACAAGTAAAATGTGAAGTAGCAAGCAATTACCCAGAGGTTTAGGAAGCCAAGCAACATTTCTGAGCTGTTGTCTGCAACATACAAAGGCAGCTTTTTCTGTCGTTTGGGGGAGCACTGGGGACGTTAAAGGACGGAAATTTCCCCTGTTAGGTTTTTTCAAGGAAAATAATGAGATCAAATTGACGATCCCTTTTTTCCTCAAAATTAAATTGTAAACTATCAAATCGCCACAGAATTTGTTTGGTGCAATCTAAAGATGTAGTTTCGACATTTTTATGTGGAAAAATTTATATATGTTTATGTCTACTAGCACTATGGAATTGTTTTAATTTCTAGGTTATTTTACGTTGATTTAAAACACTAAAAAATTTAGATTTGTTTAATTCATCAAATCGTCAGAGTGGCCAAGCGGTTGAGACACCTGTCTCTAGTGTAGACGGACCCGGGTTCAATCCTGGGCTTAAATGTCTGAAGGGTAACCTACCCAGTCACTAAAAATAATTGAGTATATGCATTCACTTCGTACAAGAAGTAATAATGCGGTCGTCTCAGACGAGAGGTATAAGAGATGGTACACAATGAATTTATGAGAGCCTTAACATACTAGTTTGCCAGGCATGCTCCCACGCGGCATATTATAGAGCCTCACTTAATGGAGATCTAATGGTTATTATTATTATTACTGCAGTTAGTCAAATTACTTGCAGTTTTAGTATGCGTCTTGTATTATTCCCCAACAGCTAAATTACTGCACAATTATTGTGTTTTTAAAACGTCAGTGCCTTATCGTTGTTGGACATTTTTTCGTATGGTTTAGTTTCGAAATTTTATAAGAAACTTATCGCATAAGTTTTGCAATGTAGATTTTTTCAAGAAGTAAATTTGTTTCTCCCATATATTTTTTAAGTATTGGTGAAAATTTAGATTTTTAAATTCGACTTTCTAATGTGAAGGTTATAAAGCTTTCGAAGAAATTATCACAAAGAAAATCGCAAAATTACGTTTTTGCAAACCAATAATGTCATTTGATTTTTATTATATGTGCTATCTATGAGTTAGCAAGATTCGTTTAGGACTTGTTCACACATTTCGCAGGTAAAAAATATGGCAATAACGAATTTATTATGCCCAACTAACTTCTTCTTCTTCTTTAATGCCTTCTCTAATTAGAGGTTGGCGACCACCTGGTGAAATTGTTGACGATCCATGGCAGCTCGGAACAGTTGCTCAACGCTCATGTTAGTCCACGCTCTGATGTTTCTCATCCACGATAATCGTTTTCGACCGACACCTTTCTTTCCCTCAATTTTTCCTTTGATTATAAGCTGCGGTATATTGTATTTATTATTTCTTAGAATATGCCCAAAATATGACGTTTTTCTCATTTTAATTGTAGACAGTAATTCTCTTTCTCTACCAATTCTGCGTAATACTTCGATATTGCTTACTCTTTCTATCCACGGTATCTTCAGCATTCTTCTGAATATCCACATCTCAAATGCTTCGATTTTCTTCATTATAGCTTTCTTTAGGGTCCATACTTCAACGCCATACAATAAAATAGACCACACATAACACTTTACAAATTTTATACGGATTGATAGATTTAGGCCTTTATTACACAGCATACTTCTGAATTTTATAAATGCGTTTCTTGCAATTTCGATTCTTACTTTTATTTCATCATCCGGATCTAATTCTGTATTTATCCAACAGCCTAGATATTTGTATTTGAAGACTCTTTCAATTGACCTATTATTTACTGTAAGTCGAACTCGACCAACAGGCTCTTTGCTAATGACCATAAACTTGGTTTCTTAATATTCATACTCAGTCCTGCTTCCTCACATTCCTCATTTATTCTTGTCAAGAGATTTTGTAGATCTTCCATATTTTCAGCCAACACCGCAGTATCATCAGCGTATCGGATGTTGTTGATGATCTCACCATTTATTTTTATTCCTTCTGTTGCTTCCCAAACTGCATTTTGAAAAATTTGTTCTGAGTATACATTAAACAGGAGTGGCGATAGAACACACCCTTGTCTCACTCCGCGTTTAATTTTAATCTCATTCGTTTCGCCATCTTCTGTTCGTACTACCGCGGTCTGATTCCAGTATAAGTTTTAATTAATCTTACGTCTTTGTCGTCAAGTCCTATTTTAGCCAACGATTGTATAAGTTTATTGTGCTGAACTCGGTCAAAGGCCTTCTCAAAATCTATAAAGCAGACGAAGGTTGTTTTTGGTATTCTCTGCACTTCTGCAGTAAGGTGTTCATACTGAATAGTGCTTCTCGAGTCCCTAGACCGCTTCTAAATCCAAACTGAGAATTGGCCACCATCATGTCACATTTTCTGTATATTCTATTTTGTATGATTCTTAGTAATAGCTTTAGTGCGTGACTCATTAGGCTAATTAGTCTGAAATCGTTACATGATGTTGGGTTATTTTCTTCGGGATCGGAATAAATGTAGATTTGAGCCAATCTGCGGGTATATTTCCAGTGTTATATATTTGATTAAACATCTTCGTTAGCATACGTGAATTTTCTTCATCAAATAACTTGAGGATTTCTGACGGGATTTCATCTGGACCAGCAGCTTTATTAGTTTTAGCCATTCGCAAAACATAGTCGACCTCTGACTGTGATATTTCTGGGCCTTCCATATTTGCTTCTATATCTTTTCCTATATCTATATCGGCCCTATTATCATCAAATAAGGTTTTAATATAGGTTTCCACATTTTACTCTGTCTGCCGGATCTAATACCAATTTATTATCTGCGGTTTTAAGTATGCAGGGTATCTTACGTTTTACATTACCAGTTACTTCCTTCAATCTTTTATGTAAATTAAATTCATCATGTTTGGTTTGTAATTCTTCTATTTCTTTACATCTGTCCTGCATCCAGTTCTCCTTAGCTTCCTTAATTTTCCTTCGTAATTTTAGCTTTATCTCTTGGTATCTCATTTCGTCCGTATTTTTAAGCCGTCGCCGCTCTTCTAATAAATCTATTATTTCCTTTGTCATCCATTCTTTTTCGCTTCTTTTCGATGTGGTACTAAGACTTCCTTAGAGATTTGATCTATAGTTTTCTTATTTTACCCCAGTTTTCCTCTGCCGTGTCTTCATTCATGTTTATTTTCTTTAGCTCCTTATTTAATTTACACTGTAGTTTTTCTTTCACTTCAGAGTTTTGATGTCATTTATATTAATGTTGGTAGTATGGGTAGATTTTCGTAGCGCTCTTAGTTTTATTCTTATATTTGCTATTAAGAGATTATGGTCGGAGTCAGCATCAGCTCCAGGGTAGGTCTTTGCACTTTTAACGCTATTTCTAAAACGTTTATTAATTAGAATAAAATCTATTTGATTTCTCACTATCCTTTCGTTATTATCTTGAGGCGATCTCCATGTATAGAGCCTTCTTGGTGGTAACTGGAACCAGGTATTTGTGACGATCATGTTTTCCTCTTCACAAAATTGAATTAGCCTTTCACCTCGTTCGTTTCTCTGACCCAGTCCATATTCTCCTACTATATCGTTTATTCTTCCTTTACCTATCTTGGCGTTATAATCGCCCATAAAACATTAACTTCGTGTTTCTTGAGATATCGTGTCAAGTCTTTTATCTGTGTATAAAATTCTTCAACTTCCTCATCATTTGCATCCGCTGTAGGCTATACTTGTATAAGATTTATATTTATTGGTTCGCCTCTCATTTGTATCATTATCACACGATCAGAGTAAGGAACAAAATTTATGACTGCATCACTGATTTTTCTATCAATTAATATAGCTACTCCTTTTTGATGAACATTATCATTTCTGCCAGAGTAATATATAACGGTTTCGTTTGATTGTAACCTTCCGCTTCCTGTCCATCTAGCTTCGCTAATGCCTAGTATATCAATTTTATTTCTCTTCATTTCGTTACTTATATTCCTTAATTTCCCTGCCTCGTACATAGTCCGGACATTCCATGTCCCTATTCTTTGAATTGTCACTTTTTGGGTCCGCCCGGGGATTCTTCGCACCCCTGTCCCATCCAAGGGACGCCGGGCACTCGGGGCCATTACTTCATGCTGATTCTCCATGGTGGTTTTTCTTGGGAATCCCTAGGGATCTATAATGCAATGGTTTCCCCTTGCCTTTTGCATCCTTATGCCATTGACCATATCTAGTTCATCTGCCTTCAAGGCCAATTTCTCGACTTCAGGACAAAAGGGTGTCCTACTCCCATGGTTCTTCCACCCGAAGCTGTTGACCAGTAAGGAGGGAACTACTTATACCGGCAGTCATTCGGTTGTTGCTGGTTTTGGTCCACCCCGGGTATTTTATTTCCCCGGTACCCGTCATATCTAACGGGCATCCCCCTATCCGCCACCTGGGGAGGCGCCCGATGGGGGACCAGCAACCCCAAACGGGCCCAACTAACAGGAATGTGTAATTTAATCTGAGGCTTATCAATTCATACGGATTGCGATTTTCTTTGTTTGTCGAGAATTAGGGTTTGTTTATATATTCCGCGTGTAATAGAACACATATAATTGCATAGTCAAAAATGCAACAGAATTAAAAAAGAATTAATAATGAGTTCAATGTTTAACCAAATGCCCAACTAACCAGAATGTATAATCTAATCCAAAGCTTATCACAAAGATCATACTTTTCTTCCAGTCGCTTAGTGCAATAATGAGTTTTGTTGGAATACTACTGAGTCATTATAAAATTGCTGGCATGTATATTTTATGTGTGCCTTATTCGCCTTTTACTACTTGTGCGCTCTTGTATCTTGGCCCTTAGGGCTTATTTATATATTACGCGGGTAATAGAACATAGATAATGTAATAATAGAAATTATCGATGAATTAAAAAAAATTAAAAACGAATTAATAGACAATTCAGTGTTTAGCTCAGTGCTAGTTATTAGGAGTGTGTAATTTAACTAAGGCTTAAGAAATCCATTACGCTTCTTCTCGAAACGCTCGGTGCAATAATCACTTAATTGGAAGCTATATCGATGCGCCCAGTTTTTTTTGCTTGCATTTACGTTGCTTCTATTACTAATACTAATGAGTCATTAGAAATTTTAAGTGTCTGCTTATTTCCGTGTTATTATTCGTACATCTTAGGCCTTGTTCTTCTTTTTAATTTGCCTTCTCCTGTCGAAGGTTGGCGATCCATCTGGCAATCATCGTTCTAGACACCGCTGTTCTGAAAATTTCTGTTGAAGTACAGCTAAACCATCTTCGTAAGTCCTTTAACCAGGAGTTTTGTGGTTTTTCAACTGATCTTCTGCCTTGTATTTTTCCTTCTATTATTAGTCTGAGTAACTCATACTTCTCCCCTCTCATTATATGGCCCATATATCTCGTTTTCCTCTCTTTAATCGCATTCGAGCAAGAATCTCCTTATTTGTTATTCTTGAGTTATATTGCGTTACAATGTAATATATACTTGAGAGCAAAACAGTCGATTCAGCAACATGCTCGAGTTTTGAGAGAATGTGTATCCACTCCGATAGTGTTCCAAATAAACTTCAGTGTGTTGTTTGAAAGCTTAAAAACTGTGATTTCAAATGATATCACTTTGATTGGAATCGAACCTGTTCTGATAAAGTTATGGGCTTAAGAATATGTGTAACACAAAACAGTTGAAAAGGAAAAAGTGATTATAAAAGGGAAAAAAATAAAATCCTCAGTTGAAATTAATTTAATGATTTTTTCAATAGATGTTGTTGCCACCTCTACTCCTAATTGCACTTTCCAAGCAATTACGCATGGATCGAATGACTTTTCCTATGCTGTCTTGACGGATTGCTTCCCACTCTTCAATAAACGCCGCTCTCAGTTCTATCACCTTTCCTGGTGCATTTTTTATAGGTATTACAATAGTTACGTTTTATTACTCGCGGAATACGTGAACAAGTCCTTAGAACTACTTTCTTCCCCTCATATCTTACGACAGAATAGCGCTGAGATAACAAGACACTCAATACACTGGTGTTCATTTACAAATTTATGGTAACTTCGTTTCTCAGATATGCATTAAAATGAATAATCGGCAATTCGCATCAACGTGTTAAAACCGCGACCATGGGTTGTTTTTCTTAATTTTATTGCGCTTCCACGATAAATTAAAGTGTTGGCGTTGTTGCGCGAATGGCATTAAGGCACTTTGTCCCCCAAATATTAACACTTAATTATGCGCAATCAGAACGGTGCGGGTTGCTTTAAATTGCATTAAGCTCCTGACAATGAGCACGACAGAACTAATTAGCGTAGTTATAAATGTTGACAAAACAGACGGCTATTTTGAAAACGTTGAATTACAAGGACCGTGAAAAGTCCATTGTTTGGTCAGCAAAACAGAAGTGGAATGATAATGCGGTGGCCATGCATTTGCAAGTCAAAGAAATTACAGCAGCGCTGAACAATGGCGCCTTGGGTCCTTTCTGCCTGTTTGGCTAATTTTTAAGCGAATGCAAACGCCCTGCTGCATATTCATAGCTGTTTTCGATTCTTGTTATGTTTTTCTATTTTTTTAATTATTCAGTAGTATCATATTTAGTATATAGTATATATTTGTTCCGGTTTTTTTTCTTTTAAGATCTTAACAAGGAGGAGCAATTCTATAGAAATTAATACGTGAATGTAGAAAAAAATACAAACTAAACAAGAATTATGTATTTGAGAGCTTATGTTCACTATGTTGCATTCGAAAATCTTCCACATATAAATAAGTTGATCGTCCTTCGATACAAAAAATCGTTCGCACTTCAAAGTGGTGTTTTATCATGAAAAGTCTCTAAAAAACTTTACGATGCTCTAATGCTCCAGCCTGAGCAGTCATCTTTGTGCAAGATGGAACTTTGCTAATGTGGTTTGAAATTCGCGTACTGCTGCAAATGAGCATTTATGATGTGGCCGGAGATTTAAAAATTGAAAGCGACACGCCGGCTCTGTAAAAAGAACGAAAGTGTTTGCATGCGCTTTTTTGCCTTTTACCACTAGGGACACTTATTGGTTTATTAGCATACATACTGCTTTGGATTTGTGTCTAATGCAAAGTTGGGAAAACATGTTTGTGGTCCTATTTTTGCACGTGTAGCTATTTGAATTTTTGAGTCGAGGCGAGGAAAACGAAACGCAAAAAAATTGTTGAGGATTTGAAATACAGGGATTATCTTGAAACTATTTCAACCTGTATAATTCCGCAGCAGCGGACAGTATTGTTTTGCCAATTCTAATTTGAAATAAACCGAACCATGCCAAAACCCCTAAAACAGAAAAATATAGGTGTACAAAAATTATTTTCTTGACATGTAATCAGATTACTGATACATCGTATTTGAAAAGTTGAGATTCGTTAATCTTCGCAGTATAGCTTTTTTTGTCAGATCACGACCAAGTATCGTCATTCGTGGCACAACAAATTATTGTATAAGCCTATCACAACAATTAGTATAAAACAGTTCTAAATGTTAACACTTACGACGGAGTTCAAGGATAACACTCTTAAAAAGACTTAAATGTACTCGTGATATAAATAACTTTTGGAAGAACAAGAAGAAGAAAAATAAAGGTTGTCTGAGGACTGGCATGACTAAGAAGAATATTCCCACTGTTCACTTTTTCCAAGATTGTTGAAATTCCTTTTAAAGCCAGAATAAGATATGCCAGTTTTCAGAAAGTCATTACTTACGATGATTTTGCCAACCCCCGACAAAAGTGTGACG
The DNA here is from genome assembly GCA_036346155.1 of Sinelater perroti. Classification (NCBI taxonomy): domain Eukaryota; kingdom Metazoa; phylum Arthropoda; class Insecta; order Coleoptera; family Elateridae; genus Sinelater; species Sinelater perroti. Next base: position 591,565 of record JARFIY010000201.1, read on the forward strand.
ATTTATACTGGATTATACTGGAACACTTGAACCACTTGAAAGACAGTAATTTGACAAGGATGTTGCTATCGGTAGTAGTATAGATTTATACTATTACCACCAAGACACAGGATTTGCTTGGACCAGCCAAAGATACAGGAAACTACAGGATACACCAGAGGTATACTGCATACCTTGTTCATGTGAGCAAGTCTACATTGGAACTACAGGCCGAACGATTACCACTAGGATAAAAGAACACAAACGTCATCTACGCCTTAATCAACCCGATAAATCAGCAGTTGTTGAACATGCTCTGGAAAATCCTGACCACGAGATAGAATTCGGGCAAACACAAGTTTTATCCAATAGTAGGAATTATTACCCGAGATTATATAGAGAGGCTGTGGAGATTTATAAATATAAAAATAACTTTAAAAGTGACGACGCATTCAATCTACCTCAATCTTGGTTTATCGCTCTTAAGGGGCAAAAAATAGACCGCAATACGGTGAAATAGCGAATGAGTCAGAAAATGCCAAATATTACCTACAACCATCCGATTGACGTCATCAGCTAGCCCGATTACGTTATCTACTATCCCGGTGACGTTAACAACGGCTCCCCAACATCATCCCTATCACATTCACACGAGTATAAAAGCGAAAACGCACGAGACAGTCACTTAATTTTTAGATTTTCTTCTGAAGATATCCATCGCAGTCAAGAGTTTCTAAACTTTGATTCGCCTACTTAATTCTCGTTCTCTAATTTTAATCAATGATAGTACCTATTCAAATTTATACATTGCTATCGCCGTATACTAATAGTAAAGCGCTATCTCATTCTAGGAGATGCCCGCTCTAGCAACATAACTTAAAAGTCAGTGGTGTTATGCAATGTCGCATAACAATCAGCATTTGCGAAACAGTATTCTCTTCGTATTTCAACTGAAAGAATGCCGATGAAGCTCGAAATAAGATTTGTACGACTTTAGAGAAGGATGCTATTTTTGCAGTACTTGTAAGAAGTGGTTTCAGCGGTTAAACATTGAGATTCTGACTTTATGGTTAGTTAAAGAAAGTCAAAGATGACGAGCTGGAACTTTTGAAAAAAATTATTGTGACACACAGAACACGCCAAGCTGTTTCTAAACTGCGGTAATTTACAAGGACGACTGTTGAGTTTCCACTCTTTCTATGTTAAATTTTGACCTGCGACTAAAATCTTAATGTTCTACGGGAATTAGAAAAGGCAAAAATTGTGAGTTTATTTGGGCAAACATTTGACCAATGTCGCACGATTGAATATATATGTTAGGAATACATTACTCTATACATGATAGCAGATTGTAGCAGACCTCATGGGCCTTCGTGGCCTGTTACGGGGAACTATTATTATTATATATGATAGCATTAGCGAGGCGTTGTACGGTGTCAGTGACGCGCTAAACCCAAAAAGTCCTTATAATAATAATAAAAGCCATTTTGGTATAGGACACCGCACGACCGCACACTGCCAAAACAACTTTGGAAATGATAATTAATCTAGGTTGGTAGATTCTATCGCACCTGGCGTATTCGCCAAATTCCACCCCTTCAAAATCCCTGAAATTCACCGAACTTATACTCTCTTTATCTTTGTTAAACATGTCGAGAAAATCACCCTGTAGTTCAAAATGGAATTTGGGTGTTCCCCGAGGGATGGTGCAAATTTACAGCAAAGGAGATCAGTTGCATACCTCAAAATTACATCTGAGTTCGACTTAAATTAATCCATTGATTTACATATAGTTCAGCGTGATTCATCAGATCTCGGAACATTATCACATCACAAATAAAATATACACAGTTAGTTTAACATTCCAAATGAAGGACCACAATTAGCAGACCATATACAAACGTTTTTGGCTATTATCAGCCAATTATTAGACTTGGCTTGAAAAAAAAAAACTCGGTTGTTACATCTGTTACGATCTTATGCAGCACGATAAAGGCGTCAGAATCACAAATTTTGCTAATTTTTTAGAGCATGTCATTGAGACACTTGGCGGCGATGGGTATAGAGTTGGGTTCAATTTTTAACTCAAATGCTTGGCGAGTAGTCGTTAAAAATAATAGAGTATCTGCGATCACTTCGAACAATGGTAATGCGATCGTCGTAGGCGCAGGTCTTTCCACATCGTTCCGTAATATTGAGGGCGAACATATAAGAGCCTTAATATCTCTGTTCGCAGGTCATGCTTCCACGCGAGGCGATAGAACTTGACCATTATTATTAGGGGGCACATCTTCCTAGTTTATCGATTTTGTCGGAAATGAATTTTTATCAAATTTTTAAAGAACTTTTAACACTATTTTTATTTGCCTCAAAATGTGGATATTTTTTTTAAATAGAAGCCCCACTTAGCACCCTTCTTGAATATTTTCTCACTAAATTTTTCTCTAACTGAGTAAAACTACCAAATTATTACTTCGATCATTTTCCTTGGTAGGTCAAATTGTTATTTATCTGTTTTTTATTTTTCATTTGTTATTATAACAGTTGTCAGTACGCATCTGAGCAGTGAATGTATGGACGAATTTGGGCTTGATCCTGAGTTCCAAACGTCTGACGGCTGGTGTAGTCCATTACTAATAATAATTGAGTCTTCTAAGTAGCATGATTTACAACACAACGGTTGTGCTGCTACAGTTTGTTGCCATATTTATTAATCTCTACTATTGAATATTCAGCACAAAAGAGGTGTTTATCCATTTTCAATGCTCATAGCGTAGTTTGCTTTAATAATATTGAGGCTTTACACTCCACTATGGAGTACGGTCTGTGAATTGACCAAGGCCTCACTGTCCTCACCATCTTTGATACGTGGCGTTGTGGCGATAACCGTGCCAACTCTATTGTTAGCACTTGTTCGAAGTGCCTGAGTAGGCTACCCCCCAGATATCGAATCCTAGGATTGAATCATCCGTACGCAGAAACATCTTAATTGCTCGACTACGAATCGAGTTCTATTTTGCTTATATAAAATATCTAGGACTGTCAGTGCTGTCGCTAAACTCACATTATATTTCATGTACTGCATGAATTTGAGATTAGTTACGTTCCCGCCTTCTTTTTTTTATAAAAATATTTATTTGTCAGATCAACAAACATTTATGTTATACATTGGCATTGTTAATATATGCTATAAATGACTATTCTAACTTATGAGGTATCTTGATTCCTTGAACACCGCTGATTACTCGTCTTCATCTGACAAAAACAGGTTTTGGAGGAGTCTGCGAGTGGATATTCCGCTTGCCAAAGTTATAGTGTGCTGCTCCATCGCTTGCCGTAATGTTATTAAGGTTTTTTTTTGGGCCTAAATTTATGTACTCTTCTATTGTTGGAACTCCTAGTTCTTGATGCAATTGTGTATTTCTGGTAAACCATGGCGCATCAACTGAAATTCTTAAGACTTTGTTCTGCAGTTTTTGTAACTTGTTTATATTTATTTTTGAAGTAGCACTCCAAACTGGCGCTGCATAAAATGCAAATGAGAGATTTGTATATCATTATTGCGCATTTAGTTTTTAATATAGATTTCCGATTTAATAGTGGGTATAGTTGTGCTAGTCTTAAATAATTCTGGTTTAGTTTATGATTGATATGCTGCCTCCATGATTAATTTTGTGTCTAGAAGTACTCCTCGGTATTTCACTGTTTTATCATTCCATTCAATAATTTCGTTGTTAATGTGGATATTGGTTGGGTTGCCGGTTCTCCTTAGAGTAAATATTTTTGCTTGAAATAATTTGGATGTTCCATTTACTAAACCATTTGCATACTTTGTTGATTGCATGCTATAATAGTTGCGTTGTTTCTGTTAGGTCATTCCTTAGTATTATGATTGTATCGTCAGCGAATGTTGCTAAAGTGGCTTCATCTTTTGGGATGTCCGAATAAAATGTTGAATAAAATTGGTCCTAATATAATTCCAGCTCGTATGCTTTTGATTTCCGAGACTTTAACATTTATTTTCACTGCGAAGTTTCTGTTCTCGAGAAAGGAGAATAGAATTGCCTTTAGATAGTTAGGTATTCTAAGTTTGAATAGTTTTTTCAGTCCCTCTAGCCAGACCTTATCAAAGGCCTGGGCTACATCGAGGATGTACATCGTTCCCACCTCCTAGTGATAACGATTAAAAACTTCTACTTGGATAAATATGTGAAGTGGTGGCAAGTTTAGAACACTTCTAAGGCAGCAGTTGGCGTTTTCATAGCTTCTGTGACGCTAAGGCAAGCATGCCTTTGAACGCGACAAAGGAGTTTGAGACTGCATAAGTACTCTGATTTGGAAAAGATAATTATCTGATCCTTTTCTGAGTACTCGGGACATAGGGGCTTCAGGGGTAACGAGATGGTAGACTTATTGGCCAAGGAAGGATCAGAAATAAGAACCCCTATTAATTTATGTATACTCAATAAAACTCAAGAAAGGTGGAACAATACTAGCCACTTGAGCCGAAGAAGTTCCTACAGGGGCCGCCACAAAAATTTACAGCAGGCCTTCAATGACTAAACAAACTTAAACTTAGGGTCACAGTTGGCCTACTGATAAAACACTATCGCCTTAGGAGCCATTTAAATCTTCTAAGAATAACAGAAAAAAGCCTGTACAAATTTTACCAGGAAGAGGGGGAGATTGCGGACCACATTTTGTGCTACGAGGCTTAGATTCCTAGGCGAAGAAAAGCCAAAGCCAAAGAGCTATGCAAAAGAGCCTCTCTCTAAACTCTGGGGGCTAGTCAAAAGCCTATGCCTAGAGGGCATTTATTTGGATATTCTCTAATTTGTCTAACATTAAATTCTCGATCTCATTTGTTACTTTTATTGGTTCCTCTTCATGCATCAACAGCCAATTAGAGTTTCTATGGAAACTGTCTTGTGTGTTACCCCAACAAGAATTGTTGTCCCGTTTCTTTTCTTCAACAATTCTTATACTATTGACGAGCAAATTCCGACGGTCACTTTGAAGGAGTGTGGCAGAAAAATGTTTGGATTTAACTTTCTCAATCAAGACAGTCTGAAATTCGTATTTTTACTTTCCTTATCCTATAATAAGGAAAGTAATGTAATCGGCGGAAATTTGACCTACCCAGTTTTTCACATTTCTGGACGAAATATAGTCTCAGGACACCAAAAAAGTTGGTTTGAGCCATTGGTTCGTGTGTGTGTGTTGTCTGTCGGTGTGTCATTAAACAGGATATCTCAAGAACCGTAAGAGCTAGACACTTGAAATTTGGTATGAAAGTTACTTTTAGGTAGGGGACGCATTGCGAAGTTTTTGGTAAAAATCGGCCGAGTCGTTTGGTCGCAAGGTCGCAAAATTGGTCGGAAAGCGGTCGCGAATCTAAATAGTTGAAGATACAAAAAATTTATGAGAATAAAAATGATTTTTTATCACGAGATAAACATGAATTTAAAATAAAAGTTAATAAAATAAGAATTCGAAAAAAATTTAAGCTCAGGATTTTTAATATACCGACTGTTCATAAAATGTTTCGGGAAATTGATATTATATATAATATATATAAATAGATCAGACCGAGACGAACAAAAAATCACAATGAAATTTTTTGATCCGAGGTCAAATAAATAAGTTATAGTCGATTAAAAATTAATTAAACGGACCAATCACAACGCGCTCGGAGAGCTACCGGACCGACTGCGGAGGACGGGGGGGGGGGGGGGGAGCGCTTGGACGCTAGGAGGGAGCACGCGGGCGATAATGGGGAAGGCCGTGCGGCCGAGCGGTCGAGCTCGCACGGTTACCTTCAGTGACGTAGCAAAATTTTAACTACTAGTCAATTATTGTCCTGTACTGTTTATTTTAATCAGTTTTCGAGTGTTGGACTCGCACCTTGTCCTTTTTTAAAATAACAAATTTTTAGACGAGAGCAGCGCAGGGCCGAGACGATGGACTCGCGCCTCGTCCTTTTTTAAAATAACAAATTCCGGGACGAGAGCAGTGCAGGGCCGCCGAGACGATGGACCCGGTATAATCTAATATATATTTGTCTATCTCCCTAACTAAACTTATAATTCTATCTTCTCCTAGACGCTTCAACCGATTTCCTTGAAACTTGCATACCACATTCACAACTATATTTGCTAATTCGCCTCAAAAAATCAGCCTTCTAATGTTAACTGTTTTTGAATTATTTAAATATTTTGATTACAAGGGAAATTCCTCCCAATGTTTCTATTGTTTGTAGTGTTAAATATACGCAAAACATGTGGAATGTTCTACACGACTGCCTGACGTCTAGATCAGGCTTCGTCAAGAAGCCTGCGGGGTTCTCTGGTATATAAAATTGGATAAGGAAAGTCGTGTGATGTTCACACCAGATTTTTTTACTTATTTCTCTCTAAATTCGCCCCCCAGCAAAAATATCCTCTACTAAGTTTTGCTGAAAATCTGATTGTATAGGTAATTATTCAATTGCAAACATTATGTTATCCCATCATTTGTTGTTTTTCCGATTCTTATACAAACTGGTATTGTCGTCTACATAGAGCGTAAATTTTACGGAGTGGAAGTTTAAAGGAGCTGTTAAGCAGAAGACGCACTGAAACTTTTACTCCTTTTATTTGACTAGGCCTTTTTATGGATTTATGGAGAAAATTTCTGCTTACCAACGAAGTCGCTTGCAACACTGTACGTTGCTCATTAAGTTATTATTGTGTAATTAACTTATTTGCTGCTATCGTTATTGCTGTTGTTATATTACTCCAGTAATTTTCATTCAACTGTTTCAACTAAATTGTTGCTGTTTTTATCCAATTATTTTGTTACATTCGGTTCTAATTATGCAATTATTTTCAATTCCACTTTTCTTTTTTAGTCGAGATTACCATAATCTGAAATTTTTTCTTCCCCTCCTGGTATTATTATACTTATAATGCTCGTTTCTTTACGTTTCATTAGTGGATCAACCGGATTATTCTGTTCTTTTGTCGCATCATTATACTTTGATTTCCTCCTTATGGTTCTATTGATTTAGTTTTTTTAAATTGGACGTGTCTGCATTTACAATTTAATATCCACTTTTTTGAGCTGAGAGACTAAAACTACCCGAAACGGTTAAAAATGTTGTATTTCTGTTGATTTGATCAAATTTTGTCTTTTCTCTGCTTATATTGTTCGTTTATGTTTATTATGTTTATTCTTTCTTTCGTTTTCTCTTTTCTTTTGTCATTCTTTTTTGTATCTATATTTGAATTATTTGCTTTAATTTTCACCAAAATTGATCTCAGTTCTGACACCACAACTATATCTCTTCTAAAAAAAATTTACTAACGTCTGAGATGCTTGAGATCACAAGCAAAATCCGTTAATTTCCAGTTGTTGACAGTATGTGCGGAAGCATAATTAAAAAGGCGCCTTCGACTTTTCTATAGGAACCCGGCTGTTGAGTTTTGAAAAAATCGGTGGCCGCTGCTATCAACAAAAGCAGGAAGAACACAATCGACGCGTTGCTATCAATTTCACTCTCGGCAACTTCCTTTTCAAGAAAGCCACTATGCAAGTGTGCTGCAGATTTGAATTTGGCATATGTGTGTCACAGTTGCAATCTCGCGGGGCCAAAAGTAAAAGTCGGGCGCCCGTGGCTCCCAATGAATTGCCAAAATCTGCGAGCGCAAGGCTTGCGTATAAAATAAAGCCCCTGATGACTGATCGCCGATGGTGCTTCCATTTGCAAGTGGAGCATACAGGAGCGAGAGATGAGCTGCATTTTTTCTATGGCGGCACCGAAAACTGCAGTGACATGCGCCATCTCTGAGGTAGAATAGGTTAGGATAGTAAACTAATTTTTATGGTTGCAATTTTGCTGTTGGAAATTTGATCTTATTGTTTAAACAAGGCGGACAGCGTGACAGCCGAAAGGCCTGTCATTTATCTTCGAATAGAAAGCCGAGAAAGCTGAGGGAAGCGGGCACTTGCTGACGATTTCTAGACAGATTAAAGCTAAGGTCCATTATAGGAGGATGCAGATTAGATAGTCTTACTCCTTGGAAGTGTCGTTGAGAAGTTTTTGAGACAAGTGGTACTGGGAAAGATTTTTTTGAATAAAATGCCTGATTGGTGATTGTACTAACAGAATTTCAAACGAAATGTTTGCATCACTGAAAAATTCAGTCCTTCAGTTTGTGGTATAACGTCTGTTACTACGTTTTTCAGCAACTTAATATGAACATTCTTCCCGCTCTGGAAGAATCCCCATAGATGTCTGAATTCTAGTTCCGATTGAATTTTGACAATTTCAGCAATCGTTCTGTTGCGCAACCGCCGGCTGATGAAAACCAGGCGTGACTGGCGCAAATGTCCAACAAATGGTTGTGTTGGAGGATGACTCGCGTGTCAACAACCGGTCTAAAATAACTTCAGCTGTCGCGAAACATTAAGGCCGATCAATCCGCGCCCTATTAAGCCGCCAACACTGAAAGAATTTGTTTGTATCTGGCACTTTTACTAGACCGCGTCTTTGGGTTGCATTAAAAATCAATTTCGCTTTACATTAGCATAATGATCTGATTTTTAATAAGAACAGGCCTGAAGCTCGAATAATAATGTCATTTGACCGTTGAAATGTTTTTTATTAACTTTGTTACAAAATTTTGCGTAAAATTCATTAAAACATATTGCTTACGTAAAAATATCCGAGCGCCTGAGAATACCTTTGCCTTACAAAGCAAAATTAAAATTATAGTATAACAAACAATTCCGTTCGTTAATAGTCTCTCAAGAACGTGACTTAATTTTGAAATAATTATCTGACTGAAGGACATGCTGTATGGTTCTCAAAATTAATTGACGGGGGGGGGGGGGGCTCAGTATAACCATTTCAAACCAGTACAGTTAAAAAACCGTTGCCAGCATATTAACTAGAGTTAATTTGTTTTAGAGAAGGCGTCCTATGTCACAAAGGAGGGTAAAAAAGCAGTGGCGTCACAAGGAATTTTTTTTTATTGAATGAGGTTATTTGTGTATAGAGAGCTAATTATCCTGCCCAAATTAGCAATTCATTTAATTGGTGCGTGGGTTGCTGACCTTATTGATCTATACCACGAGATTATGTCCACTAATTAAAGAGGTATTAAGCACTCGAAAATATGGTAAAAGAGCTTGTACAGATGGCTCAAAGATCATTAAACCATTTCAAGATAGGTTAACTCTTGTATCTTTTAAAAATTCACATTTCTCTTTTTATAAACAAGATTACACTTCCCGGAAGTAATTCTTCGAATGGGTACTTTCTGTTTTTGACGATAGCAGATTCTTTTTAGGGTGTGCTTCATTATTTGTCGCGACATTTCTTGACTCATTGCTTCAATTTCGTAATTGATATCGGCTTTTACTTGCTGAATGGCCAGAGGTTTTCTATGGTATATTCTGTCTTTCAGTTACCCAAAGCCTAACAACTGTGAAGGCTAATATTCTTCTTTTAAACCATACCATTAGTGTGTTCCCACCGTAGGGCACACGAAATTCTATAGCATCTTGCGATACCTTTCTCATATGATGGTTAGTGTGTTTTCTGCCACATCTCCAAAGAAGCGAGGATCAGAACTGTTTCTACGTGAAACTGTTACTTTTGCGTGATGCAGCTCATGATTGTGGACTGTATTTTTGGTTTTGCCTCCTCCAAAATCGAGCAGCTTAGCTGGGTAGATATTGTTTCCTTTTAATTCTCTATAAGGAAGTTTGGGGTATGCCTAGCTGTTGTGATTGTCCTTGGGTTGATGCTGAAAACTCTTCTTTGATGGCTTTTTTTAGATGGTGTCTTTGCACCAAACTCTTTAGGTTGCTCGGCCATGAATTATTTTAACAAAAAAATTGAATAATTAGTTATAAAAAAATTTGAATATTAAATGGTCTAGTGAGTTTTGGGCCACCCTGTACAATGCAGGGTAAACCTAGCTAGGATTCTCAAAAATGGATATCCCAGGATCGGAAAAAAGGGGCAAATCCAATAAAAGCTGCAGGCAAAAGTTGAAAAAACCACGTGCAATCGAGAAAAAGAGAAAAAATATCGGAAATTTGTGACGTACATGTTTGTTGTTATGCGAATTATGTTCTCAAAAACAATTTTGTAAGCTATGTAGTGGAAAGCGATCGAGTACTTTGATTTCCACTCGACCTGCCGTATAAGTTCCACGGAAATTTGGAGTGGACGCTATCGCACGTAGCCATTTAAGGAAGTCGGCGAACCAACTTATCTGTCATCAATTGCTCATGCTTCGGTCTCCGTGACCGATTGCTCAGTCCCACGTTGCATTATCCGGATAAATAAACAATTAGCTGCGGGTCAGCACTTTCCGCGTCGATGACGCACATCTTCCGCGGGTCTGTCACCGCGTATGATGCACAGGCCGAGGAAAGGCGTCACGGCAAATTGTTGATATCGCGAACCAGCTCTTGATGCCGGAATCCCCAATCGGGCGGTAAATTCCGAGTTCCGCTCGTTCCACCCGAAAATAATAGTCCAACCAATAAGGGCCCCCTAGCTGATAACATTTTTTTCCGTTTGCGCAGCCTCTTAATAGTGTGATCGGAAGCTGATATTGTAGACTACATTTCAATGAAGGACAGAGTAGTATTATTTTTTTATAATGTTAAAAGAATATAAACATCCCTTAGGGCTTGTTCACACATTTCGTTAGTAATAACACACAGATAAGCCACACATGCTATTTTGTAACGGTTCATTGGTATTTATCCAGTGTTAACAATGGAAGTGGAAAAAGGAAACATAGCAAGCGATTCAATGAAGCTCCCATGAACTAATAAGTCTTGGATTAAATTATAAAAACTGGACATTTTTATTAAACAAAGAATTTGTTATTGCTCTCTCTCTCTCTCTCTCTCTCTCTCTCTCTCTCTATCTATCTATCTATCTATCTATCTATCTATCTATCTATCTATCTATCTATCTATCTATCTATCTATCTATCTATCTATCTATCTATCTATCTATCTATCTATCTATTATCTATATATATATATATATATATATATATATATATATATATATATATATACACATACATACACACACATGAAATTGCTATTGGAGGTAAAAGATCATCTTTCAGAGTACAAAAGAAAATTAGATTATTCTCTTAAAATGGAGGTGAGATATATTCCAAACTGTATTGAGAATTACTGGTTTTTTCTACTTTATACTCTCTCCTACGTTGACACGTATCGTTGTCCTTCTTTGTCCCCCTACTTCTTATTTCATGACTCTATAATGATTAAGATGATTGTTTTTTCTCCATTCGATCTATTCATGTCTATTTTTAATTTTTAAATTATCCAGAAGATTTATCTTCATTTTTGATAATTACGTTGTTAGTCAGGTTTGTTTGAAGTTACTAAACTTGTAGCTTTATCACATGTTAAATTTACTGTCGTCTTATTACTTATAAGCTGCATCTATTCCTCTATAATTAAGAATTGTTATCTTTAAGTATTTCAGTAAGGCAAATTAGTTTTGTGGCTTTTTCCTCAAAGAATGGTGTTGGCCATTTTATAACCCATTAAAATGCTTTATCACTTCCTGGAACTGTGTCGTTAAGTTTTGACTTTCTGTATGAGCAATCTGAAACCAAATTGTTCTTTTCTGCTGTTTTAGAAAATCAACCTCAAGCAATTTAATGTAATCTTATTAATATTACATTAGAGTCTAATTACTTAATTATATCTCTATACAGCTTAAATTTGAGTGTCCACTTCAATGAAAATTTAATCTAATGCGATTGAGTAAGCCCAGTCGACTTAAAAATATTAAAACAGCGGCATAAAAAAATCTGCAATAAACCACACAATTGATTTTTGCCCCTACGACGACCCAAGTAATCTTCTATAATAAAATCCCATCGGAAACCTGCCCAGCAGCCCAATTAGTGTTGATTAATTCTTTGACAAAGCTACACGGCCTGTAATTACCATAACGTGATTATTATCGAAGAGAGCGCCGTTTCTGGAATTTCCAGCCAATTTTAGTACAAATAGAAATTGAAGGCCGATCAATAAATGTACATCACTTTTTGGTCTCTTGGTCCAGCTATAAAGAGTCCATAGATTGCTCCCAAGCGTGAAGATATTGAAATATCTACAAGGTGTCCCATTTGCTATGTGATCGCAAATTTTTGTTTTTTGGAGATATTCATGAACTATTTTTTTGAAATAGCGTTTAATGGTGACAAAATAAAACTCTGCTATCAGAGTGATGTCAAAAAATTTTCATTTGGGTTAATTAACATCGGCTAATTATCCGACTCGGTACAATTTGGTGGTTTTTCGATCTCCTTCGACTCTAAGCTAATAAATTGTTTTTTAGCTTTTAAAACTACTACCCGATTACAAAAGGTTTCCAGTAAGTTGTCATTTGCTTTAATAATGGCGATTTTTCTAATTTCTCTTAGGGTAATTCTAAACTGTTTTACAATTACCCATTAATACATATATATTTTTTTTTCTTGGATTAATGCAAATTTACAATCTACTTAATAAAGTAATAAGTAAATGGGTTGAAAGAAGTTCACTTGAGTCAGGGGCCATCCATTGACGGCTCTTTGGATTCACCTAGCTAGGTCTTCTGGCCATGTTCTGTTAAGTCTTTTATTTTCCATTGGTTGTCTGAACAATTCACTGATTAGCTCGTTGCTGTGGGTTATGCTTCGATTTTTATGTTTAACAGAGTAAACACTGATGACGTCGTGTATAAACGAGGTCGTCGTGTATGGTGTTGTTGGAGACATACCAAGGTGCATTTAGTAACATTCTGAGGGTTTTAGATTGAAAGGTTTGTAAAATTTTTGTATTAGACGGTTTGCTGCAGCCTCATAATTCGACACCATATGTCCAAATAGGCCTAAGAATGGTTTTGTATATGAGGAGTTTGTTCTGTAGTGAGAGCTGAGATCTACGATTTAGTAACCAAGACATGTTCCTCACTTTTAAATCTAATTAACGTCTTTTTGTCTTAATGTGTGTTCTCCAAGTTAGTTTTGCGTCAAGATGAAGGCCGAAGTATTTAACTTCTCCTTTGACAGGAATGGTAGTGTTATTGAAGGTAAGAGGAGGACATTCGGCTTTTCGTGTTGTGAACGTGACTTGACACGACTTATCAACGTTTAGATTAATTTTCCAGTGCGTAAGCCAAATTTGGAGTTGATCAAGATAAGCTTGCAATTCTGCAGAAGCTCGTATCGGATCGAGTTCTGTAGAAAGGATGGCTGTATCATCAGCGAACGTTGCTGGTAGTGCATCCTCGCTGGCTGGTATATCAGCGGTAAACAGTAAGTACAAGAAAGGTCCCAGAACACTTCCTTGGGGTACACCAGAGTTGATAGTCTGGTAGTCAGATAATCAGTCTTCGAATTTAACTTGGAAGTAACGGTTGGACATGTATGACTTAAGGATGAGGAACAATTGATTTGGTAAGTGTTGTTTAAGTTTGAAAAGTAAGCCTGCATGCCACACCCTGTCAAATGCCTGTTTTACGTCTAAAAATGCTGATGTACACATTTGTTTTGCTTCTAAGCTTTCTTTTATTTTATTAACGATTCTATGGCACTGTTTGAGTGATTGGGTCTGAAGCCGAATTGGTGGTTAGGGATTAAGGCATCTATATGTGTTACGTTTGTAATTCTGGTGAGGATAAGTTTTTCGAAAATTTTGGACATTACAGGAAGGAGGCTTATTGGCCTATAGGAAGTGGCATTAGTTGGAGGTTTTCCTGGCTTCAGTATCATGATTATTATTGCATACTTCCATAGTATCGGATAGTAGCACAGGCGTAGTATGCTGTTATATATGGATGTGAGTAATACAATAGCTTTTCTAGTGCAGTTTTTCAGTACTTCACCTGTAATGAGATCATATACAGGAGCTTTATGAGGATTTAAGAGACTTATTTCTTTTTTGACTTCTACAGGTGAAATAGGCTTGGGTGGAAGAGACATCTGACAAGGGGCATTTAAGAAAGTTTGTATTTCGACATCATCTTCATCATCGTTGAGGATATCTGGAGCGGAAAATACAATAGCAAGGTGTTCTGCGAATCTGTTGGATTTTTCAATATTCGGCCGCGCCCAGCTCCCATCAGCTTTTCGTAGAGGTGGAATAGATACTATGGGTCTTTTGAATTTCTTTGTCGCGTTCCACAGGGAGTGATCATCAGTAGATAGATTGACGATGTAGTGTTCGAAGGATTCGTTTTTTGCTTTTTGGATAGCATTGTGGAGATTGTGCGTTATTCGATTTAAATAAGTTTTGTCTAGTGGATTCCTGGTAGTCTGCCACCTGCGCCGAGCTCTGCGCTTTGCGATGACCAATTCTCTAATATGAAGCGGAATGTTCTGATTGTTGCGGGTGAGACCATGGGGTTCTGGAGTAGAGGTCCAGGAAGCGCTTTGTATTAACGTAGTTAGGTACTGCACAGCTTCATCTATGTCCTCCTTATCTTTTAAGCGGATATTTAGTGATATATTACACTGGTTAACAAAATTTAAACTTTTTTTTGTCACACGAAAACTCATATCAAATTTTGAATATACTAGGGCCATCAAGCAATAATTTATTAAGGAAAAAAAATTGGCACATCAGGTATCCTTGTGATATCGAAACATATATTTTTGTAAAAAGTAGAAAAATTAGCTAAACTTAAAGAAATTATTGTTAAATTTACAATAAATAATTATCATTTTCGTGAATATTTAGCTTCTGGTAGGTCTTTTTTAAGTTTCCAACAATAATCTGCTAGCATCCCTGAACTCCATTTCTCTTGGTAGCGCTTCTCCATTAAGGAAATGTCTTAATGAAACCTCTGACCTTGTTCATCACTCACAGCACCCAAATTTGCAGGAAAGAAATCCAGCATGTGTATTTTTAAGGATATATTACACCCCAAAGCTTTATATGACATTAGAAGTTCATTTATTAAGTGTTTGTATCAGAAGAAAGTAAATCCCAGTAATTTAATCTAGACCCCCAAAAGTTCAGCCTGATTTTTTGACAGGTTCAAATCACGTACTAAATCATTTAAATCACTTTGTGTCAATAAATGAGGCTCCTTTGAGGTTGACGGTTCATAACTTGAGTCACTTTTATGCTGACTGAGAACAAATTCCGCACTAGAATCAGAATCCTGACTTTCTGGTTGATTTGGAGGCTTTGGAACAGGCAGTTCAGCACTGTGTGGGATAATGTGTTTAGACTTGGTTGTAATGCCTTTTGTTTGAGTTAAACAAAAATAACAATCACTTATATGATCTTTTGATTCTGTCCAAATCATTGGTATAGCAAATGGCAAATGTCTAGGTTCTTGTTTAGCCCAACGTAATAAAAGTTTCATACACGTTACACAACATATATGTGGAGCCCAGGATTTATCTTGATGCGACACAGGAAATCCAAAATAATCTAAATAACACTGTTCAATTGATAGCGTGAAATTTCGACGCTGAGATGTAAAAGTTAATTCTCCACACACATAACAAAAACTGTCGGGGTTGTTAAAACACTTTCGTGGCATATTTACGATATAACTAACATAAATAAAATATAAGTTAGTTAAATACAGTAGTTATACAGTTGACGAAATGAGGTTATTCAAACAAAAACGTGTATTGAGGTTAGAAATGAATATGTAACTGTCACAAAAAGTCACTGGACGTGACTGTAACGAAACTATATATTTTTTTAATGCAGGTGTGCCAACATAAACAAAAATCATTACTAAGTTCATGTGACATAAACGTGTTATCGTTGATATGTTGACGGAATAGGTTCCAATCAGTCTTTTTGGAAGACAGTCCCTGTTGTGGTTTTTTCCATATAATACTGGTGCTTAAGGTTATTATTACAGGACTGTGGTGAGAGTGCAGATCTAAATTGGATTCAATATCACTATGTAGGTCTGAGATCCCCTTAGTTATGGCAAAGTCTAACAGGTCGGGGGTTTTATTTAGATCGGTCGGCCAATAAGTTGGCTCTCCAGTGGACAAATAGTTGAAATTATTTAGTTCTAAAACTCTCAATAATGTTCTGCCTTTAGGAGTAATCAGCCTAGATCCCCAGGCTGTATTTTTAGCATTCCAGTCTCCGGCAACTAAAAAGTGTGAGCCGAGTCGTTGGAAGAACTCGAGGTATACATCGCATGTTATAGAATAACGTGGTGGACAATATATTGAAGCAATTGTAATAGGTCGGGGGAAAGTATCTACTTTTATGTTGGCACTTTGATTTTTGTGTGTTATGTATGGTTGGAGTACATGGTGTTTTATTGAAGATCTGATTATGATTGCAGGCCCTGCGTCAGCCGCATCATCAGGATGGTTAGCATAGTAAATGGAATAGTATGGTATTTTAAGAGTTGTCCTTTGTGTTGAATGACTTTCAGCGATTAGGAGGATATCAATTTTATTTGCTAAGAAATAATGTAAGTTCCTGAATATGGTTTGATAAGCCATTTGCGTTCCATTCTGCAATTCTAAGTGCAGGGGCCATTATTGAGTTAATTTATTGATAACTTGTCAGCATGGTTAGAATCATACTGTTCTGGTTGAGTAATTGATTGAACATATTCTTAAAATCATCAAGGAATATAGTAAATTTGCTAGTTAGGTCTGTTTCGGTGTTGTTAGATGGGATGTTAGGTTGTACTGCGGTCATTTGGGCATAAGTAGGGGTTGGGGTTGTTGGATGTAGTGGAGTATTAGTTGTAATATTTTGTGTTAAAGGACTGGGCCTGGTTGGTCTTAGGTGATGGTTTCTGTTTATTAAGTCTTGATAAACTTTACAGCCTTTGTAGTTCTCTGGATGATTTTTCTGACAGAGCACATGTTGCTGGTGTATACAATAGGTTTTTGTGTGTCCATAGTCTTGGCATCTTGTGCATTGTACGATCCCACCTTTATTTCTTGGCGCTTCTACTCGAATTTTAGAATGATACAGAAATTCTAATTTAAAGATGTCTTTATTGTTGTTTTGTGGCTCGAGATCTACAAAGAATAGAGGTAAGGGCTCTTTAGTAACCCGATTCCTGACATTTGTAATATTACGAACTTTGTGTTCTTTTTTCTCGAGTTCTTGTGTAATTTCTGGTAGGGGAATAGAAGGGTGGATGCCTCTTATGACTACACGGTATGCCCTATCTTGTTTTAACTGATATGAATGGTGCACAATTTCTTCTTCACGAACGTGACGGATGAATTTTCTATAGGTTTCAGGAGTGTTGGGGTTTATTTTAACAGTATTGTTTGCTAATGTTTTGGTAGTGTAAGTTTCTTCTTCAACTACTTGTGCTAAGTTATCGATCATGTCTTTGTAATTTGAGACCCCGTATATAAAGATTGGTGGAGGTTTCGGTTCTCTTTTTGGAGGAATTGAAGTATTAGACGTGTTGTTATTGCTTTCAGAGAGAAGTGAGAACTGATTAGCAGTTTCTATTTGGGCATCAATTTCAGAAGAATTTTGTCGGTTTGCTCTTTTTCTTTTGGTTACTATTTGCCAGGCGTGTTTGGTTTGATTTTGTGTTTCATTGTAGTTCATTGTTTCATCATCACATGCTAAGTTATCTATGGTTTTATAGTTCATATTGCTGCTAACAGAATTATCATAAT
The DNA here is from genome assembly GCA_036346155.1 of Sinelater perroti. Classification (NCBI taxonomy): domain Eukaryota; kingdom Metazoa; phylum Arthropoda; class Insecta; order Coleoptera; family Elateridae; genus Sinelater; species Sinelater perroti. The sequence continues at coordinate 609,222 of JARFIY010000201.1, forward strand.
TTGCACTAATCTGCTGTGCTGATAGTACAGGTGGAAATTGATTATAAGTTGGTGTGAATGAAGGTGCTATTTGACTTGGCTGTTGATTGAATCCTAGTAAAGGTGCTTGATTCGCTGGGGATCGGTTGGGGTACATTAGTAGCATTTGTGCATTTACAAACGATTGTCCTGGCATGTCTGATGACTGCACAATAGGCTGATTATAGTAATTATCATTTTGTCCGAATCCATTATTGGCTTGAGTGTTAAATTGTGGGGCCCCAGGTTCTGCGTTACTCGTGGAAGGGAACATGTTCTCGATCCCGAGTGTTTATCGTTCGCATGCAGTGTAATAGGATTCTTAATAATGCGCACTTTTGAATGAAAACGTTTAAAAATATAAACGAGTTTTCGAAATTAAATTAATAAATATATAAATTTGCCTGACCTTAAGCAAGGCTACGGCTGCGGCTCCGCCGTTGTGATAACTCAGGTATAGCTCGGCACGCACGTACTGTCTGCTTGAAGGCACTAGCAAGAATATAATACATATTTTAAGGGTAATTTTAAAATGACAGCTAAGTGTCAAAGTGAAATCTAAACTTTTTTTTGTTATATAAAATGCTTTTTAACCTTAAAAGATGATTACAAAGAGTTTGAATAAATTTTTCGAGTACCTACTTAAATACTTGGAATATCTACAGTGTGTCTTCTGCACTTCCTATTCCCAATAATAATGATTTCTGAGTTTTTCTCAGGGTAATCCTAAATTCTTTTGTAATTTTCGGTTAATATACATGTAAAGTAATTTTAAAATGTAAGGTGTCCGGGCGAAATTGATTTTTTTTTTTTTTTATTTGTTTATCATAGGCTAAGTGTTTCAACAGGCAAACATTTGATTTCTTTTTACTTTCAACTAATAAAGTGCTTTTATAAACTTAATATACTTACCCGATTACAAAGAGTTTATAAAAACTTTTTCAGTATTTGAATATTCGAAATATCTACTGTGTGCCCCATGCATGATCTCTTTCAAATCATTGCAATTTTTATTGTTTCGCTTGGGCTAATCCTAAATTATTTGTAACTGCCTGTTAATTTACATTTAAGGGTAATTTTAGAATCTAGGCCGGTTGACATGGCATTTTTTTTTGTTCATCATCATCATCGGCCACAATTCGGTAACGAATAAAGTGCTCCTCTAAGCTTAATAAAGCACCAAATTACAAAGGGTTTGTAGAAACTTCTGAAATGCTTGAATATTTGAAATATCTACTTGTCCATAGTGCGGCTTGCAGGCACTTATTGAGAACTTTTATTGCTTTTCCAACCGAATTCCAGTAATGGCTGATTTTCAATTAAGGGCGAGTTCAGTAGCGGAGCTAGGTGTCCCGGTGAAATCGAAAACTTTCTCTTCGGGTTAATCATCATCAGTTATTTGTTCTATTATTGCTCTAATGCTGAGTAGTAGAGGGGACAAACCAAGTTTTCTTAGGCCTTTTGGCCAGTTTCACAAAATTAGTTCCGTTTGATCGGCGAAGCGGGGACCAAATTCTGTTAAAAATGGCAGTAGGGAGATTTGTTTCTACGTTCACAATGGCACCACATACTACGTGTATTCGTTCGTTGATGTAAGGGTCACGGGTATGTACTTTTATCATTGTTTTTCTATTTTGACTGCACGTCTATATTGCTTATACTAAGCCTGATACCTTTTTGGGATTATTTTTAAAGGAAGAGGATGTTATTGCTTTGTGACATTAAAGCGTCCAGGAGCAGACAAAGTTATTCTAGCTTCATCCAGTCTTTCCAGAAACGTTGGTTATTATTGTTGAAAGTCATAGCCCCTCTTTGTATGTCCAGATTTCTTTTAAAGTTAATTTCGGCTGGTTTTGTCAGTTTGGCGGCCATCTTCGAATGGAATATGCTGTAAAGTAAAACAGCTGCGAGTGGGCTGTGTACAGCGTGTTTCTTACAAAATTATTTTAAAAATTAATAATGTTCAGCTATTTTATAATCTTGCTGACTGGTAAGTTTTGCTTCAAGATAGATTTCGTTAATTTATTTCGGCCTACATAATTAGAACTTTGAAAACAGCTCCAAATCTAGTAAAATTGTTATTATCGTGATTATATAGGGTATAGCTCATTTAATTCTTTCTTATTCTTTTTGTTTTCTGTAAGATTTCTAAATTTATTCAGATGTTGAGCATTTCTATTTTGGGAATTACATGGACGTTTTAACATTTTAATTAAGGTTTTGTTGTTACCGGTTGCGCACTATTGCTACATTCAGACCTTACTCCTTGTTTGTGCCTATATTTACGCAAGTGTAATGATTTAATTATTTCTTATTATAAGTTCATTTTTGTGGTCGGATTAATTTGATCATCAAATTTCAATGTTTTCACCTTGACATACCCAGTTCCTATCTTTCTGACTTGCCGTGCATATAATTAATATAAAACAGAAATGTGTCAGAGCAGGATGATACTTGAAAGGCCAATAATTTTTCTGTATCTAGCACCGGGAGGCCGACAGCAATCTTCTATAAACGAAATTTATAATGCGACATTAATATTAAACAGTGGGCTTTCCATAAATCTGCACTTAACTCCGTGATTCGGCCTCGGGACGAATTACATAAATACGAAAAATAATAAATTCGCGTTTAGAGACTTTTCCGCGTAAATGTTGCTGTATCACTTGACTGGTGTAAAGTATACCAAATATACCAGGGGTAATCAAAAGAAAACCATAATATAAAATTGACAAATAACTTGCTATTATTGGACAAGCCATGGCGAGTTATCGGTTTCAAAATAGTTTGCTTTGCGTGGAATAAGAATCATTTGATTATCAAAATACCAAACACAAGTTGCATGGGTAATTATTGATTGGCGATAATTTGCAGTACGGCTATCGGATTGCAACATCGTAGCAACAAACTATAATCAGCTTAAGCAGTCTAAAGGGGCTTGTTTAAAACTTCGCGTGTATTTTTAAACACGTGCATAATGCATTGTTGAGTAATGCTTACATTGTTATCTTGTTTGCCCGAAGTGCACGGTGTATAAACTAAATAGCAGGTCTGTAATTTATTTTTGTTCTGTGTTGGTGTAAGAGAAAAAATTTAAATGATCTCTGCATTATTCTAAAAGTTTTACTGTAGAAGCAGAGATATTGATGATTCATTTAAACCAAGAAAGAAAAAACGTGGAATTGCTAAAATAGTTAAAGGAGAAACAAGTACAGTTTCAAAGTTAATCGAAAATAGAAGTTACATTCTGTAATTGCATATTTAAATAATTTTGATTTCAGATATCTTCTTTCAAGCACCCTATGAATATAATTATCATCATCGTATACGCAGCAAGTAAAAACAAAGAATGTCAGTGCGACCAACATGTCAAAATTTTTCTCCCAACCCCCGAGGCTGTTTAAAATACTCAGCAGTAAATCCTGCGGCAAGGGCACTCTATCGTAGTCCGTCTCTGCGTTAGCTTGAGAAATCCACGTGGATTCCCCAAGCGTTACTATGAACCCGAGTAGTGGTCGGGCTCCGTCGTCGTGGCCTGCGCTCTATATACCGTGAACCGCGCGCGCTCCAGCCAGTTCCTGACGAACCGTTTTGTATTCATCAGTCGCGTGTTGCTTCCACACAGCTTAGTCCGCCGTGGAAGTCAATCGAATGGGTCAATCCGCCCGCGCTCGCGTTAGGATGTCCAAGGGCTACCGCCTAGTGTACAAGATTCGGATGAAGAGCGCGTCCGCCGTTCAAAACTCGCGCGCCGCCGCACGCCACCAGCGCTGAGCCAATCAGGAGGAGCGCCAAGTGCGCGCCGCCGCGTGTTCGTGCAGTCGTGCTCCGACTGCGTTTTGAGTGAGTGTTTTGGCACGCTTTTGCGAGAGCCGCTTGAAAGACTAACTGAAGCCGCGCGATGGAGGGCGAGACGCTGGCGTGCTTGCTGACGAGCCCCGCGGTCCTCGTCTCTCTGGTCATCGGGGGCCTCGCGCTCCTGCTAAAGTACATAGTTAATCAGCTCAACGCCGAGCCAAAAAGCGTGGATAAGCCGAAAAGTAAGGATGCGCCGGGCGGCCCGCGCTTTGGCGCCGCCGGTCGAGCACGTGCGCGTTGAGGTTATTTTGGTGCGGTGACGGTTGCGGGCTCCCAACCGCTTCCGCCGCCGTGCGGCGGTCCGAAATAGCCACATGGCGCCGCGATTGAATCGCGCTCCGCCGGGGCGTCGCCCCGGCCGCTACTCGACTCCAACTAACCCCAATTTTTGCTGCAGATGAGATTTTGCGTGATCCGGCCGAACGAAAGAAAGAACTCGCCGCCCCCGGCAAGAGCAAGAAGAAGGGTTCCGACGGTCGCTGGGCCGCGCGGTCCGACAAGGCTGCCTTCTCGCACCCTTGGGTGCTAACCACCCTGAAAGGCCACTCGTCCCAAGTGCTGGACATGGACTTCTCCAGCAACGGCAAATACCTGGCGTCCTGTGCAGATGGTGAGTACCCTTCACTTTTTCCCGTCTCTGCGACATTGCCATCACTCTGATGAAGTAGTGTCCAAGAGGTGTCACAACTGTTCGCATCGACTCTCATCAACTCAAAACTGATGTGCAACTCTGGGCCTGCGGGTTAGCAAAAATTAAAACGTGCACCAAAATTATGCTAAAACCATACATAAATGTAACACGAGATCCATAACTGTGTGTTGCTTGAATTTGCTGCTTAATATCACACCGGTTTTCACACTAGCGAAAAGCTCTTTAAATTTCACACCGCAAAGCGAATTTGCTGAAATTCCTAATCAATTTGCTTAAGCTCCTGATATGTCCGCCGTGTTTGCTTTTAATTAATAACGAGCGTTTTATTTTTACCTTCCCCAAAGCATCCCTGCTTTGGTGGCTAAACCGATGTCGTTCCTGACAATCAGGTGCATCTCTGACTAGGGCTTACTTTACTGATTTGATGGGTTTGTCTGCAGATCTGAGCGGCGAACTAACTCTCCTGCTTTCTGTGGCATGCATGATATTCTGTTTTGGCTGTCCTTGGAGTTTGTGCTTTGCCAATTTGCATTGCACGGCGCTGTTTGAAGATATCCAAACGTAGCACCTCCTTATGTTAATAATTTTTAGATTTGTCCTGACTGGAAATACATGTAATTGAATTAATTTTCTCCATTCATTGGTGTGGCATTTAATTCTCTGCCACAACTTTTCCCCATATTGCAGTTTGGTTTGCTCGATTATGAATTAATTGGTTCCTTGTTTTTGGATTGTTTTTTTAACTTGCTTATGCTGCATGACCGCATCTGAGTCACAGGCGATTCTTGGACCATGAGCAAGCCAAGCTCTTTGTCTTACCTGGAAGCCGATTAATCATTTTCTCGCGCGTGAGTCAGCGCCAGAGTGCCGCGACGTTATCACGCTGTGAATTCGCGTCCTTGGCATCATTTCGACAATTGGCTCAGCAGCAAGCCGCGAAGCAGCCGGCGTTTGGAGCGTGCTGCACTCAGTTGCGCGTTGCACCACCTGGCGCTCCCTCCTGGAGCCCTCCGCAATCCCTCAACCGTGATTGGTTCCGAGATTTCAAGATCATGTGATCTTCAGGTAGCTAGTTCGACTTTTGTTTATATTTCAAATCTACAGTGGTGTGCAGTAATACTGAATGTTTTTCATGACTATCTGGTCAGATTGATTGAGATTTATTTACTCGCGGTTTAAAGCAGCAAAATTCAATTAAACTGTTGTAATTTTAAACGATCTAACCTCACTTCGTGGGGTTGAGCCTTAAGGCGCAGATACTGTTCGTGCTGTCGCGTTGCTCGAAAAAATCCATGACTCATTTGCACGTAAAAGCCCGCGACGGGCGAGCCCGCACCGGTTTTGAGTTAGTGAGACCCAGTGCAGTCAGTGCCGGAAGGTACCGATTAGTGACCCTGTGTTTTATGCGCAGAAGATTTGGACCCGGGCGGCGACGTGGATCTTGACGGTAGCAATAGCACCGCCAGCAGCACTAGCGGCAATTTCTCGGACAGCAACCGCGAGTCGAGCTCTCCGTCCTCCTCGAGCAGCCCAGGGCCGTGCACCAAAGGCTTGTCGCGCCGTCAGCGCAAGAACCGGCGCCGCGAGGACCTCTCGCCTCCTGAGAGCAAGAAGAAGACGAAGGCCAAGAGCTCCGAGCCAGTGCTGCGCCGCAAGTCCGCCCACGTGGCGCCCCTGCGCCAGTATGAAAAGCTCAACCTATCTGAGAAATACTTGGCAGTGTACTTACGATCGTTTGTGCTTAGCCCAGAGCAGATGCTGGCACTCAGCTACCCCCTCGAGAGCAAAGAGTTCCCTGGTCAGGCCGTGATTTTTAAGGGTGGCCTTACCGCTCTTGGAGAAGGTCAGAATCAGCATCGTCAGCGTATCAGTGGGTCTAGATTTGACGTCAATGCCCAAGAGTTTGTACCAGGTAGCGATTGCGATAAGGATTGGAATGTCAATCATGATAGCGGACAGGGATCAGGGAATTCGAGTGATTCTGGTGAGATTCTGGATGATTGCAGCAGTAGCAGCGGCACTGAGAATGTGGCGCCATATAAAATATCATATGCGGAAAAGGCGGGTGGCAAGAGCAAGTCTAGTGGGCGTACCAGGTATAATTTTAGTAAAACTACGAAAAAAGATACCATGAGCACTGGCAATGCTACTAACGAAGGTTTTTATACTCTTACCGAAAAGCGCATTTGCGCAAGATGTTCGAAATCCTTTTACATAACGAGTGATAATGAATATCTTTTGAGAGAGGAGTGCACATATCATTGGGGGAAACTTTTGTCTGCTAAAGGAAAATGTAATCGATATGGTGAAATTGCCAGTGAGTACACTTGCTGTGGGGGTAGGCCAGATTCTCGGGGCTGTGAAAAGAGCAAACTACATGTTTGGAATGGAATTCAACCTGGCTTTAATGGTCCTTTTGACTACTATGTGCATACTCGCTACCGCAAGACTCCACCTCCGGATGGTAATTATGGCATCTATGCTATCGATTGTGAAATGTGTTACACCATTGCTGGACTCGAGCTTGGCAAAGTGACGGTTATTGGCGTCGACGGCAGATTAGTGTACGAGACTTTTGTGCGGCCGGAACACGAAATTATTGACTTCAACACCCGGTTCTCTGGTATCACTGCCAAGGACTTGAACCGAAAAAGTGCAGTGAAAAGTCTGCGTGAAGTGCAAAATGACCTGATGGGTTTCATAAGTGCCAACACCATCTTGATTGGACACGGACTCGAAAACGATCTCCGCGCACTTCGCATCATCCATCCCACCTGCATAGACACGGCAGCTGCCTTTCCTCACTACCATGGGTTCCCATTCCGGCGCTCTTTGAAGTCTCTCACTTCGTGCTACTTGCACCAGGAGATCCAGACCGACGCCAACGGCCACAACAGCTTTGAGGACGCTCGTGCCTGCATGGAGCTAATCCTGTGGAAAGTGCGGCGAGAGTTCAAAGCTATCCTAGGCTATTACCGACCGCAGTGACAGCGCCATTCTGTATCATCATTTTCGTTCAGTTTATTTATTTCCCCATTTTTTCACATGCACATGTGATTCTTAGGATGTAATTTTATTTTTGCATTTTTTTAAATTGTGCATAGCTATGTAAATTGTAGTATTACATTTTAATTTGTTCCTACTTTAGCATTAAGGTTTCGCAGAATCTCAAAAGCAGCAAAAAGAGTCGGTGATGTAAATGTATATAGCAACGTGACCTTTCATGCCAAGGCAGTGCTGCCTTCTGTCACATTTAATGTAATGTTTGGAAATTGGTGAAGATGTAGTCTATTTTATTAAGACTTGATGAACAATATAATTTTTATATTTTAATCTGCATTTGATTTGTGTGGCTGGGCAAGATTTGTGCAGTTTTGTTTGATCATTACGCACCCCATAGAAGTGTCGGTCATACAAACTGCAGTGGGGAATTTTTTATTATCGAAGTGAGGTTAGATCTAATCAAATAGTGCAAGTAAGATCCACTTTAGATGGTAAAGTTAGGAAAGATAATAATGCAGCAGTTAAAATGCAATTGAAAATGATATCAAATTTTCTTTATACTCCAAATTTCAAACTACTACTTCCACTGAAATAGCTTTGGTAGGGGGTTAGGAGGTGGGGGTTTGATTATCAAAAAATGGAGTTTGACAGAAGAATAAATGGATAGGATTCAATTCAGTTCAATAAGTAAGAGCTTTATGACTGCCTTAATTTCTCAGAGATTTCCCCTTTTCAAGCTGAGGCTGGCCTTAATACAGAAAAGTATGTATTTCTCCTACAATTTATTGTTAAAATTTTGCACTAAATGCAGTCACCTATGCGTTTGTTGTACTAGAAGTTTTTCTTTGAGAGAAGTTCAGCTATTTAAATTTTGCACAAGGAGCAATAAACGCCACAACAAAATTTTTGTGAGAACTTTGATTCTACATACCTTTTATTATTCCCGCCTTATTTATTTGACTACAAATCATTCTTTGTGGTTAATTCTACATTGGTATGCTACCTTCCACGTTGTTTATCCATATCTGGTCTATCCGTACATTTTAGATATTTGGAAGTAGGGAATGATTGTAATTATGAAATTAATTACAGATGTTAATTTCAATAACAGTCTAATTAGAAGTGAAGGTGGTGATCTTTAAGTAATTTCTAAGATATGAACGATTATAAGTCAGTTCTATAGCGGAGCTACGAAAGTAATTCAAGGAATATATTAGAGCTTCCATAGCTCTTTAGCAACCTTTGTACCCCTTGTTACAATACTTTGCAAACTTGCAAATTGTTTTATAAGAATGATTTTGAGATGAACTTACCCTAATAGTCTATTCATTCTGCCTAGTCCTCTTTTTACATCCTTTAAATCCGCGTATTTTGAGTCGTAGACCAATGTTATAATCAAATTAGGATGCATTTTCACCCAGAATTATTCTTTATAAAGTAACTCGCGAACGCATAGAAACAGGAAGTCGCATTTCAAAGGTTTGTAACAAGATATGCTGCACAGTTTTAAGACGAGCTGTGAGGTATGAAATGTATTTTTTGAGCGACAACGAACATTTTTGTAGTATGACTGCTTTAAGTGAGTCAAGCTACTAAACAATGAAGTTGTATTTTCTACTCTTTCATTCATGATTATTCTTTAAAACTGCTGCTTGTGGTAGGGTGACAAATCTGCGCATAAATTTGGTTTGAAAAGTTTTTATTTTCTGCATTAATAATTGTTTGCGGATAACTGCAAGCAATGTTCTCAAGCGGATTATTTACTTCTCTCGAATAAATCTATGCAATTGTTTGTCAACAAAAATTTTGATCCTCTCTATGCATTAGCGATCTACAGTTTCATAGCGATCTTATACTTCTACTCATTTTTCTTCGTGAGCTTTTTGTACCAACGTGTGGATCGGTTTCTTCTCTTTGGGTGCTACATAGTCGCGCAGATTCGCGGGTTGGATTCGTGACCTACTCCCAAGTCAAAGTAGAGTAAGTAAACTCTCGCCAGAAATGCGACGAGCTCCTGTTGTCTTAATAGCGGAGACGGTTTTAGAAATGTGTTGTCTTTAAGCTAATCGTTCCAAAGAACCTAAAATTGCAATACGAGAAAAACGAACCAGGAATAAAACTTAGTAAAAAAACACTCTACAAAGGATCAATTGTTTAGGGATACGAGGATTCAAATAGAGCAAGAATAAATTTCCGAAAATGAGTGCTTCATTTCAAAATCTCATTCGATACTAACTGGAAGGGGATTCTTTCATTGAAAACATCATTAACGGAGATGAAATCTGGATTTTTGAGTTCACCTCTGGCTTCCCCTGTTCAAAATAAAACCGTACTCTGGGATAGTGAAGGTCTATTGCTGTGTAAGTTCCTCGATCCGCGCACAACCATTAACATCTGCAGATACTGCGAAACTCTCCAGAAATTGCATACATTAGAAGGAAAAGGCCGGGACGATTACGCGAATGTGTTAAACTTTTGCACGATGGCGCAAGACCCTACACGTCAAGTCAAACCATACAGCGCAATTGGGAGGTTCTGCAAGATCCTCCGTATAGTCCAGATTTAGCCCCTTCGGATTTTCATTTATTCGCACCTTTGAAGAAATTTTTGGCGGGGAAACACGTTGCGGATCAGGAAGAATTGCAAGACACCGTTGTGGACTACTTCAAGCAACAGTACCGTAAAGGGATATTCAAACTACTGTCTCGCTGGGATAAATGTCTCAACGTTTACAAAGATTATGTTGAGAAATAAACAAAAGTATGTAGTTTTTTGTGGAATTTATCAAATATTTTCTTTAAATATAAATATTATTGTAATTTTGGCTTGTACCTTTAATATCGGACACCTCTCGTATTCCTTATCTATTCTATCGATAGTTATTCGGTGGTCTTGAAAACTTATGCCAACTGAGTTAATTATCATCTCGTTCACTACGATGGCTGGAGTACCACCATTCTTAAGTCGTTTGATTTTTACCGATTGTCGGATTAGCATATGCTCATTGCACAATCCAAAAAAATGTCCTCATCTTTCCTAGTAAAGAGTCAAAAGTATCAAGGTTTTACTTCGTCGCTTAGTTCTTTTTGCCCTACATATTCAGTTTGGCTTTAATCGCGTGTGGTCCTCTCCTCAATCTGCACAGCGACACCGTATCCATTGCTGTCGTCATTCCTCGCGTTGAGCAATAAATAATGCATGCGGTAACTGTTGTATCTATTCCGCGCGTCAGGTGGAAGTGCCTTCATTTGCATGCTACTCCAAGTACTGTTCTTTTTACTGGTTTTTCCAACTGCCGCGGTATTTTAAGCTTTAACGTTCTATAAAAACCGCTGCTGCCGCGATGCAACTGGTTTACTTGTAAAAAACGTGATGTCGTAAACGGAGTGCATAACTATGAAATGCCAATGGCGCAGCAGAAATATTTAAGTTATTTTTATGTTATATACATAAACATTTCTATTATTGGAGCCAGGTAATCAGAAGAAGGACAAGGAATGAAGAACTAGTCTTCTCTGTGCTATACATGCATCACGACTTAACAAGTCTGGACGAAGAGAAGAGGAGTAAAAATAATTCGGAAAGTTTCGGGACTGATATACAACACAAATGAAATAAACATATAAATATAAAAAATTGAATTTTCTTGCACTTTTTTTTGGGGGTGGTGGTGGTTGTATAACATTTCGGAAAAAAGATGACATATGGAGTTGTTAAACTCATCCAGATATGAAACAGGTGAAACCAGATAATAATCTAAAAGTCCGAAGTCTGGTCGGATATTATAAAATCTAACTCAGGTCAGCGATCAGTAGTATTACAATATCTACTCAAGTTTTTTGGAAACCCGGCTGGGTTAGAGATTTAGAATTGGCTTGATGTGTTACTTCGAGTTCCTTTGCCATGTCTGAAATTGTCGTTTTGGTTCTTCATCTTCGACTTTATTTAGCTGTCGGCGTTCGGCATCGTGCGGGGTCAAAATTTCTACTTTTAAATTGTTGGAACCACCGCTCCTGGACTTTATCAGCACTTTTTTCAATGGAAACGTCACTTGTCGCACGATATTGCTGTCGCCACTGATTTTTAGGTTATATTGACAAAACAGACACTCTTCGCAGTACGTTGTACAGCTGATAGTTGGCACTTTGCTATGACTGTATACTATAATCAATTGAAGAATAAAAGGGAGTGACAAAGTTACGTGTATTACAATTCTCACCAATTCTAAAGTAAAAAAAAAAACAAACAATGAAGACGATAAAGTAGCACATGGTGGAAAGCATTGTAGGAAAAGATAACGTGCAAATCAAAGCACAGATGGATGAATTAAATATAGAAGCAAGATATTAGAAGTTGTACTATCTGTTGATCATTTAAAGCACATGTTAAAGGAGAAAAACAAAAATGGACACAAGCTGTGTTTAGTTAGAACATCAAATACATCTATAAGGAATTGTTTGGTGGAATTAACTAATGAAGACGGATAAAACGACGAAGAAGAAGTGGAGAATTTTATTACAGTGACTGCAAGGAATAGAAATGAAAAAAAAGTATGTATGTTGGATTATCTTCAAAAAAAAATCGGCTACAGAAAATTATCTAAAGTCTTTAAATGTATACCTCAAAGAAGTGAAGAGTTGAAGAATAAGAGAATCCAAAAATTTAGACCTAAAACTGGCGTTAGAGAAGAAGTGGGAAATAAATTGAAGAAAAGGGTATTGCGACTTGGACAAAAGAATTGAAATCAACAAAAAGACCAATAAACAAGTATTACAAGGTTTAAACAATTTAGGAAGATAAACAAAACCAAAATTTTGACGACCACAGCTAATACTAGGTTGTTTCAGAAGAATAAAATAAAATAGTACAAGTTGTTGCGAAGTAGTAAGAGCAAGCATACAAAAAAAGTGTTTGAAACGTCCGAATGCATCTCAAACGAAGAGAAGAACGGGAGGACAATATTACAACGAACTGAGCATCTAGTTCGAAAATTCAGAACAGAAACTGACATTGGAGAAAAGAGCAAAGAAATTGCAAATAAATTGAAGAAAAGAATGGTAATTAACAGAAAGAGTAATATATGAATTTTACAAAGTTTAGACAATTGAAGAGAATATACTTCTTCTTCTTCTTCTGTATCCTTATACCCCCTGGGTGTCGGATGAAGAGAATATACATCGAATAAATATCGTAGGTAAACAGTTACATAGATGTGATACATTATCAAATCAACAAACTTCAGACTATTACTGTAATTATTAAGTGGAGTAATGGAACGAAGTGAACAGGGCTGGATACAAGGAAGGGTGCAATAGATTAAAAGAAATGAAAATAAATTTCAGTTCAATCTTGTATAAAAAAAATCGAGGGCCTGGAGATCTGCGAGGGGTACCTGAAATTAAAGCGATTGGAGTTTAGGACTGTTTTTAACAGTCACAAATAAATTGGGTACAAAAGTCCAAGGCGCTCCATATATTAGGCTGAAGATCATCTGGCCGCAGGAAAGCTGTTACGTAAAATTGTCACCCAACATTATGCAACTTTAGCCATGCGCGTACATTTTCCTTCCATTATGCCACATTTAATTCGCACCTGAAGCCGCGCTTGCGAATCGTTTTGCATGCAAATAGGTTTCGCTTTTATTGCTTTCACTTGCTCAAATTTTCAGGCTAACTCATCGCTCGTCAAACACGCATTTGACCCGCTAGATCCTCATTCTGCGGATTAATTTAGTTTTACCGACAAATACAAGGGAAGGGAGGGGGGTTAGCTATGGAATGAAAGACAATTTGACATGAGCAGAGATATTTCACATTTTTACTGCTTCATCGATATCTTGTTTGTCACTCCATTATTATTACGATTTTTAAAAATTTATTAGTTTTCTTTAGAGCAAAGGGAACAGACAAAGAACTGTATATGATTTTCATAGACCTAAGAGCAGCCTTCGACGATATAGATAGGGACATATTATGGAACTGACTAAAGGAATTAAAAGTTACAGATAAATTACTTTGGGTAGTGGTAATCCAAATCGAGAGGAAAAGATCAAGTTCATTCGAGATGGAAAACGGAATAAAACGGGGATATAGCCTGAGCCCACTGCTTTTAATTATTGTGATGGATAGGCTGCTGAAGAACACACGACAAAAAGCACCAAAGACTATTGTGGGATACAAAAACCATAACCCAATCAAAAAACAACCTGCTGTATGCGAATGATATAGTATTAATAACAGACACAGAAGTTAATGGATATATGGACATCAGAAGTTCAAAACCTGAAAATGGAGATAAACATGAATAAATCAAAAGTTGTGATAGTAAATGGACCATCTGAAGAAAATGATGCAGTAAAGATAACGTGTAATGAAAATGGGATAGAACCAGTAGATACGGAGATATCAAACGGAAGAAATGAAACAAAGCAGTTATACTGTGCCTTAAATAGAGCGATATAAAGAAAGATCTTCAAACGAAAACAAAACTACACGTATATAATACAATTGTAACCTCAACTCTATTATGTACGAGTGAATGCTGGCCAATTCAAACGGAACACGAAGAGAAACTAACAGTACCAGAAATGAAGCACTTTAGAGAAATAGCAAGGAAGACGAAACTGGACAGGATCGGAAATAAAAAAATTAGAGAAGAATTAGAGCAGAAGACAACAACAAATAAAGCAATTGAAATGGTTCGAACACATTTGCAGAATAGACGAAGACAGAAGACGACTTAGGAAAAGCTGGTGTGATAGAATTAAAGAACTGGGAATGGATAGTAGCAAGAGAGATATTGCGGGGGACAGGAAAGAATGGAATCGAAGTGGAGTCGACATCCGATGCTCAGCAAAAGGGCAAAACGATTAAGAAGGAAGAAAGAAATTATTAGCTTTCTTTATATGAAGATTGTGCTTTTCCGATGTCAAATGAAAGAATAAATCGTCATAATCACAAGATGTTCTTATAAAACTTTTTTGCGCCGCTTAAAAATAATTGCGGAACAATGCCAATGAAATTGGAGATAAAAAGACCTAAGTCAAAAGTTTTTACTGTAGGAGAAAGTCACCTCATTACTTCATTTTTTGGCCTCGTAATGCAGTAAATTTGTAATTTTGAATTATTAAACTCAATTCTTATTGCTTAATCGTTTTTTGATCCACAGCGTTTTTGCCTCTAAATATTTTAATTGACGGATTACTTCGCAAATCAGCGGCAGTCCCAGTAATCCTGACGTCGGAATGATCAGTAATTAGCGGCACGCAATTTGTCTAACTCTTGGTTTCTGGCCTTTTGCAGCTGCAATGCAGAAGAACGAAGACCGCTAGCTTGTGCGAGCTCTCTAATTAACAAATTAGACCGTATAGCGACATAGTTGCATGTATATAGGAGATTCAGTCTATAACTGAAAATGTAATTTTGCGCCCTCTATACTGACGTGATGCGTACGTCGATCACAGCCGAACATTATCGACTTAAACCGAAGCACTTCGATTGCAACCGACTATATGCGAAAGACGATCAATGTGAGCTAGGAGTTCAAAGTTACAGTGGTTTGGGGGAAGTCAAAATTGGAAAATTGATCATTTCGTTCAGTAACTGTTTAAAATGTTAACTACTAATTTTTATTGGGGGGGGGGGGGGGTAGGTTGTATCATGAAAATGTTTCCCAATTTCTAACTATTGATTTTTTTTAAATTACCTTTCTGATGATTGGATAAAATACGATAAACGAACCGATAGAATATCTATACATGCATGCAAGGAAGATAGGGAATTATACTTAATGATTTGTGTATTTTGGTATAAAGATGTTGGTCTTGAAAGTGTTGGAAAAATATATACAACGAAGTGTAATTACAATATTTACCTTAACGGAAGAGAATGCGCTCTCACGAGTTTTTAAAGTAGATGACGTAGTAGATCTTTTGTTTTAACTTTTCAATCCAATGTGGTTATCTCTATCATTACCTTATTAATGATGAACCACCCGCTTGTGTTATGATGTACAAATTCTTTGGAATGACATTGCTTTTATGCACTTGGGTATGATTTTTCTAGATTGGAGTAAACATTATATGGCACAACCTTCCGTCGGATGATAAAAGATATGCTTCTTTTGAAAATATCGGGTTTTGGATCTCGATACCGAAGGGGTCATAATAAAATATCCAAACCAAGCCTTACCATGATGACAAAACAGAAAGCAACTAGTTTACATGACAAGGTAAAAAACAAGAAAAATATGATGGATGATACTATAGATTGCACCCAAGTTTCTCTTTGGATATCAGAAAGTATCACGTTTTTCCAATTTCTATAAGTTTCATATTGAATTCATGAAACCTGTAACTCTTTATTGATCTTTTGAGAAAGAAACGAGACCATCGACTATATGCAGATTTGTTAGGTCGGGTCCATGCCCTACCTCCGCCGATTCTCATTTATTTCATTCCATTTTTCGTCCGCGCAATCGTCTCCTTGCCCACGATTTTCTGTTTATGTTGTTAATGTAATGCAATCTTACAGACACCTTCATGGTTCGCCACCGGTGAATCACGTGTTGCGAAACCGCGGCCGCTACGCACCTGGCTACGGTATCAGTTCGCCCGGTGGCCGCAAACGTTTCCCCGGCTAATTAGTCGGGGAGTACGCATACTTGAGCGCTCATTAGACACCGTTTCCTTGCGTGCACCGCCAAATGTGTTATTTATCCAACTGAACAGTGACTGCGCCGAACCTGATCGTTAGCTGCTCCACTCAGAAGATAGCACAAGATAACGATACTAGATATACCGCTTCAGTCGTAGCAGCCCCACTTTTAAAGATAAGTTATTGTTTGTTTCATGATGCGCTGCTCAAATATTTGTCAGCGTATTTATCAAAGATTAAGCATGTTAAAACGCGCGAGATTGCAGAACCAGTTTGAGAAATGCGCAGTAATAAAGTGTGAAACGTACATAGTTGTCTTTCTCTAGATTATATGGCAACAAATTTTCAAACTTTCAAAAATCCAAAGTAATGGTAATAGTATTTGAGGATTTAGACGAGAAGAAGCTTCTATAAAGAAATACAGAGAAGAACAAAATAAAACAGTTTAAAAGACGAATTAACTAAGAATCGAAATTAGATCGCATAGAATCTCATAGAAATATAAAAAATGAAGATGAGACACAGATATTTTATGAATATTGACGACAGTATTTAATTTGATACTGTCTTTGTAATGTTTTCCTTAACGTGGAAGTATTACTGAATGTACGTACATCAAAGATATTTTAACAAAAAAAGTCACTTGAGCTAGTTAAAATCAAAATAGAGTATTGGTATCAGTCAGTTTATTATGTAGTTATGTTTGTGGTACATTTTTGACTTGGTCAGGTATATCGGTGTTGGTTTTTGCTCAATAGTTATACAAGACGGCTTTTCTTGTAGACCTGCAGGTGTTTTGGTGATGATTTTCCCTATCAAAGTATCGTTTATTGCGGAGGTTCCTTTGAAAAGTCATTTGCTTTGAGGACAAAAAGGAAAGCCCATTGAAGTCAAAAATTATTTTTGCATGTTTAATATAGAACTTCTTTTTGATGTTCATTGCAGTTCTTAGAGGAATAGAGAATCGCAATATTTCCAAATTATATTTGTAGATGTGGCAGTGGAGTGAACCAAAAATAGTCTTCGGAACGCTCATAGTGAGATTGGAGTGTCCAAAACAGTCTCCCGAACATTAGCGAATAACTATGGTACTTGATACGATACCGAAACGGGGTAGGGTCCAAATCCTCCTTCGATGCACACATGATGGCACTGGAATATTTGAAGTATTCTTTGGAACACTCCTAATAATAGATATAATATCCGAACCCAATTGGAGGTGTTCAGATTTCTCTTCGGAGTACACACGATGGTGCTGGATTGTTAAAAAGAACTTTTTAAAGGAGTTATGGCGGAGTTGGAGTGTCCAAAATACTCTTCTGCACACTCGCGAATAATTATGATACTTGATGTGATGTCTGTTCAAATCCGTCTTGGGAGCACACGCAACAGCACTAAAATGTCCAAAATCCCCTTAGGATCATTTACAACAATAATTACCATACCAAAACCGATGTAGTATCGAAATTCCTCTTAATTCACGATGGGGTTGGAGTATTCAAAATACTTTTCATGTTACTCGCGAATAACTACGATATTAGGTGTATCACCTGAAACAGAACGGTGTTTAAAACTCTTTTCGGTGTACACCCGACGGCACGGAAGTGTCTAAAATACTATTCAGAGCACACGCGATATCATTGAAGTGCCCAAATACTCTTCAGAACACACGTAACAATAGACACGATACCTAAACCTAAATCGTACACAAATCAGTTTTCAAAGCAGCTGAATCAAAATGGTGTCCAAATCTTTCTTCGTAATATACATGATCTTTAAAAATACCATTCGGAATACTATACAAGGGCATCTAATATAAAAACTACTTTGAATTAGATGTTTCTGTAGTTTATGTAAGACTATCCGGTGGTTTATTCATAAATGGGAATACCCGGCGAATGAAGATGCTTCAGATAGTCAGAAAATACAGTGTTTTAAGCAAAAATAGTTTTTGTATCTTTATTTCTGTTAAATTATGAGTATAATGAGGATTGTTGTTTGCTGTCGCGGGATTTTTTCGACTTCTTTGCATTTTTTGATACAAAGGTATTCAAATTTGTTTTTTAATCTCTATTATTGAAAATGTTTACCAAAAACACTATAAAATGTGGTATAGATGTTTTTTGACTTGTCTTGAATAGAGAAGTGCTTGAAGGTTTGGTCTTAAACCTTCACCAAAATTGTATGTAGAAAAAAGTTTTGATGATCAAAATGAGTACAAACTTTTAGACTGATGCTTCTTAGTGTTCTCACTGGGACTACTAAAAATATTAAAAAATTGTAAAGATAAATTGTGGGGAACAATTTATTGAAGTTCATTTCAATATAATGCAGTAAAATGTGTTCAAAAGAATTGTTAGTTACAAGAAATGCTAACGTTTCTTAGGGTTGACAGGGAGAAACAAAATGTGACTGACAAAAAGTTAGAGAAGAAAGAAGGTAAAATGAATTGGGCTATGAAAAGTCGGTAAATTGTTTCAATAAAAGTGCTACAAAGTTAAAAAGAGAAGAAAGGCGGAATTCAATAAAGGCTACAAAAAGATTTAGATTAGAAGAAATCGCGGCATGTCATTGACTTTCTCTTGCCTTATGGTGATTTGCGTGCGTGGATTGTCTGCAATCCAATATTCAGAATTAGGTCCAAGTTGCCGTCATTCGAATTATAATGTGATGAAGTCGGCCTATGAAGCTATGCATGTGTGTCACAGAACGTATCACTGTACGAAACAACTGGGGTTCAGCGACCTTTACCTGATCACGTGTAGATAAAAATTGCACTTCGGCTCCCACCGGTCGTTAAAAACATTACAGTGCTTCAAATGACAGTTCCAGCACGGTAACCTACAATTTTTCTCTCGGTGTTATTAACCGCGCGTTGCGACACCATTGCCTTATGCTGCCTCCAAATCATTGGGATTCAGCCCTGTGTTTTGTCCACCGAGACTTAGAATTAAGCAGCGGATGCGTTTTACAATTGCTGGCCAGTAGACATCGAATGGCGGTGTGCTCTAATAAATTTGCCATACCACTCTTTGTGGGTTGAACAACAACGAATCGGTTGCAAATCTACAGTTAGGTAACTTGCGGCGATGCTATTATTATTGTCGTTGCGCTACCTGTTTGCTGACGACCTGCAAACAATACTTTCTCTCCTTATACATTGGTTTATGGCTTTATCAGTGATGCAAAGGCACCGCTGGGCGCTCGACTGCTTTTGCAATCACACCGTCGGTCGCTTTGCATGCTTGATGTCATCACTTGTGCGCAGCGCGTGCACCGGATTTTTGTTTGGCGCCTATTGGCCTAAGTCTAACTAGTCTTAAGACATCGCGACATCTCAAGACATTTGAGTTCAGCGAAACTCAAATTTACTCAATGGCCCTACTCCTCTTTCTTGGTTTATTTTGATTTCTAGGCAGATTTAAGTAAATTGATCGTTTGGACATATTTTAATGGATCAAGTACAAAACATGGAGCCGGCGAAGAGATTGCTCTGTAAGCAATCCCAGAACGAACTTAAAAAACCTTTCGATTAATATCTCGAAAATTATTCGACTTCATTTTCGAATTCAGCGTAAAATTTCCTATAAGAATCACATTTAAAATCGTAATGTCGAAAATTTTCCCGAAATTCGAAGTTGAATATCTCAAAAATTATTCGAGATAGAAATTTTTTAATTCCGAATTCGAAATCATCGTAAAATTTCCTATAAGAATCCATTTTCAAATTTTAAAAAATCTCACTTTTTGTGACGGACCGACAGACCGACAGAGACATATAGAATTTAGTAACGAACTATTTAAGTTCGTTGAAAATTAAAAAACACTTTTAAGGAAGCTAAAAATGTTTGAGTCAAATCGAATACATGTAAAACAAAGAAACCAAATTAAATGCATGAAATACTGAAGATCTGTTAATTATGGCCCGTTTTTATCTTAAAATGGTCTAAATTTCAATGAAAAGTCAATTTTCGAACCTTGTATATTGTTGAATGTATAAGGCATCTGCGAGTTCTTGTACTTATTGTTAGACTATGTGCCAACGTTTCCAATCAAAAGATGTCTCAAAATTTACTTAACGCATTTGGAAAGTTTTTTTCACAGTTTGTACTTGTACAAGAGTTTGATACAATTCATTACGACATGTTCTCTTTCGTTTTTTTCCTAGAGAGATTGAAGTAGATAGACTTTCAGAACTTTTTGGACAACTTTAATAGGCGAAGTGAACAAAATTGTGAAATGTTGTTTCAAACCGATCAACAGACAGAATGGTCGATTTTGTCTTGAGATGGTCCGAAAGATCTAGATCTGGCGTCTGGGGAAAGTCAATTTTTGTGTCTTGTATCCTTAATAGTTTTGACTTTGAAAAGACGAAACCTGATAAGTGAATAAGTTTTGTTAAAATACTTGTGGTAAATCCAGAATGTTTCTTGGTAGACTTTTTTCATGGTGTTCATAGCTTATTGGCAGAGGATCTAAGCAGGATGTAGTCCTATGGTTGCTTAAGCAGTAACTTGTACATTTTTACTTTTATTTGCTTTTAAGACGAAATATTTAGTTTTCCATTCATCTCATTCAACTTGAGAGTCACCCCAATTTCTGTTTGTGTGACAAATTTTAAATGATTGAGATGCGAGGGTCGCAAAAGTATATTTTTTCTTTCAAATTTAATAATACAAACTAGAGTAATTATGAGTTTTGTTTCGTTAAATGAATATAATTCAGATTAGAATTAGCCCACGGCAGTAGAAAGTTTCTTTGCTTGGTTTCGGAACAAACCCTCATTGTCTTCCAAGGAAGCGGAGCTGTCCGAGCGTTGAAAACCCATAATCGGAATCGTGTATGGTTATGCAATCCGGAAATGTAGATCGTTCGCCCGAAAAAAACGCCTAGGCTGGCTTAAAAATTTCGTTTCCGCCGCCAAAGAAAGCTGCAGAGAAACCGGGCGGCCGCAGGCGCGTATCTCGCCGTACAGGTGGGTCGTGCGGGGCCGCTTCGGCCTTTGGTCCACACGCTTTCTACTTTCACTACCGGTGTATGATATTATGCGAGCCCGTCTCGAAAATTCTCTCTCGCTGTTGCAGATCGCACGGTCCTGCTCTGGGACGCGAAAGACCTCGCCCAGAAGGAGCATCGTTCTCTCAGAATCAACGTCGAGTTCGATCACGCCACCTTCGTCAAGTGGAGCCCCGACTCGAAGGCGTTCATCATACACAAGTACAACGCCAACGCTATAGAAGTCTACAAGGTGGAGAAGAAAAAGGAGGGGTGGCTGGGGCCGGTCACTAAGGTTTTGACCTTCCCAAGGTTTGTATCTGTCTATCGTGTTTTTCCTACCTGCTCCTACATTTCCTAACTCTATTATGACAGCTTGGCCTCTACCATAGCATGTTTCGCTAATTTTTGCTCTTATAATACTAAAGTTGTTCAAAAATGAATGTACAATTGTATGTGTCAGATATGGAACTGACTAACTATGAGTTTTATGTATTTGTTTATTTGGATAACGCCAAAATTGATAATCTGCTTTTAGCAAGTATCTAATAGTACTTTGGTTATGTCCTAAACAAGCTCAGTCTATATGTAGGTCATGGATACTACCCTTGAAACATTTCAGGTTTGAAACACCACGAAATTAAACAAAAGAATGTTTGGTGCTCTTAACCGAAACGTTGCCCTACCAAATAATATGAAAACAAATTTTGCGATTCTTTAGCAACTGCTAAAATGAAACGAGTAAAGTTTTTTCTATTAATGAGGAAGCGCCAACTTACTTGGTTTTTAGTGCGGAGGGGGGGGGGGGAGATTGTGCAAGGAGAAATTATGGACTTTGAAATAATATTATCAAAAGAATCTTTGAGAAGGGTGACCAACTAAGACTTTAAACTTTAACCTTCAAACGAAGGAAAGACCATTTCCTTATTTCTCACTTAAAGGTGGTTAGACTGAAAAGCAACAAACAGCTGTTGAGGAGGTGTCCAAAGAATGAACATCAGAAAAATTTCCATAGAGCACAACACTGAACACTTCTGCCATGGGTATTTTTTTTTGAAAGTAAAAAGTAAAAAAAAGTTTTCTTTTGGATAATGTAAAATTATTGTGCACGATAATATCTAAAAATGTACCATGGTTTTCCAGTAAAACACAGCATTGGGCAACAAAACCAAATTTACTGAGATGATCACGTCATCTAGGCATAGGGTAGAGGAGGAAGTGATTTTGTTGAAAACCGTTTATAGATCAGTTTACAAGTTAATCTTATATTTTTAATATACGAGGGTGCACCAAAAATTGTGGTCACAGTTATAACCACAAAACAAAGAGCACACGGACAAGTTCGTTTGCGCTTAAACTGAGAAGCCGAATGGAAAGTTTGGGCACGGGCCGTGCATGATATCACAGGATAATAATTTATACGGTTTCTAGTAATTAATTAAATCGCTCGCATTAGCTGTAATAAGACATGCAATTAGTAGCGCATTTGCATGCCGTAAAACATGCAGCGCCGCTAACGAAAGCGACTTTCTTAATTTCTAACCAGAGGCTGATCATCCGAATAAAAAGCACCTCCATCGCCTCTGACGCCCGGCCCGAGCACCCCCACTGTGTGTTTCGACGCTGCGCGAATGCCAAAAGCAATATCGGCGGAAGTAACACATGCACGTGTCCTCTGTGGTGCTAATTTGTCATTTCGGCTGTCCAGGAAATTAGGTATTTGGAAGCCGACTTTTTGCAGCATATTAGCACTTTGACAAGTAGGAAGAATGTGCCGAACGCGTTATCTAGAAAGTAACGAGGAAATTTTCGATTTTTGATTGAAACCGAATAAGGGGGTTGTTTGTAAAATTTGTTACAGCCTCAAAATCAATTAATGTTTTTTTTAAAGTGTTGCAAACTCCGCTTCTAAAAGAAGAAAAAAGCACAACCACTGGTATGAGTCCAATGTAGACAACAATGAATAGTAATTTTAAAAAATACGTGTGAAATTAATTGAGGGAAAAGTTGGAACCCATAGGAAAAAATTAATTTCGGTAGATCTCAATATACAAAAACAGTCTAATGAAATCTAAAAATTACAGGAGTATATATATAGATCTTGAAAAAGCCTTTCGAGGAACATCTATAACAAAAATTGTATCACGTTCAAATATGCAGAGCAAACTAAAACAAATGCATAATGGTTTATGGAGACGGATAAGATCTATATATAGACTCAGAGACAGCTATATTGTGGATCAAATATAAACCGGATTTTTTTTCACGCCTAGGGCTACCTATTATAGAAAGCGTAAGACCGTCTGAATTTTCAGAACACTTAAATTACAGTCCGGGGACAAGGCTTTTCAAGTTTCAAGTTTTTCTTCTGATGCATTTATTTTGCTTTTTTTAATTTCTATTATTGCCATGATTCGACATTAGTGTGTAC
The DNA here is from genome assembly GCA_036346155.1 of Sinelater perroti. Taxonomy (NCBI): domain Eukaryota; kingdom Metazoa; phylum Arthropoda; class Insecta; order Coleoptera; family Elateridae; genus Sinelater; species Sinelater perroti. The sequence continues at coordinate 632,833 of JARFIY010000201.1, forward strand.
ATTAATTATTATGTTTTTTAAATGTCCGATCTTCTTTTTTAAGTTATTTTATTTTTACTTCCCTTATCATATAATAAGGAAAGTAATGTAATCGGCGGAAATTTGACCTACCCAGTTTTTCACATATCTGGACAAAATATAGTCTCAGGACACCAAAAAAGTTGGTTTGAGCCATTGGCTCGTATGTGTGTGTGTGTCTGTCGGTCTGTCAGTAAACAGGCTATCTCAAGAACCGTAAGAGCTAGAGACTTGAAATTTGGTATGAAAGTTACTTGTAGATAGGGGACGCATTGCATGCTTTTGGTAAAAATCGGCCGAGTCGTTTGGTCGCAAGGTCGCAAAATTGGTCGGAAAGCGGTCGCGAATCTAAACAGTTGAAGATACAAAAAATTTATGAGAATAAAAATGATTTGTTATCACGAGATAAACATGAATTTAAAATAAAGGTTAATAAAATAAGAATTAGAAAAAAATTGAAGCTCAGGATTTTTACTATACTGGGTGTTCATAAAATGTTTCGGGAAATTGATATTACCGGATAGATCAGATCGAGACGAACAAAAAATTACAATGAAATTTTTTGATCCGAGGTCAAATAAATAAGTTATAGCCGATTAAAAATTAATTAAACGGACCAATCACAGCGCGCTCGGAGAACTACCGGGCCGACTGCGGGAGGGTGGGGGGGAGCGCTTGGCCGCTAGGAGGGAGCACGCAGGCGATAATGGGGAAGGCCATGCGGCCGAGCTCGCACGGTTACCTTCAGTGACGTAGCAAAATTTTAACTACTAGTCAATTATTGTCTTGTACTGTTTATTTTAATCAGTTTTCGAGTGTTGGACTCGCGCCTCGTCCTTTTTTATAATAAGAAGTTCCGGGACGAGAACAGCGCAGGGCCGAGACGATGGACCCGGTATAATATATAATAATAGGATAAGGAAACTCGTGTGATGTTCATACCAGATTTTTTATTATTGTTGTCTTTATTTCCTTTAGTTTCATAGTTGTTAATCCAATTACATTATTTTTAATTTGTGGCCTTTTCTCTTTCTTGTTCGTTTTGACGTGCCTTCTTTTTTAATGTTCTTTTTTTATTGCTAGGTGTTGCTTTTTCACAATAACGTAATTTTTTTGTTCTAACTGCTTGTTATCTTTGTTGAACCTAATTGCACTACTATATTTTAATTTTTCTCATTTGTTTTTCTTGTTTTGTCAGTCTTCAATTGATTATGTCTTTTGGTCGTTATAGAGCGTATTAGACAGAAACGTTAGACACGGCTGCTTTAATATATATGCAAGATAAAACAGAAAATGAAGAGATTTTGAGGGGAGCAATGAAAAATTTAATTGAAAAGAAACTGGGAATTGACATGAAAAAAAATGGAAAACAGAATATGTCTAATTAAATTTGACAATACTAGTGACAAGACGATGAAAAAAATAAAAGCAAATTGTTAAATATTAGAAAGGGAAATTCAAGAAAAAGCAAGAAAAAATAGGCTTTCAAATATTGGGCAACGAAGGATAGAGGTGAAATAAAGATAAAAAAATTGAGAAACCCAACAAGCAAAGAAACAGGAGGACGCGACGGAAATTATGATATAACACTAAAAATTATTATTAAATAAAAGGACGAGCATGAAAGTAGAAAAAGTAAAATAAAAATGAGAACTCGAATCATATAAAAGGAATATTATTAAGAAATAAATATGAAAAAGCAACTTTAGACGTCTTACAAAAGCAAAGACAAAGAAAAATCAACATATTAAAGTTATAGACGCAGAATGGCTACTACCAGGGTAAAATGTTTATGATCTAAAGAATTTGATGTACAGTATTCGAAATAAGAAAAACTGAACTGTTGGAAGTAAACAAAGATAATAATAACAGTATATATAGATTAAACTAAGCTCAAAGAGCAGTAAAAGGGATGTATTCAGGAAAGACTGACGTTTACAACCTTAAGTACCAAAAGAGGAAATATGTGTGACTGACGACCAATACAAAAGAGAAAAAAGAAATATTGAAATTTTGTTATAGATATCATTTAATTGTAGTAAATAGAATTTATCAGCACAAAGACATTTGTATGTACAAAATGAAGAGCTAAATAGAGAAAAAAATAACAGACTATATATTTGTAAAAAGAGAAAACACAACGTCGATGCTAATTCCACGTATAAAGAATATGTGAATAAGACAGTGATTTTTACGTTCGGGTAGCAGGAATAAAAGCAATAAGAAAAGGAAGTTATGTCACGACACTGCAAGAACATATATGCTGAAAAATAAAGTCACAAACATATATGAAAGATTAGTGTTACAAACTAGAAAAAGCAAAATATTAAAAAATCGTAACAAACAAATGTCGTAGTGGACTGTACTGTTATATATATATATATATATATATATATATATATATATATATATATATATATATATATATATATATATATATACTATACTATATATACTATACTATACTATACTATACTGTTTCACTACAGGAAGTTTTAAATGTAACAATGGAGAAAAAAAGGTCAAGAAGTATGGATAGAAAGGGAACCAAAGCAGCTGTTCTACAAAAGCGAACTACTGTCAGTAGAAGGAAATATTACGTCATAAAATACTTTGAAAATTTGCTAAAAATAGAAAAATATGACAAAAGAATATGTTCAAAATGGGGAAGAAGACAATCATAATAGAAGAAGAATAGAGATGAAAAAGCTAAAAGAAGCAATTTTAAGGTTGAAAAATAGAAAAACAATGGCGCAAGGAGAGAAGATCAAGATAGAAGAAGCGAGTGAAACGAAATATGTAAGGACGAAAGAAGTCGAAAGAAAAGACTGAAAATACAGTTCGTACCAAACTTCATGGAATGGAGCCCCGCTTACACAATTAAGAAAGAGAAGAGGTAAACTAAGATTCTAATGACAGACGAAAGGAAGCAAAGAATAACCACGAATAGATAGACACAATTCTGTCTCGATACTTTATTGCTATCTCTGGTACACTGCTGGGGCTTGCAGTTAAATGCATAATTTCGTGTAGTGCACGCATAATTTTTTTATAACGCCAGGTTTGTTTATTTCGGTTTGTTATAAATGCGCACTGCTTTGCAGTTTAATTAAATCGCCTTGGCCATTTTTGTATCAACTCTTGTAAGGCTAGAACCTTCGTATCGAGGAAGTAGAGAGGCAATTTTAATTCCAAGCCATGTTCTCGAGGAGATAACTAGAGCGGCCGAATATAGGCGTTGTTCTGTGTCACCATCCCATTTTACTTTCATCAATTCTTCTTGGGAAGAAGGTCAGGTTCATAAACGTGTCGAACTGCGGGGCGCGCTAGAAATTCGATGAAATTGCTGCTGTATGCACCGATTCCTCTTTAAGGGAAATTCCTTTTCTTACCTTTACTTACCAGTAATTATAAATAGATTTGATCCATCTTCTGCTTACTTGACCAATTATATTGTATGTAGATCCACGAAGAAGACGTAATCGGGCTGGGGATAGCGTGTAGCGGAAAATTCATGATGACGTGCTCGAACAAGACCGACCTGGTGGTGTGGGATTTGCGGGGACAGCAGTTGGCGCAGGTGGATACGTACCTGATGAGCACGGTGTGTGCCAAGATATCCCCCTGCGGCCGCTTCATCGTGGCATCAGGTGGGCGGCACTTCCGACGCTGTCAAATGTCTCATCGCTCAGTTTGCAGGATTTGCCCCCGACGTGAAGGTGTGGGAGGTCGTCTTCAACAAGGCTGGGGAGTTTCAGGAAGTGAGGAGGGTGTTCGAGCTGACGGGCCACACTTCGGGCGTGCACGACGTGGCTTTTGACGTGGACACCTCGCACATGGCCACCGTTTCGAAGGATGGGACGTGGAAGTTGTTTGATACCAAAGGTGAGTGCTTCCTTTGCTGATTTTTTCGTATAACAATAGATCGAAGAAGACACATTCTTGTAAAAAATTTGCTCAATGTAACCGACATTTCAAAAAAATTGATAACTATAATAGGGAGCACTGTCTTGTTGAAACACTTATCAGAGTATATTAGATGATTACAAAAGTTCGTGTTGATTTCCATAGATGATGCCGTTTATTTTATGGACAGACAGCATGATGAGTTAATGTAACATCAGGCGCAAAAGTTGACTTAAATTCTCTGTTCGGTGGGACTTCAGGGATCTCATTACTTTTGCGTTTCGCCTCTTCGCAAAACAATCACAGCGAAGAAGTATTGTGAACAGTTTACTAAATCTTATGTGGAAATTTACTTATAATAAACGCCCAGATATAATCAATGGAAAAGGCGTCAGTTGTCATCACAACCCTGTGAAAACATCGCCGAACCAATGCTGCAAAAACTGAAGAAATTGCAATGAGAAATCCTCAGACTTTGCCTCTTCAGATTTTTATCTGTTTAGTATAGTTAGATCAAAAAGAAGTTTGGTTTCATAGAAGCTGATGAAAACCAAAAAAAAAACAAAAAACACGTAGTTTCTAGGAAGAAGAAATTTACAAACGTTGGTAGGCTATTGTAGAATGTCATTTGCATTTTTCAAATCGAATCTCAATTATTTGCAATCATCATAGAAATTTTCTTTTATCATTTTCTGAATTATCTCTTTTGTAAAGATCGGTTTTATATTGATTTAAGACCCAAATTGAAGGAAGAATAGTTAGAACAGAGTTGTAGTTAGATTATATCATTGTATAAGAGCATTCTAAGTTCAAAACGTAAAAGTAATGGCGAATGTTGAACGCAATAACAGATTTGTCTAATACACAACGAGAATAATAAAAAAATAAAAACCCAGGTCAAATAATAGTATAAATACAAAACAACAGAAAAGAAAAAGGAAGATAAACTGGGTGGTTCAAAAAGTGAGAGAACAAAGTGTACTTGAAATAATGCATGTATAAATAAAAGAAAATGAGAAGAAAAACAAAGTGTTATAATAAAAGAAAAATAAGTACAAGGAATTGGATGTAAAATAAAAAACCTCGAGGAGAGGAAGGGTTAGTGTCGCTTTTTTTCTTTTTCTCTGTCTGTCTGTCTGTCTGTCTGTCTGTCTGTCGGTCTGTCGGTCTGTCAGTAAACAGGATATCTCTAGCACTGTAAGAGCTAGAGACTTGAAATTTGCTATACAAGTTACTTGTAGGTAGGGGGCACAGTGCGAAACTTTTGGTTAAAATATGCCGAGTCGTTTGGTCGCAAAGTCGCAAAATCGGTCGCAAAGCGGTCGCGAATCTAAACGGTTGAAGATAAAAAATTCATGAGAATAAAAATGATTTGTTATCACGAGATAAACATGAATTTGAAGTAAAAGTTGGCAAAATAGGAACTCGAAAAAAAAAATTTTTATTCCTAGAAGATGATGTAGAGAAGAACAGATAGGAACACTCTAATAGGCGTATAGGGAAGAATTGACTCCCATCCCTCTTTCTCTGTGGTTTCTCAACCGATTTTCAGCACCCTAATTCGGATAATGCCAAGGCAGGGAATCTGGAATCTGGAATGTCTTCAAAACTCGAGTTCTAGGAAAGTTGTTGCCAAATGATGTTTGTGTGGTTTTTGGACGAATATGATCCAAGAAAAGTTTGTATATTATCTAATAGCAAAACTATAAAACTAAACGGTTTTTAGAGGACCAAAAGGGTGCTAGTTTGAAAGTACAAGGTCTGGATTGTATGGAACGCTTTGTTTCGGTTTTTCAGGCTTTTATGGCATGAGCAATCATGAATGGTCCCAAGGAGTTTTTGATGTGACAATCTGCAAAGAAATTTGCAGAGTTTTAAAGCCATAGAAAATGGTAACCGTATTATTTCTGCTAAAAAACAATTTTTTCTTTTTGGAGGTTAGAGAAACGTGGGTAACGCCGATACATCAAAGACCACTAACATTCAATAGTGTATTTTCACGGCACTATCTCTTCAATTTCGAACAGATTTCTAATTTACAATCTTTTTTTGTCAGAATTCTTATTGTAGTGCGCTGCTCTATACTAATATTGTTTTGACCTCTTATTTTTCTCACGATTAATTAACTTCATTGTGGTTGAAACTAATGCTGCTAATTCTACACTGATGAATGTTGAAAAAATTGGAAGTTGAAAACAAACCTGGAACAAATTTTAGTGTAAAGTTTTCTTCTCTGTATTTTTCATGTGTATTGAGTCATGATGGTTTAGTGGATAGATTGCTAGACTACGAAACCAAGAGTCGCGGATTCGAATTCCGCTCCCGCCAATTCAATCACTGGCATTTTTACGGCTCAGCTTGACTCAGGCTGCAATAAATGAGTACCTGGAGGTCAAACTCTGGGGTAATAATAGGCGGTCGGTACGTAGCGCCAGCCACGTTACTACCCTTGTGTACCGTAGGCTGTGGAGTATAGCAGATCTATCCTGTTACAACCCCAAAGGGCCTTCAAGGCCTGTTACGGGGAACTATTATTATTATTATTATATAAATGCAGTAAAAAAACTGAAAAGGGATGTTTTGTAGTGGACTACAAGAGGGGTGAGGATCCGCAACTCAAGATGACCGGCAAGTACGAGCAGACCAGTGGCAACGCAAAGATAGCTCTGTCCCCCAACGCTGAGGTGGTGGTCATTGCTACGTCCAACTCTCTGGCGTTTTACTCCACTCAGACCGGTAAGCTGGACGCCACCATCGAGAATATCTGCAGCGGTAAGTTGGCAAGTTTTCTAATTGCAATAAACAATCAAAGCTTCTTATCCATTAAGCTAGAGAGTTAAGCTCGCCTCTAAATTATGTTCAGCTATAGTATCTTGATAATTGTAATACATGATTTTAGGCCAATTTTTTTCAAAATGATATCTAAATGTATCAACCATAACCCGAATGAAAATTAAGTGGAGGCGTAAGGCGTCGTGAAATGTACAGCTTGTATCATTATGGAAACATAATGTTGGTAAGGTACAAAAAAGAATAGATGAACCATTAAATGTAGAAATGAAAAATAAACGTGGTGGAAAGCAGAGACAAAAGTAACTTACAAATAGGAGAAAGATAAGTTTGAAACATAAATTACTTTAATGACCTGATCACTTCATTAGTTAGTAAGTTTGATGGCATTAAGAGACTGTTTTGGGTATTAGCTGAAATATTGAAACAGGAGGAGGAAGAATGAAAACAGACCAGACAAAAGTAATATAAATGGATGCAAGAGATGCTCACTTTGATGTAAAGCATAAGAAATACCTGACAACAAAGAGATTAATGCTATCATAATCAGATCATAAAAATACTTCCAGGTTTATCTTAATAAGAAAAAATTGTAAAGAAAAAACAACCACAATATTTCTTAAGTTCCTACCAGATTGTGAAATAGAAATTTGCTTTAAGAGTTTGAAATTTAGAAGACATTTTGAAAATGCTCATCATTTTTCTATTTTACACCTTTTTCTACTTTGATTTATTGTGCTTTCACTGAAGCAAGTGTCGGGACGTTTTGCAGCCTAAATAGTATTAAGGTCATGAAGTGTATAAATTTAAACGCTTTAAGACATTTTAACAATAGAATAGGTTTTATATACAGATTCACCTGTTGCGGGCAAGTATGTATAATAGAAGGAAGCTTCAAATGGGGTTTTTTGATAGTAATGTGTGACTTATGATCTTATGTAGGCTGCCAGATTCCAAATTTTGATTCAGTATGGTCTATATAGTTTTAAGTGCGTCTAGAGTCCTTGTGATTATGAAGTCAAAACTGAAGTCTATCTCAGCTAACGCCAAGTGGTAGACTAAAGCGTACATTATTGACCTTAAGGAAGAGCGATTATTTTAAAACCACTGTTAAACTATCAACTATAATATAAAAATGAATTGAGACATTACTTGCTACAATGTTAAACCCAAACCTCTACTGCCAATTCTTTTCCATTTTGACAGGAAGTTAGAGTATCTCAGGGCAGAATTTGCAGTTCTTTGATCTCTATATTAAACATGTGAAACATAGAAATCGGTTTTCTCTTTTAAAATGAGAGTTACACTTCGATAGACGTTTGAAGTGGAGGAAGTTTTATGATAGAAACGTCAATTACTTAATGTCCAGTAACAACGTTAATGTAATTGAAAACGAGAGAAACTTCTGACTCGAAATAGTTTAAGATAAACTTGAATAGCTCGCTGTGGTGACTTGAAGTGTCTAGTCAATATTATTGGATACTTTTTACTGCTGTTCTAGCATTTGGTCTTGTAAAATGAAAGTAACACCTCTATTTTATATTGTGAAAGCTTACATTTACAAAGTTTTGCTTTGCCTATCTTATAGTTTCCATAAAGATGTTGTTTCTTATGCATCTCACTCATTATCATCATGGAGAACATCATGATAAGAAGCAACACCTTTTCCGGAATGTTTAAACACTCCATTCTCCAATTTTTTGGAACTTCTAGTTGTTTCCAAATTAAAATTTCACATTTCTCTGTTTAGGTGAGATCACCTCCATGCTGTTTAACTCTCTTGGCAAGCAGCTGCTGGTGTCGGCCGACAGGCACATCCGTGTGTTCCACAACATTACCGGCTACCGCTGCACCATTGTGGGTGCAAGAGAGAAGCTGAAACATCATCAGACCTCTGCGACCAAGGAAAGGCTAGAGCAACTCGTTTGTGATAATGAAGCATTCCTCGGCCGCCTCGGGGTGAAGACCTAGGTCAGCGTGATCTTGCATGTTTGAAAGGCATTCTGTTTAGGTGTACATTAACTACAAACTGAGTTGTCTTGATTTATCTGGTTGTGATTACTTTTGCTGTTGTAACGTAATGTGCAATGATCTCTATGTTACGCATGTGTAAATTTGTATATTCTACGGAAGCCTTTTATAGCTACGAACACCAGAGATGTAAAAATTTGTATTTTAATACTACTCTGTGGAACTAACAGTGCTTTTCATAATAAAATTACATGCAATTGGTATTTGTGTTTTTATGTTTTCTATAAGTGTTTTGCATTGAAAATTTTGGTATATATTTTTTATACAAATAAATAAAATATTTATTAATAGACAATTAAAAGTACGAAAAATATACCTTTATGAATAAAACTTGTTAACAAACAGGTTGGTGTCGTGGTTGCATAGATAGTGTGTCAATCAAGAAGCTTGGGTTCTGTTCCCCATTAAACCCATTTGCATTTTTCTAGCGAAATCTATTTTAAAAAACAACTTTTGTGTGATATAATTTGTTATTAATAAATTCAAAATTTGCTAAGATTTTTATAAACAATAAAATCGTAACAATTTCTCAGAAACAAACAAAACTGCCCTTTTTGGGTCTTGTAACTTAGTAACAAAACTCAGTATCAAAATCGTAAAAGCGGGAGACCTTAAAACGGAACCAAACTTTAAAATCCAAATTAATTTCATTCCAAAAACCTCCTCGGCTTTCTGTGATCCTAATACAGAACCGACCAAAACTCGAAAGTGAAAAAACTCGCGCCAAATTCGAAGCAAAAACCTCCTCACCCTTCTGCGATCCTGATACAAAGCTGATCAAAACAGCCAAATTTTAATAAAAAACCTCTTAGCGTTTCTGTGATCCTGATCAGAATTGGCCGAAATTTCGAAATTTTGGTTTGCGTTTTCGGGCAAAATTGGCAGTTTGTATTAGGATATTAGGAGCGTAAAGAGATGGCAACAAAATATATATTGAAATTACAGAAATCTGTAACAGTGATACATTATTTAACTGCATAGATAGCGCAGGCAATAAAAATTATTGTAAATTAAAATAACTTATTTTATCATTCTTTTAAAATCAAACACATTAACTAAAACAAATTTAGATAAATATAGAAATATAAATTTAATTTTAAAATTTAATTCTTTAATTTTAGTTAAAGTATTAATGCTATATTTATAAAATGTTAATTTAAAGTAGAAGTTGCACTATTAATTAATATTACATAAGTAAATTAAATTAGTTATTTATTAATAGTAATAATAGTAGTAATATAATAAATTATAATTTAATAATTAAATAAATAACAAAAATAAATAATAACCATTTGCAGCGCCTTCTTTGTTACAATAGCTAAACTATAAATGTTGAGTTTTACAATGGTGGTTGTTATCTTTACTATAAAAATTTATTATTTTTAAATTTAAAAAATGCAGAAACACCTAATTACACATCTATATTTGTTTTTGTAATTACTTTTATAATTAATTTAAAATATAGTTTTATTTAAAAAAATAGATTTAACACCTCGATAGAAATATAGCTATTATCCCCTAGATGGCGACTATAATAACAAAAATTAAATAGTCAGAATTATTTATAGACACCGTTTTATTTTTTATAATATTTTTTTATCTATTTTATAATTATATATTATATTATAAAACGTTAATTTAATAATATTTTATTTTAATTTCGAATTTTATTAATTACGTTTTATAATATAATTTGACTACTGTCTTATAGATGGCGGCATTCAAAATTCAAAATAAATTAATTATTATTAGATAGGTCAAATTATTAAAATTAAAAAGTTAGAAATGTATCAACATACATTTTCAAATAAAATTTATATTAAAAAATAGTAATATTAGATGTAATTATACATTTTTTGTGTGTGTGTTACTATGTCAAATAGTATATTACAGGTTTACATACAACGCCGCTTATAGGATAAATGTTAAAACTGATTGTGAGTAGGTATTATTATATTTGTACAAATTAATTCTAAGTTTAAAAATTATTTAAAAGTGTAGTTCTACTCTAAAATAAATAAAATTAATTATTTGTTTAGTTATTTTTTAATAACTTATTATTTAGAATTGTAATTTTTAAATGTATGTTAGCAGTTTAAATATGTTTTCATAGATGGCGCTGTATGAATGTGATAACAACATTAATTATTTAAAATAAGTGGGTATTCGTGTAAGCATATTTAAATTGTGTTTTGCTTTTTGTAATTATTTTAATCATTTTTTAAATTATTTATTTGCATTGGATAGTGTGCTGCGCAATCTAAAACTTGCTAATTTCGTCAAGTAATGATTATTTCAAGCATATAAAAATAATTTTTAATTTAAGTTATTTACATTTTCATAGTTCTAAATTAAAATATAAGTTAGTTGTTTAGTTAGTTTAAAATAATTTGTTATTTAAGATTACAATATTTATATATATTTTAATATTTTAATTGTTATTTTATAAACAGGGTAATCGTAGAGCATACCCAGTAATATTAAATTTATTTGTAGGTTATTTAAATTAAGTAAATATAATTTATGATTTGTTCAAATAATGTTAATTATTTTAATTGTAATTATTAATATTTTGTAACTTAATTGTGCACAATTTTACATTATTGCTATAACTAAGAGGATCACTACAAAATTCATTTTTTAAAATTATTGATAATTTCATTTGTTCTTTACTGTTAATTATAATTAAGTTCATTAAAGTCTTAAAATCGTCCTAAAGTTTATGGACTTGAAACATTTTGCAAGAATAAATATAAAAATTTGGAAATATGTTTTTAAGTCTACTATTTAATCCCAAATGGTAATTTTTTCTTTGGCCATTAAAGTATGTAAGAATTAATTTATTTAAATTTCAACCAGCTATCATAGAGAACTTTTGAAGATGTCAAACTTACCAGAGCTTACTCTAATTTACCCAGAAACGTTGACATCGATTCAGTAAGAGAAAGAAATTAATGAACACGAGAGTCAAAGGGAGAAATAAAAATTCACCAAAGAAGTAGGCAGAAACTTTATGAGCTATTGGAGCGAGCTTTTTGTAGTTTCTTCTTCTCTTATATATAGGCTATTAGCCTGTTTCTGACCATACATTTCGTTTAGTACGAAGCCATTTTGGGCGTACTCCAGGTGTCTAGTCTTATCGTTAGAAGAAGGAGAATGCACTTTACAACCGCCAAAGATGTTTGTATGACGGTTTGCAGTTCAATTTACGAAACTCCATAAAAGAATAATTAAAGAGAAACCCAGATTTAAAGTAAAATAAAGTTTAGGTGAATATTTAAAACAGTTCAAATCAAGACCAAAATAATAAAAATCTGGTGTGAAGTTCACACGACTTTCCTTATCCTATTATTATTATATATTATACCGGGTCCATCGTCTCGGCCCTTGGCTGCTCTCGTCCCGGACCTTGTTATTTTAAAAAAGGACGAGGCGCGAGTCCAACACTCGAAAGCTGATTAAAATAAACAGTACAAGACAATAATTGACTCGTACTTAAAATTTGGCTACGTCACTGAAGGTAACCGTGCGAGCTCTGTCGCACGGCCTTCCCCATTATCGCCTGCGTGCTCCCTCCTAGCGGCCAAGCGCTTCCCCCCGTCCTCCCGCAATCGGCCAGGAAGCTCGACGAGCGCGTTGTGATTGGTGCGTTTAATTAATTTTTAATCGGCTATAACTTATTTAGTTGACCTTAGATCAAAAAATGTCATGGTAATTTTTTGTTCGTCTCGGTCTGATCTACCCGGTAATATAAATTTCCCGAAACATTTTATGAACACCCGGTATATTAAAAATCCTGAGCTTCAATTTTTATTCGAGTTCCTATTTTACCAACTTTTATTTTAAATTCATGTTTATATCATGATAACAAATCATTTTTATTCTCATAAATTTTTTGTATCTTCAACCGTTTATATTCGCGACCGCTTTGCAACCGATTTTGCGACCTTGCGACCAAACGGCTCGGCCGATTTTACCAAAAGCTCGCACTGCGTCCCCTACCTACAAGTAACTTGCATACCAAATTTCAAGTCTCTAGCTTTTACGGTTCTCGAGATATCCTGTTTTTATAGGATAAGGAAAGTAAAAATATTAGCTTTCTGCAGAATTTGAACCAAGGATGGGCTTGAGAAAAAGCTTAGTTCTTAACCATTGAGCTCTACGGCACCTGTATTTCGTTTTTACTTTTTGCGAAAGTTTTAGTAAAATCAGCCGAGTTGTTTGGTCGCAAGGTCGCAAAATCGGTCGCAAAGCGGTCGCGAATCTAAACGGTTGAAGATACAAAAAATTTATGAGAATAAAAATGATTTGTTATCATGATATAAACATGAATTTAAAATAAAAGTTGGTAAAATAGGAACTCGAAAAAAAATTGAAGATCAGGATTTTTAATATACCGGGTGTACAAAAAATGTTTCGGGAAATTTATATTACCGGATAGGTCAGACCGAGACGAACAAAAAATTACAATAAAATTTTTTGATACGAGGTCAAATAAATAAGTTATAGCCGATTAAAAATTAATTAAACGGACCAATTACAGCGCGCTCGGAGAGCTTCCCGGCCGACTGCGGAGGACGGGGAGCGCTCGCTAGGAGAGCACGGGATAATGGCGAAGGCTGTGCAGCCGAGCTCGCACGGTTACCTAGCACGTAGCAAAATTTTAAGTCCTTTTTTAAATTAACAAGTTCCGGGACGAGAGCAGCGCAGGACCGAGACGATGGACCCGGTATAATATATAATAATAGGATAAGAAAAGTCGTGTGATGTTCACACCAGATTTTTTACATTAATTTTAATAAAGCGTGGGCGATTCTAACACAAATAGATTTTATTTTAATACAAAATAAATTGCATATAACTAGGAAGACATTTCACACCTTATAATGTAGACTTAAGTAGGTACAAGTTTACAATCTTAATTAGTTGGTGTTAAGTAGTAATAAAATGGTTTTGGACGTCAAGAGTTACGTTAGTAACTCGTTATATTTAAAATACATAAATAAACAAGCAAAAAAAGCAAGACTTACAATCAAAATTAAAGTTTTTACACCTTTCCTTTCAGCTCTTCCTGATGCTTCTGGACGAGCCTCAGAGCCTCCTTCCTTCTTTTTTTAATTTCATTAGAGCCCTTGCTGTCGATGCTGTCGAGCTTGTCGTAGTTTTTACTTAGCTGCTCACTCAGGTCCAAGTAAATCTTGTCCTGCTTGGTCCCAGAAAACTCGGCGATCTTCTTCTTCATGTCCTGCGTATTCTTCCTAATAGCCTCTATCTTTTGCAGAGTTTCAGTAACGTAAGGGTCTTGGGCGTCAGTGTCCTCGTCGTTATGGATCTCCTCGCTGTGGTTGGCCCCCTCATACTTTAGCAGCTCCTGTTTGAGGCCGGTCACCTTTTGGAGCAGCTTCTCGATTTCGTCTTGGTAGTGTTGATGCTCGCCCTCCAAGTCGCTGGCCTGCTTCTTGCTGAAGTTCTCGTAGTTAGCCTGCGCTTGCGCCAGCTGATGGTTCAACTTCAGGATCTCTTGTTTGTACTGCTGGCGCTCCTTGTCGAACTCGGCCAGCAGCTGTTGCTTCTGCTGCGTGTACGTGAGATGGATGCGCGTCAGTTGCTCCTGCAGGTCGTAGATCTGTTTATCGCACTTCAGCCGCTCCTTATCGAAGCTGGGGTTCTGGTGGCCGCGCTTCAGCTCCTCGTGGAGCTTCTGGATCTCGGCGCGCAGCGTCTGGCGCTCGGTCTCAAAGGCGGCGGCCTGAAACTTCGCGAAGGCCCTCTCATACTGGCTCTTGGGCTGCTGGTTGCTCTGCGCGGTCTGCGCGTTGTCCAGGTTCACGTCCTCGGTAAGCTGCCTGAGGATGTCTAGTCCGATGAAGGAAACGTTGCGGGCGAAATTGACAAGCCGCCGCACCTTGCCTTCCGCTGTTTGCTTAACGGCGCTCGCCGTGGACGCCGTGTAGTCTGAGATAGAACTGGCGGTCTCGTTCAACGCTTTCTCATACTGCAGCTTCGGCTCGTGAATCTGCGTTTCGAAGTGGTGTTTGGCCTCCTCCTTGGCGTGTGACAGAAACGCTTCGGCATAAGACGAGGTGGCCCGGGCCACGTTCAGGGCGAGGGCGGCGGAGTTGCGCAGAACCGTTCGGATAATCCCCGGCGCTTGTTGCGCCTTCTCCATCGCCATCGACGATGTGGTCTGCGCGTAGTCCTTGGCGGACGCCACCGTGTGCTGTGCCTGGTCCACCGCGTTGGAGGAGCTGTTCTTGGCGTAGTTGAGCGTTTCGGAGAGTCTCCTCTCGGTTTCTCGCTTCAGCACCGCAGCCGTCGAAAGAGCATAATCTGGAAGAAGATGGTAGAAGACAACGAGCCGAGGTTGTTCTAGGTGACTTACTGAAAGCCCGACGTGGAAGAGAGATGGTGGTCACTACTACTGCTTTTGACGTACGATAGGTTTCTAGAGTTAATTTCAACGGGTAGTGTACCTAAAACAAGCGAAAAATGTTTAAAGCTCTCAGAACCATTGTTTGAGTTTACTATCTAGTATTCTACTCGTAAAGTATGGTATGGAGCGGTAAAAACATCAGTTCGACATGAAACATGCATTCGGTTCGAATTTTTAAAGGTCATACATTTTTGGCATTTGTGGATTCATATAAAGTATGCTATAACTGAAGAAGAATAACATTTATGATATAATTTTGGAAGAGCAAACTAGAAATAAATATTGTGCATAGCACAAGACTATAAGTTTCATTAATATCAAAATATCTAGAACAGCTGATTTTCCAACACTACAATTTTTTCTTTTGCTTCTCGTTTATATTTTACAACATTGGGTCTTCGATGGATCGCTTAAAGATATTTTTTTACCTTACTATAGTTGGTAAAAACGTTAGAATTCCAATTTATAATTCTATCAGGAAAATTATTCACCAGATAATGCTTAAAATTGTCGGAATAGTAATAGACCAAGCGTTTTATAAAGGTTAATTGCTAGCTTGTAAATACTACTCAGGTGTTTGTTCGAGTTTCACAGTTCTTTTTTTCCTTCTTATTCTTATTTTCAATTGATTTTTTACGGAGTTGGGTCTCTCTAAGGACGTCACCAATGTCCTGTCTTTGTGGTTGCTTTTTCTAAATTGCCTTGCCAATACTTAAACGTTATTCTATTGTGGAACTCAAAGCTTACCTTTTTATTTGCCCCTTTTAGAACATTTTTTAATAATGTGCGTCTAATCTCAATTGATATTGTAATTCTACCATTCAATATTCTTCACCAAACTGGTTAATGCCTCTAAAACATTTAACTGTGTGTAAGACTACAGGTTATGGTAAGGTTCTCCTTTTTTTTGGTCACCATATGCTACAGTCTTCTTACTGCTCTTAAATTTGCCAAAAGTTAATCAAAACAAAAGATTACAACTGATAGTACAAGTTTTTATGTCTAATCTCAGAACTATCAAATTTTTCATTAATAGCAACTGCAATAAATTCCAAATTACTAAAGAAAAATTTAAAATAAAATTCGAATTGGTCTAGTAAACAAATTTTTGAAGATAATGTTTCATGGTAAAAGTTTTAATTTTTTATTTGGCGGATGAGAACGAGGGGGTCAAAATTATTAAAGACTTACATTTGCTTGGGTAGTCAAGAGGGAATTTTTGCTGCTACCAGAAGCTTCGTCCAGAGGTCGAAAATTTTCGAAGAGGACGGCTTAGAGCGTTCTTAGTGATTCTGAATTTCAAAGCATAATTTTTCTAGCTACAGAAAGCTTGATGTTGCCGTATTTTTCCCTCTATGTAACAGAAAGTTGTCTTACTTTGTGTTCAAGCTGATCTAGCAAGCAAATCTTTCAAAATAATGTAGTTTCTCTCCGAGAAAGAGACAAAAATATTCTGGGGTAAAAGTTTTTATTTTTTATTTGGAGGGGTAGGGGGGAGTCAAAAAATTAACACACTAAATTCCATAAAACAAGAGGGATCTGTTGTTATTAGAAGAATCTTTACTGCTTTGTGCTTAATAAAACCCTACATATTACCTAGTACAAGTCAACATAAGTAAGGTAAGTCAAAAAACTCCATAAAAAACATATAGACGTATAATACTCTTTAAAGTGTGTGTAAGTAGAAAAAGTAACGTGTTACTAATAATAAAAAGTATAACAAGTTACTCGTTACTTGTTACCAGTAGTGTGTTACTTTCGGTTGCTGATGGTAATAACAAATATTTGTAACTCGTCTCCATCAACTTCATCCTTTTTTCTCTAAAATAAGCTTATGCCCGAAAAGGCAGATAACATAAAAACGGCGCGACCGACGAATCAAAGACGATTGCACAGAAAGACTCCAAACATTGCTATACAGCAAGATCTACATCGCCGCCAACACTTTTTTTCTAACTTTGCGCAAATAAAACGCATTGTTATTTAATTACCCTTTGTAAAATGTAAGAAATGAGAATTACTGTTACTAGATATTAATAATGTATTAGTTTAAGCAACTTCTTATTTTTTTGGCAAAAATAACGGCGGTTAGTGTTACGACTACTTGTAAAATGTAACATTGTTATGACTACTTAGTTAACCTTTGTTTGACACCAACATTATTGTTGTTTGTTACACGTAACGTGTTATTTTAGGTTACCACAAATCTTAAGAACAAAACTCGCTGCAATTTTTTGAAAAATTCAATTAGAATTATAGCAAAAAAAACTTAAATGAATATTGTTATTGCCACTACTTACTGTTGCTGGTTTACGAGCTAATGGCAAGAAAAATTGAATATGAAATATTATTTTTTAGGATTCTTACTAGACTTATTTCGTTATAACTGCTAGCGTCAAGTTATTTAAAATTTAAATAGTTAGGGTTACTGCTGATGGTTATTAGTAACACGTTAAGTTAAATCATAAATTAGAGATATGTAACTCGTTACTAGTAGCATGCTAATAGTAGGAAGGTTAACATAAAATCTATAAATAAAATACGTTGCAATTATTTAAAATTTTATAAAAGTAACAAGTAACTAACGTTATTTTAATTAAAAAATGTAATGTTGTTACAATTACTGGGTTACTCTAAGCCGGTTACCAATAATGTGTTACTTTAGGTTATCACAAATAATGCAAGCAAATAAAAAGAGTTTCATTTTTTAAATTTTAGTCTAACAACCAATTAAAAAATATAATTTTGTTATCACTGCCAGTTAATTTAAAATTTAAGGAACTAATATTATTGTAGTTGGTTACCATTAACGTGTTACTTTAGATAATCATATTATGTGTGGATATGCGCGATTTATTTTGTTAAAATTTTGTGAAAAATAACATTTAACAAGGTTACTCCTATTGATTATTCCAAATTAATAATGCCACATTTAACAAATCAACGTTGCTGCTACTGGAACGTGCTATTTTAGGTCACCAATCTGCAAATAGATAAATATATAAAAAAGAAGTAATTAGCGTTACTGTTATTTAAAAAATGTTACTGGTGGTGGTTATATTTGTCAAATGTAAGGAATTAGTTTTGTTACCCGTTACCTGTAACATGTTACTTTAGATTACCATAAAAAACATAACCAAAGCGCGTTTAATTTTCTACTATTTTATAAAGAATTAGAAATAATTAGTATTGTACCCATTTAGAATATATGTAATGCCTGCCATACTACCAGTTACAATGCGCAAAATATAACATGTTACTTTAGGTTATGATAACGTGTGTAGATAAGTTGCGTTGTAAGTCTTTAAACGTAAAAATTTGCAAAAAATTACTGTTAGGTCTATTGTTCTTTGCTTAAGTTTGCCATACACCAATTTATTCTAATTCTAAAACAAATTAAAAAATAGTTATTTAACAAATGGTTTTTCTGGTTACCAATAACATGTTACTTTATATTACAATAAAATGTGTAGATAACTCTTGTTGCAGGTTATTTAAACTCGATAAAAAGTAATGAAAAGCAACGTTATGTCTATTTAGAAAATCTAATGTTTTCAGTACTAGCAATTGTTACTTTAAGTTACCATAAAATGTATAGTAAGGTCCGTTTAATTTATTCGAACTGTATAGGAAATTTAAAAACAGTTACAGTTACTTAAAAAAATATAACAGAAAAACGCAACAAACGGCGTTACTCTTCCTGGTTACTAATAACACGTTACATCATGATGCCATAAAATATGTAAATAAATCGCATTGCAAGTTCTTTAGATATTATATACAATAATAAATAATAACCAGAGTTAGGTCTATTTAGTATATTTAATATCTTCAGTATTAGCAGATATCTCCCTCTTCGTAAGTAATTCGTAAAAATTTTCAAACTTGCAAAAAATAATAAATAATTAGCGTTACGTCTATTTAGAAAATGTAAAGTCTTTGGTTCTACCAGTGGTTTCCATTAAATTGTAACATATAACACTATGCTACCATAAAATGCATAAATAATACGGGCTTCAATTTTGGTGAATTTTATAAAAATAAGAAGTAATTTGTATTACAATTACTTGAAATAATATAAAAAAAGAAAATGTAACGCTACTGTTGTTAGTTACCAAAAACATGTTACCTTTATATGGACATAAAATGTGTAGATTAGCCATTTGCAAGTTTTTAAAAATTGATAAAGTTAACAAATAATTAGCGTTGCCTATTTA
The DNA here is from genome assembly GCA_036346155.1 of Sinelater perroti. Lineage (NCBI taxonomy): Eukaryota > Metazoa > Arthropoda > Insecta > Coleoptera > Elateridae > Sinelater > Sinelater perroti. Next base: position 652,228 of record JARFIY010000201.1, read on the forward strand.
AAAACAGTAATGTAATACCAGTTGCTCTGAGTGCAATGTAACCCGTTACATTAAATTACCAGAAAAACTACAAATAAAGCGCGTATCTATTTTGTGGAATTCTGTAAATAATAAGAAATAATTAGTTTTATAGTGATTTGAAAAAATATAACAAAAAATAAATGTAATGATCGGTGTTACAGTTTCTAGTTACCGATAACATGTTACTATATATTGCCGTTAAAGTTTTCCAAAATTGACAAAAAAAAAAAAAAATAAAATAAAAACAATTAATGTTATGTAGATTAATAGAAAATCTTGTCTTGGTACTACAAGTTGTTTTTTGTAAAAAGTCACGTATTGCTTTAGATTACCATAACATGCACAAATGAGACCCGTTTCAAATTTTTCAAATTTATAAAATAATAATAAAGAATGGGCGTTAAAGGTATTTGAAGAAAATTTGAAACAAAAATAAATATAACAAAAAGGGGTTACTATTGCTAGTTACCAATAACATGTTATTTTATGTTACCATAAAATGTGTAGGTAAAATGCGTTAAAATTCATTTCAGTTTGAAGACTCCTTCCGATATGTACGTTTAAATCAAATTGACTGACAATGATAGAAGAAAAATAAAAATCTTCTAATGCTGCACTTATTGAAAGTACATTAAACCATCATTTTACTACATAAGCATACAGAGTAGGGAGGTTTTTAAAGTGTACAAATTTTCCAAATTTTTGAACAGAACAATTGCAAGTGCTCATAATCACAATAAATTGTTTAATTAGAAAAGAGTTAGATTCGTGATCCTTTAGTCATTGTGGTCGACAGGAATGATGATCAAATTAATAGGTATCCGTAAAAAAATTTGCAACACATTTGTGTTGAGATTTAAGAGGCAAAAATATAAAACAATCAGTTGAAGACGGATGCTTGTAAAAATTCCAAGTCTGGATAAACTATAAAAACCTATTTTATACTTTCTTTTCTCAATTTAGTTAGTATAAACTTGTAGTAGTTTATGATCTGCCCAATAAACTAAACCTTCGGACAAAGCCAAAAGCAAAAATTAATTATTGCGATAAAAAATAAAAAACAAATTGAGAAATGGGAGAAGCGGAGCTTTTGCGGAGTAAGGTCTTTGAATAGGCGGAGCTACGTGGACAGATTTATTTCAATTGCCAATAAAATTAACAGGGTGTGGTTCATATGTAAAGGAATCTCTCAGGGTACATTGTCAGTTGTTGTTAGCAATTCGTTTCTGGGGTGCTTGGTTTTTACCACAACGTAACCAACTGGAATGTTGATATAGAGAGAAAGAAAAGAGAAAAATACCAAAGGTTAAATAAAATTACACAAAAAAAATCAAAAAAATCGTGTGACATTAGACTCCAATTTGCACGAACAATTTTGTCAGAATGTCAACGCGAATTATCAGAGGTCGAGTTCGTCTCAACCCAAACTTGTCTTGTTTTGCCAACAAAGACCACCTTAATCGTTCCCGAAAAATGTTTCGGTTCAGATAAGCCTTTATCTAGTTTCACAACGAGCCCGCCCTACAATCTCCGGTGGATGGAAATAACGCTGTTGTCATGCAGGCGTCCGTGCACTCCACATGATTGATTTGCAATTATCAGTGTTTGTTGTTGTATCAGCGCGTGTTTTGATGCCGGCACCGTTGGGGCTGTTATTCGCGGCTTATCGACTGCCTGCACTCGAAATAGCGCTATCGCAGAAGGGCAGAACTCACGCAAAGAATAACCCCGTAGAGCGCCAAGTCCACCGGGCCCATCCTGGCCTTCTTAGACGCTCGCCCCTGCTGCTGCTCCATGTCGCTTCCGGAAATGCGGACCGGCGATGTAACCAGCACTCGCGTCGAAACTGCACTAATTGGCGCTGTCTTCGGATTATGACTGCTGCCCCGGACTCAGATTAACTCTTATCGGCTGCGTAAATAATATAATTAAAGAGTGATTTCATTTTGGCCGGATTTTGGACGACTCCACATTAAACGGGTCACGAGCGCGATCTGGCTTTTTACAGAGTGCCGCCGTGGCCGGACGACCGCAGGAATGAGTCTTGTGAAATGCCGTTTTTTGCTCGGCAGCATATCAGTGGAAGGGTATTTGTATCGGCGAGGGTGCGACGAAGTGTGAAGAGGCGGCGGGCGAATTTTGTTGTGGCTAGACAAGAGGCTGCGATAAGGAAGGAAAAACTGTAAGAAATTTTAGCATCGGGAGCATTGAGTTGGCAATTTTTCTAAATATCAGGATTTGCCTCCAGACTCACTGCATTTTCTCAACTGTGAAGAGACAAGTAACGAGACAAAACGATAATTGATTGAAGTCCAAACTTGACACAAAGTGCTAAACAGTCTTTTGATATGGTCCTCCCTAGTCTTGAAGAGCTGACCCAAATACCACCAACGCCTCTTTAAGGAAGCTGTTGCAAGCGGGAAGCAAGCTTGTCTATGAATAAAAAATCATATTAGAAAAGCATGCTACAGATAGATATTCAAAACTGAAGCTCATTGCCAATCTGGGCTTCGAAGCAGTTGGGGAATAGTAGCATTGATAACATCATTAAAGATAAGTCTGTTGTGCATTTTAAATGGAAACGGATACATCACCCTTAGACTACTTTCAAGTTTTTTTTAAGTCTCTACACTCTTTAAACTTTTTCAGATTTTTTCTAATATCAAAATCACCATGCAAAACATTTTTTTCTTTAACAACCTAACCATTTTAATAGCAGAATGAAAGAAACTCGCTTTAAAGATTTCTAACCCTAGATCGAAAGCAAATCTCTCCATCCATCAATATTTGCTAGCAGTTCTTTCTAAACGGCCACGTTCCTCTAAAACAAGAAACATTTTATTGGTCTTTTCGTTGCTAAAGAATTATGAAAAAATAAAAAAAACTAGTTTTTCTGAAAGAAGAGTATAAAAAAGTTGTAGAACTTTAAATATTTAACAAATGAGTTAGAAATACCGTTGGAGACTGCTCATTAGGAGCAGAACATTAATATAGGAATAGGATAGAACTACAATAAATGTTTGAAAAAGCCTAATTCAAACCAGAAAAAAGTTACCAAAGGAAAAAGGATTCGCATTTTTCGTTGATCGGTTTGTATATATTAATATATTCGTGCCAACTAGTTTTAGCCCTGTTGATGATGCTACACGAAGTTATAAAGTAAAATATAAGTAAAATATTTCCAGATGGATATGTAGACTCGTTCCTCTATCGCCACCAAAAATAGTGTGACCTAAAAAGTGTCTCTATCAATGCCCATCTCTCTGGAAGATTTGGAAATACAGAACATTAGCTTTGCAGTGGAAGCAAATACGACGTCAAAGTTACGTAATTTTTTTGCCTTATTTAGAGATTTATTTGTTGGTAGTTGAACTGAATTATACTAATTGGAAATTGTAAAAAAATTGGCATAACAATGTAGACTTTGCAACTAAAGAAATGGTAATGAATTTTTTCCACCAGCAGTTCACATATGGGAAGAGCATGAGAGCGTGGAAAGTTTGAAGAAAATCCTAGATAGGCCTCTCCATGAGCAATGTTCATAAAAATGATTTAAAATTCTTTAAAGTAATAACCACATTAAAGTCTCATCAGCTTACAACGATATGGACTGTCTTACTCTACATCAGTTTCTCGAAATATCCTTATTTACACAAGTGTAACATAAAATCCGTATGTGAGCTCCTTCCATAATTAATAATTCGATGAAAGCTTTAAGATTGTTTGACCCAAAGAGCTACTCACCCGTTTTGATGGTGTGTTGATGGTTGAAAGAATTGAAGTCCTATCGACTTTCTAGCAAGTAAATAGCTTTAAGAAAACTACATGGAGAGAAAAATGGACAACAATCTAAAGTTTGTTAGAAAGTATGAAGTTCACAAGAAGGTAATTTTGCATAATTAAACCATATATAAAGCGAAGAAGCAAAGGAGTGGTTTTTATCATAGATTTTTGTTTGTTATTTCAATAAAAAGTTGGTTTTTGATGTAGCTGCAAAACGTAGCACAAAACCACTTTGTCCTAACACATCCTAATTTACTTAGTACCTTGGTAACTGCGATTTATATGATTTGGACAGAAAATATCAAAGAAAAGTTCAACTAAGTTGCGTTAAGGAAGGAAGATTGTTTAGTGCAGGGTCAAAACAATTTTTTTATTCTGCCTTTTTTCCATTGTCTGCAACACACTATTTCGCATGATAATTATTATATATGGATGATTATCTTAGTCTTGTAGAACTCATTGAAGCAATTCGATTAAAAGAAATAATCAAAATTTATGGAAGAAGAGGATTTCTTATAGTCAAGTAGAATAACAACTCTAACGAAGTAATATTTTTTATTTTGAAATAAGAAAGCCAAACAGATATTATGACATTCAGTATCAAAAGAGACGTTCCCACAAAGAAAACTTTAGGATTATGATGAAATCTACTACATAATGAGTTTTAATTACTCTTTACGATAAGTAGCGACCAGATCCCAACGACATGGATTGTCTTCCTCTCGGTCACTTTCTCACTCCCCAAGAAAAAAGTTTTACGTGATAGAAGCATCTTTTGATTGTGGCTCGTTTTGTAAAAACCGAAGGTATGCTCAGAACTTATTGAGTTTGTTAATGAAAATATTGCAGAAGGATTGCCTCCTTAATTTTGCTAAACGACAAAAATAGATAAGAAAAGCTTAACCGCTTTAGAGAGGAGATATTGCATTAGTGATAAACGATCAACACCAAAGAAACAACTAAAAAAATTGTCACAAATCCGTCAAAGGATGATCACGTTTGAACGGTCGAAGCGAAGTAAACCCAGATGACCTGAAGAAGAAATTAAAGCTTTTCATTTCGTAGTCTGTTTGCATCAGTCAGTTATTCTTAGAACAAAAATTTTTGGTTAATGGCGTCTTATGGAGTAAATACAAGAATTAGTTATTTCCCATATTGTAGTTGAGTGTCATTTTATGCTGGGGCCTGTCATCATAATTTCAGGTTTAATTGGCATTGATGTAACCATTAACCTAACTTAAAAAAGCAAGTACTTGAAGCTTTCTAACAAGACAATTAATCATTAGTAAAGAGAAACCTAGCATAATCATAGAAAATTAAAATCAAAAAAGAAAGAAGTTAAAGAAAAAAATACTTTTGCATAAGAAGCTTATGATGTCTGAACGAAAAATAATAGATATTCCAGCAAAATAAGAAAAAGTATTTGGTGCTGCTAATTCTAAAAGATTAATTGTTCTAATATCCAAGCAATATGGAAAATTATATCACAAATTTTTTTACATTTACATTAGTTTGGGCAAGTTTTTCTAATATGATGAGGTAGGTCAAATTTATGACCTTAATCGCCTTATAAATCAAAAGTTAATTGATATTATAACAAAATCAGGGGGCGAAACGGTAATATATACAAATGTTGAAACTCATAAACACCTTGGAAACTCAAACTTAGACCAAGCAATCAACTATGAAGGTCTCAGTACTCTATATATTATCGTTCATGAGATATGTCACTTTAAAATAAATAAAGCGGGAAAACCCCCCTTAGGGGTGTTTCAATGGGTCGGGTTTATGAGACATTCCTATTCTACTTTTTAATGAGGAGTTCAAAAAAGGTGGTCAGAAGTTTCAACCTAATTGTACAATTGATCACTATACTCAATTGTATATATTAACTCTAATAACAAAAACTTCCAATTAAAAACAACAAAAAATTGGATTGTGTAAATTTGGTTTCACAAATCAGGGCTGTTACCTGAAAAAATCTGATAATATAGTAACTTCAAACACCGACAATTTAATGAAGCAATCAACACACGACTAGCGTTTCGAACAACGACTTTGGTTCAGAGAATTGGTTTAACATCTCAAGTATTGCAAAACATCTAAGCAAAATCATAGATATTATAGTTGTCTAAACTAGGCTCTTGTTATGTCTGCAGAATCAGCAATAGGGCTACTGTTTGAGTGCACTATGTCTCTATTAATTGTAACGCCCATTGTCATGCGTATAATTTGTACGTAAAAAATTTATAAGGAAGTCTTGTTACCCATTTTGTAGATGATTTTAAAGAAAAGGTCAAGCAGCAATACATCAATTTTTTAGATATTAGGATTTGAAACCCCATCGAAGTATATGTATTCCTACAAGAGAATTCGGTTGATATTTCACGACTTATGGGGTGATGTTTACATGTGCCGTAACAAGTGACTTTCTTAAAATGTACCCTAATATATTTTGCAGGTTGCAACTCAGTGATTTTGTTTTATAATGAGTGTTGTCTTTGTAAAGAGATTTGAAGTGGTATTCCTGTGCACTGCATCAAAGGACCGAAAACTAGTAGTGTTCTTACTATCAAACTTCAGATTTAAAATTGATGATAGGTCTATTGATACATCCAGAATTATTCGCTGTGCTATTAGACCTCTCTGATTACGAAGAGAGGGTAAGATTTTAATAGAATTTAATAAAATATCTCTTTTGCCTTTTGTTGAGTTGTTTCTGCACAGTCTTTAAAACAATGCCAACAACTAAGAATTATATCGAAATATCAGTTGTGGTGCTTTGATTTGTACTCAAATTAGTGACCTTAACGTGATTTGATCGTAAGATGTAAGAACGCGCTCGCAAAGCAGTTAAATATATACATCAATGTGGCCCTAGTAGTGTCGAATTGCTGCAGCTGGTTATGCTTTCTCTACTGAGCGTGCAAATTCTAAAACTGACTTTACATGGGCGCTCTTTTAACAACAAATCTTCACCGTTGCGATGCTGTTCTCGCCATACTCACATCTACCGGTCAATGCTCATTTTAAGTGCTGCCGACGCCTCACTCGAGTCTGCACTTTTATGGGTCAACCGATGAGCACAATACAACACCACTGACAGTATAAATCCACAATTAAATGTCACTCTTCGGACAACTTGTTCAAAATATTTTTTGTTGCTTTATTTTACAGAAGCTGGGCTATGATAAACGAACATTATTGCTGTCAAGGAGATACTCTAGTGGCACGAACAGGCTCAAGTTCTGCACTTAGAATCAGTAGTAGATTTGGTGATAATTCAAATAAGCAATCTCAAAGTCTCTTCTGGAAAAATCGTTGTTGATTGATCAGGCCTCGCCGTTTTTGTAGCAGGTGAGGGCAAGAATATAAATAAATTCGGTCAAAATATTCAGTATCTCTCTCTGTCTTTAAAATTAGTATTCTAGCAATTTTAAGATATAAATAAAAACTGAAAGTAAGTGTAAAGTCAAAGAAGAAGAAATTGACTTTCTTTATTATCAATACGAATATCTTAAAAAGTTTGTTATCAATAAAAATATCAGTATGTTAAACTATGACATGTACAGTGGTATTGAACGCTTCCAAATTGCTTAGAAATATAAATTATAGTGAAAATGTTAAAGACGTTGACGTGACATTTCAAAAATGTTGCTGATTCCGAGGTCATGATTACAGATGGAACACCGTGACTATATACAAGTACGTTTTAAGACTCTATTGGGCACAAGTTGTTTCAAAAGTTGTGTACAGTTTTATTTCTCATAGAAAGAGTGAGAAAGGAGCTGTACAACAGTTGTTATCACTTACCTACATATTATATCATAAGCAATGATTAATCGTCTAAGTTTCTTCTAACAGTAATCACTTAATTATAATTATTTTTTGCTTTTTTAAGCCGTGCAACGTAAATTTTTGTATCTAATAAAAACTTTATATTTTACTGTGACTTAAACTTCTTTACGATTCATTCATAATACCCTTAAAGGGACCAAAGCTTGATAGAAATTTTTTTTGCTGATGCAAAAAGCTGGTAGTGGCATTAATGTGCCCTTATAGGAAATTTTTGTCGGCTACTTAGGTCCTGTTGCCTTTGTGGAAAGCGAGGGTAAGAATATAAAGCAGTCGGTTGAACATTTTTTCAGTACCAATAGTTGTTACTAACCTTCTAAATCTACGTCAGTAATTTAGAGTGTAAGTTAAAAATGTACTTCAATCGCAATGAATATAGCACCTGCAGACTTAGCATTTTAATTTTCCTGCACGCGACAATCACCTCAGCCTTAAAAAAATGTGGTGTTGCTGATGAATTCTTTAATATTCATATATATATATATACCCAGTTTCCTTCGGTGTAGGGTCACATCTGGTCCAGCTGAGAACTTAAAAAATGTTCTTTTTCGCACTGACACTCCCCAAAGCTTTCGGATTCGTTTCGGAGTACTTTAGTGTAGTTACATTATCCTGCGAAGAAATTTTTTGAGTATTGTACATTTGTAAAAATCTATAAACATTATTTATATTGGAAATTAAAAAAATATGTCAAAAGTTTAGCAAATTGATGGCAACTTTTAATTACGATTTCTTTACAAAAAAAAGTTAGACAATTAGGAAGATCAAGAATAGAGAGAAATTGATTAAGAGATAGAAATTTAAAAATCTGCTAGGTAGGGCGTCAGTTAATGAAAAAGAATGTAAAACAGTATAAAAATTTCTTTATATAAAAGAATGATGCCATTGATGCAGATAAGCAACATGATCACCCGCATTTGTTACATACATAAAAAATCTGGTGTGAACATCACACGACTTTCCTTATACTATTATTTGGGTAACTCTGGCATTTTCCTGGGCTTCAATTTTTTTTGAGTTCCTGCTTTACCAACTTTTACTTTAAATTCATGTTTATCTCGTGATAACAAATCATTTTTATTCTCATGAATTTTTTGTATCTTCAACCGTTCAGATTCGCGACCGCGACCGATTTTGCGACCTTGCGACCAAACGGCTAGGCCGATTTTTACCAAAAGTTTCGCACTGCGTCCCCTACATACAAGTAACTTGCATACTAAATTTCAAGTCTCTATCTACCGACACACACACACACATCTCGAGATATCCTGTTTACTGACAGAGCGACAGATAGACAGACACACACACACGAACCAATGGCCCAAACCAACTTGTTTGGTGTCCTGAGGCTATAATTCGTCCAGAAATGTGAAAAACTGGGTAGGTCAAATTTCCGCCGATTACATTACTTTCCTTATTATAGGATAAGCAGTGCTTGTAAAATTTTTTTTTCAATAAAGATAGCATTGAATCTACTTGAATTTATCGATGTCATCGATTCCATATCAAGCTGCCCTCGACCAGGTCAGATATGTGAGTTCATTGCAGAAGTTGAAGGTGTCGTGATAGAAGATTGATAAGCAGCGCTGAGTAAGCAACCGGATTTCTGGAAACTGGATGGCTCAGCATTGTGCATTAATAGATGCTCATGCAATCGAAATTTTTTTAGAGAAATCCATGCGCTCTGTTAGTGCTAGAGGACGCCAAATTAGAGTCACAGTTTTAGTCAAAAAAATGTGGTGTAAAATAAAAAATAATACAAAATGGAAAGAATACGTACAAAGAATCTCATGTTCATAAAAATTCTGTTACATATTAGATAACAGGATTTATCTTATATACATAAAATTTGATATTTAATAGCTCTCAGTGGCAAGTATTCGGTTCAGGTATTTTGGAGACGACTTTCATTCTCTTAGAACACCTAGTTTTAATTTTCCCATTGTAGGGTGTTCTTAGTTATTACTATAGATTCAAGTGTAATATGATGTTTTGGCTTGCCTTCATGGCATTAGATATTTTTGGAGACAGATCCATTTCTCTTTACCTCTCAGGTTATTCTTAATCCCCTTTCTGCATATGCAATTGTTGCACCAATTACCGCTTTGCTTTCTACAAAGGCAACAAGGCCTGATAAGCGTAAATATTAATTAAACTCCCAAAATCAATTACGCTTCAATCACAAAAAAGCGTTGGCTTAGAAACGGTAGATGCGTTCATCTTAGACAGAAACTTCGGAGAGGTCGTACTGATTATATTTTGATAGACACAAAACTACGACTGTCCAATGAAACACAAAACCAGAGCCTGAAACGAAATGCTGCTAGTAAAGAGAAACTGGAGTGATTTTCAAAGAATTGCCTCAGTGGTGAACGACTATAGTGTTCAACTTCAGGCCCAAACCCCATCCTTTATTCTGATAAGATCTTAAAAGGACAAACAACTTCCGCTCATTAAAAAACAATAAGAGCTCACTAAAGAAAATTGAATTTTATTAAAATTTAACTGTAGTCCCAAACTTCCACTTTATTTTTTAAACGGTTTCTCCTGACCTAATTAAATCTGACCATGTAAAGGCATACCATTTAAATTCCATGTTTAAAGCCAATGAGTCAGATATAGTTGAAATTGTCATGAAAGGTGTCAGTTTAGAAGGAAAAAGTGGCAGCCAGCTGCTAACTTACACTACATTATTTATTATGCCAAACAACCATAACATTTAAAGTATAGAGTCTTATATGATTGATTTATTACAAAATACTCTTTTGATCGTTTGATATCTGCACTTTTTTGTTATCCTTTACAAGGTATGTGGTAAAAGGTAAAGTTCACGTATATAATTGTTTCTTTATTTCTATACCAGCGTTGGTCAGAGATAAAATTAACATAAATTATCTATCAACATATTCCAAAATAAAAAACAGAAATTATTTCTAATTGATACCTTTCACAAAATGAAGAAACAAATTAAATAAATCAGAACTGGTTTAAATTGGGAAAAAATGGATCTAAAAAGAGATTATTTAAAATTAAAACTCTGAAGATCTCAGTACAACAAAGTCCATCGTGGAAAGGAGTTTGCTGTGGCGCATTTTCAAAATAAAAAAGTTTCTTGATAAATTATTTACGATATCTGAAAACGTTCGAAAAATAGCGCCATTTAAGTGGCCAGATCTGGAATAATTGCAAAAGATATATTATTAAAAAATACCTGAAGGAATTTTTCAAAAAAAAACCCTATGGTGATAGAAAAATACAAACGGAGGAAACTGAAGCTGAGTATAAGTTTTAACAAGAAGTAGGAAGAGTTGACAAAATACACCCGCTAAAATCAGATTAGCAAAAAGAAGAAGTTTGAGTTGAATAGGTTCATCTGGAGCTCAAACTTTGTCATCAAGGAAACTACTTAAACAGTTGCATTTGCTGTCTCTTACATAAGCAAAAACTATGAGGATAACGAGTACGTCTTTTGACCAAATTAAGCAATCTTGCAATGTAACAGAGTTGTCACCGATCATCTGGATGACAATTCGAAAAATGTTTCGAAAAATTTTCTAATCGAAGACAATCAAACGCCAAAAAAGTCAAATGCTACCTTACTATTGAATTGTAGATTATCCTATGTAAGAAAAAGAATAAAATGTGGTTAGCCAAAACTAACGCCCTTATATAACTTTTGGAACTATTAATGAAAGAAAAAGGTGATCTATTGTCTATACTAAGTGATAATAAAGAGTGGGGTACTTTTATCTAGAGATGACTCACTACAGTACTAGAATCACTTTTGGAACTAAATAAATTAAGTCCAAGTCGTATGAAGTTCATATTTTTTTGAATTGTACGTCGTTTAGATACATGATAAATGAATTTTCAAATGTTCACAATTCAGATTTGAGGCAACCTTCAAAGAATAAGGAAAGTATATAAATAAGTAAAATTTGAAAGAAATTGTTTGAAAATTTTATAGATTTTAAAATATAATTTTCTGCTCTGGCTACATTTTAAACAAAAACACCAATAGCCAATAATCTGTAACAAATGCAAGGATAATTAAAAAAATAAAACTAACGCGTGATTTATCATAGAAATATCGTATTTTTGGATTTTACCAAAATTTTTATAAATTTTTGATTTCTGCTTCTGCTTAATATTACCAATCGTGTTCATAGCAAACGGGTCAAATTGTATTTAAAATATTTAGCAATTAACGTAAGCGATTTTTATGGCAAGTTTGAGCTTTTCAATTGTTCGGATTATCCGGAAAGTCGGAAAATCTTCATTTTCAAATATTGTATTAAAAATTTCGCGATAGGGTTTTTGATTTTTTAGTAATTTTTACATGCTTTATGTGCTTTAAACTATTATATTATCTCTTAATTTTAAAAAACGTGGATTGCGCGTTTTATCAAACTTAACTTTGGTTGTTTATGTGGGTGTTGTTATAAACAAACACATTTACACACTGTGGGTTTAATAAAAACACTTGCAAGACATAACATCGGTTTTTAAATAAAGCTAGCCACTTTTATGTTTAGACTCCATTTTTTGACGCTGATTCGAAATTAATAGCGCAAACGTTGTTTGTTTCTGAGAAATTATCACCGATAGCCGCTCTTTAAACGAGCATTACTCCCACATAAATGGGCGTATCAGCTACTTACAACAAACATAGAACTGCATTTTTGGTAATCCTTCTGAATTTTTGTTTACATGATCGCGGATATCGTTCAGACTAGAGCAGGAAAATGGAGTTATCGCGCATTATTTAAAAAATAGGATTAGTCATTCCAGTGAACTATGGTTCGTTATCAACCTTGTATGTCTGGAGCACGCTCCCTAATAAAGTCGTATCTATTTAGTTTTAGCTACAGATAAAAAGGAACTTTGTGTAAACATATTGTAACTGTACCATGTGAAATTGCTGATTTGCATCTGCATAGCAGCTGCACATAAGCTTTTATTAATTTCTAAAACTTTGGATTATCAAATTAAAGATCTTTCTTTAAATTAACATTTTCACCTCTAAAATAATATAAAAGGACTATATAGTGCGTGATAGTTTGAGCAAAGGTCATATTGGGTAATTTTGAAATTAATCGCAATCGCATTTAAAACTGCTTAATGCTAGTTTTAATACAGCTACTAGTTGTTTTTCTCGGAGAAAAATTACTATAAGACAGAAGATTAAAAATCATTTAAAATAAAAGAAATCTTACAAGAGATTTTCTGCGAAAAAATTTAATAGAGTTGGTAGCCGCGTGCTTAAGACACTTAGCTGCTGTGGGGACAGGTAAGAGTTCGATTCAATCACCTGCGTACAATTTGAATAATGGGTAACGATACGGTTGTTTAGAGCATATAGCTTGGTACATCACTTCAAATCAGAGATGACGTAGCACAACAGCACAGAAAGAAAATCGGAAAGCATATGGAAGCGCTGACCTTGCAGTAAAGCTACGTCATTAGCTCATTTGGTTGCGTGGGGTTGCCCTTATGTTTACACAATTTCAAGAAGTATAATTTTGAATGAACTGTATAGAAGATTCTAATCGATTGTCTTGTGACTATCAATAAGAACAATAAAAACAAAGAAACGATTGTACTTAGCATAGTGTAAAATTATTGAGTATTTCTTATAAGAGTTCACAAGATTTTGCTTCCTTATATTAAAGAAAAAATATCAAAAATAAGCGATGTTTTATTCTTTGTTGACATAATATTCAAATGCTTTGCCACAGTTTGAAATACTAGCCAGAGAGGAGAAAGTATCAATTCCATCCCACGATAGGGTCATAATTGTTAAGTTTAGTTAAAATTGCATATTTTATTTATAGACAGAAGTAAAAGATTCAAATTCTATTTATAAAAGTGACGAACAACCAAGATAACTAGCAATGGTGCTTTCTAAAAGAATAAACAAAGAGGCATTAGAATAATTTTTAAAGCAACGAAGACTCCCTAAAGAATTGAATAAGGGTTAGGCGTTTCAAACGAATAATGAAGTATTGAAATAGCTTTTCTAGTGGTAAAAAACCCAATCGCAAAGATTAAGATAGCAGTGGTGACTGTAAAAGGATAAACAAAGAAATGTCTACTAAAGGATGCACATAACTTATTGAAATTATTTTTATAGCCGTGAAAACTCTCTCAGAATGTAAGATGCTTGAGCGTTACAATGTCGACTAGCAATGATACTCTTTAAAAGATGAACATAAAAAACCAAATCCATCGACAACGATTGAGTGTTTAAAAACAAGGAGGAACAGGTAAAACCTATTTATCACAATTGTGGCAACGGCAATGTTTCCCAGAAAGAAGAATAAAATTACGATCCAATAATTTTTAAGACAAAAAACTTCATGTGAAGGATAAACAAACTCAAATCATGATGTTTGACCGTTTCAGCGCATTTTGGTCTACAGCGTTAGACTTCTTAAAAGATAAATAAAGACTAAATCATGACGGTTGAAGATAACGAATAAAGCGTTAGACTAATTTTCACTGCGTAATAGCTCCTGTAGAAAAACCACATAGTGTTACACTAGTGTTCTTCACTCAAGAACCCTAACGCTTGGTAGTTACAATGTCAACTACTAATGGCATTCTTTAGTAAGATAAACAAAAATGTGTTTAAGTGATTTCCAATTTAGCGAAATACACATGGAGAACAAGCAAATCCTAACGACAGTGATTGAACTTTTAAAATGTATGCCAATGATGTCTTCTTAGAACAAATAATGAAAAACTCAGTTGCAACAATTGGAGAAGAAAGAACTTTGCCAATTACTTAAATGACAACTAAATTTAATCTACGACGGTTGAGCATTTAAAAGTATATATATATATATATATATATATATATATATATATATATATATATATATATATATAAACCCTGTATACCTTTCGGTGTAGGGTGATTAACCTATCTACGAAAGCTATTAATTGTCTTGTTTAATTTTTATCTACTTAAACTAATTTGTTCTTAATATTTTCTTCAAACAATACGCGTTCTTAAACCTAGCTTAGCAGAAATTCCTTTAGCACTAATTTTCCACACTTCACTATTTGTCTTATATCTCACTGTGCACAAATTTTGCCCCACGCATTTAAAAGTATCATGATTTATAATAGGAACAAGATTCCCTAAAAAGGCAAACCGAAAGACGTTACATTAGTTTTCAATAAAAGAAAGATTTCTTGAAGAATAAATAAAGTCTAAATATAGATGATTCAGTACTTCAAAGCGTTTAGTGATATATTCCTCAAAAGGTAAATAATAAAACATTAAAATAAATTTTCTTATGGTAAAGACACTGTAAAAAGAAGAATCAAAGAACCTGATTTTGACAGTTAAACATTATGATGCCGACTAGCAATGGTATTATCCAGAAAGATAAATAAAAGCCCATTGGAGATTGAGAAAAGGTACAGCCAAGACAATCGTTC
Source organism: Sinelater perroti (assembly GCA_036346155.1). Taxonomy (NCBI): domain Eukaryota; kingdom Metazoa; phylum Arthropoda; class Insecta; order Coleoptera; family Elateridae; genus Sinelater; species Sinelater perroti. The sequence continues at coordinate 667,336 of JARFIY010000201.1, forward strand.
TGATCAAAGTATTTGGTACTGATCTTCTACTAAAAGTACGCACAACAAGATGTAGAAATAGACTTCGTTGAAGGAGAAGAAAAACTTATGGCATTTAAACGCTATGATGCCGACTAGTGATGATACTCCTTAGGAAAAAGAATAAACTGACAAAGCAAAAAAGTTTATTAGAAGTTTATCAAACCGGGATACCCAAGAGTTTCAAAGTGTTTACTAATGGCGACAAACATGTGGGATTTCTATTGAGGTAAAGATTCTTTGGAGGACAAATAAAAGTCGAACCTATACAAACGAGAGTTTTAAAGCGTTTAGTGATGATTTCTTTTCAAAACTAAACTAAACTAAACGCTTGGAAACCCTCAATTATTTTTAAATGAACCTTTGTTACATTAAAAATTATTCCAACGAACGTTATTCTCTTTTTTGAAAAGTACATTTCTAATTAAAATCATAACATTGTTGTGGTCAGAGCTTTTTGTCTTGTAAGAGAGTTTTCATTGTCGTGGAAATTAATTCAATATTTTATTGTACATCCTTTTAGCAAAATGTTATCGCTAGATACTTTAAAACATTCAATTGTTATAGTTAAACCTTCGCTCGTTCTTTAAATAACCTTTACCATTGCAGAAATAATTTTAACACCTCATTGTTCTTCTAAATATGTATAATCAGCACATGCTTTTACATGTTCAATCTTCCTAGATTAATTTCTAAGTAAAGTTTCTTCTTCTGGAGGAAGCCATCACTAGTCGCCATTATAACGCTCAACTGTCTTAAATGGGCTTGTTCTTCTAAGAAGACAACGTTTAAAAGCGCTTCTCTAATTCAAAATTATTTAAACACCTCTTCGTGCACTAAAAAATGCCATTGGTAATTGATGTCATAACGCTCAAGAGTCATGATTAGGTCATACACAAATAAAAAATATTTCATTGAGCCAGTATGCGTAATTTTGGTGAAACTATCGTGACTGAGCTTTTGTTCGTTCTTTATGTAGATCTCGGCCACTTAGTTATTTCAATATTTTTTTTATCTTCCTGGAGGGTATCGCTATTAATAAACAACGTAACACTTGACCATCATGGTTAGACTGTTGCTCATTTTATTTGGGAGTATACGCAGCGAAAATCACTCCTTATTCTTTAGTATTTTTCGTAACTCTGAACTGTTATGACTGGATTGTCGTTCATCTTCTAAGGAGGGGAAACCACAATTACCGAATACTCAATCATCATGCCTTTATTTTGTTTATCTTCCACATAAAGTTTTCTTGGCATACCACTAGAAGTTATTTTAATGCCACACTTTTTATCGTTTTGGGAAGACCAAACGCTTTAAAACACTCAACTGTCGTGGTTTGAGTATGTTTGTCTCTTAGGTAAATTTCTTTACGTTGAAAAATATTGTAATGTAATTTTATTCTTCTTGATACGATACTATCAGTAGTCAGCATAGTAATGCTCAATTGTCACAAGTGGTTTTTCGATCGACATTCCAGAAGATCTTTCCTACGTGGAGATGTTTCATTGTTTGCTCCTTTAAAAACGCAACCCTGGTCGTTAACTTTTGATGTTTTAAAACGCTCAATGGTATTAATTTGGATTTTGCTCGCCAGCTAGACAGTCTTTGCGACTATAGAAAATACTCCAATACTTTATTGCGCATCGCGTTTAGAAAAGTTCATCACCAAGAATACTATTATTTAACATCATAGCACTCAACGTTTTAACATCTTGTTATTGTTGTTTGTCTTCTTAGCATGAAATTGTCTACAAACGCTTTAAAAAGTTTAACCCTCAAAGTTAGCTTTTTGCCTGCTCTTCAGCGGGTCTTCGCCGCTATGAAAATTATTTGGACATCTTGTTGTTTATTCTTCTGAAGAGGCACCATTAACAAACGCTTTGAAATTTTACTTGTCTCCAAGTAAATTTGCATTAGAAATTATCGTAACGTAATATTATCTTTTCCTGCAGAGCACTATCTAGAATCGTAACTCCCAAATGTCTTAAGTGACTTCCCCTAAGACAACGTGGAAATGATTTTAATAGTTCATTGTTTGTTCCTCTAGAATTGTTATTGTGCGTTTTAAAAGGCTCAACCCTTATCGTTAAGTTTTAGTCCCCGTTAAGATAGGTTTCGTTCAATTAGAAATTATTTTGAAATTTTTGCCACCGTTAATCAAAACCATAATGGTTAACTATTCTTCTACAAAAATCTTCACCATAATAAAAATTATTACAATATCTCATTGTATGTCGTCTTGGAAAGACAAAATCATAATTTGATTTTGCTTGTTGCCCTGGTGAGTTTATTTATCTTGGCAGTATTTTTTTAAAGATATTATTTCTGTTTTCCTGTTTGCCATTTGGCTTTTCAGTCATCCTATAGGGAAAGTTTAGCCACTGAAGCTCAATTGTTGCGGTTGAGTTTTATTTGTTTTTTAAAGGGTGTTCGTTGCGTTAGAAATTATTGGAACGGCTCTTTGATTGTTTTGAGGAATATTATTCTTAGTGGTCGAAGAGAATCTTGACTATTATAAAAATTATTTCGACGTCCAGATTTATATTCCCCAAAGTCTTTGTTTGCATCACAGCGCAACCATCGCAATTAAGTTTTTTGATTCCCCTTCAGAAGAAATTATTCTATTGTTTGTCTTTCTAGAAAAACTAAATGCATTGAAACATTTAATTGTCATGGCTGGGCTTGACTTATTTAGTAGTCTTTGTTATGTTAAACATTATCTTAAAGTCTTTCTGATCAACTTTTGAAGAGCATAACTAGAGAACTGTCATTGTAACATTAATCTATTATGTTTAGGTCCACAGTATTAATTAAGATTTGCGTGGATAGTAGCAAAGATTTTTTTAGAAGATGAATGAAGCTCCACTAATAGAATTAAACATTATGATATCACTTAGTACTCTACATGGAGGTAAACAAAGAAGCATTAAAAAAACTTTTAATTTAGTGCACCAAAAATACAAGAGGAGACCCAACCATCACAATTGAGCGTTATGATCTCGAGTACCAATAGTGTCTTTTAGGAGAATGAGCAAACAGACATTGGAATAGTTTTCTAACATAACAAAGCCTCCATAAAGAATTTGTGAAGCTCAACCATGATAATGGGGCATTTTAAATTGTTTATCAATGACGTCTTTTCAGAAAAACAACAATTGAAGATACGTAATTATTTCCGGTGCAGCTAAGACTTCCTAAAGAACGAGGAAACCCCCAAAAACGATGGTTGGAATAATTTTCACGGTAGACAAGAAAAAAGGTTAAAATAAATGTTAATTCAGTCAAATTCACCCAAAAAATGAGCAAAGACTTAACCAGGGGCGTTGAGTGATATCGAGTAGCAATAGTACGAAGAGGATAAATAAAGAGGCGTTGAAATAATTTTCAACGCAGCAAAGACTTCTTGAAGAATGAGTGAAACACAACCAAAACAGTTAAGCACTTTAAAGTGTTTAATAATGTTATTGCTTTAAAGAGATAAACAATGAGGCGTTTAAATAACCGCCGCAGCAGTAAAAGCAGTCCTGAAAAGAATTAAAGGGCCCAGTTGCAACATCTGAGCGTAGTATTTAGAAAAGTGAATAAAGACACCTTAAGAAATGAATAAAAATTTTGGGTTAACTACAACAGTTACAATGGCCTCAAAACATCATCCCTACCACATTCGCACAAGTATAAAAGCGAAAACGCACGTGACAGTAACTTAATTTTTAGATTTTCTTCTGATGTTCGCTGCAGTTGTGAACAAATGTCAATTTGTTTCCAATCTCCAACAGTGACCTAACAACCCAAAAATCAACCACACGATGCACCATAACACCAGTCCTAAAAGCTTTAGCATTTATGTAGACATTTTTGATAACTTTTTTGAATAACTTTTAATTTAGCTAAGTCCATCTATAAACTAACAAATTTTGAGAATTTTAAAAAGTATAGAAGTAGTGTCCTCCTACAGGAATAAATAAAACAAGATATTTTCCAGGGTAACAATGACTTGTTTTAAAAATAATAAAGACCCACTTATAACAGTTGCGCATTACGATACCGACCAGTAACGATTTTCTCCAATGAGAAAAAGAATTTGATAACGCAGAGAAGTTTACTAGAAGAACAAGCAAAATCAAACCAGAAAGGTTGAGAGTTTCAAAGGGTGCGCTGATGATGTCTCCCCAAGACGGCAAACAATGAGACATAAGACTATGTTTCGCTGCGGCGAGCCAAATCAATACCATTCAAATAATTTCTATTACGGTAAAAACCTTCATATATGACGAACGAAAGTTTAACTACAACAGTCAAGCGTTATGATGTTGATTGGCGATGGAACTCTCCAGCAAAGAAGACAAGAAGCGTTAAGATAATTTCTAGTTAAACAAAATTTGCCTGAAAAACGGACAAAAGTTGAGCGTTTTAAAACTTGTTTTGAATCATTTTAGTTTTGAAATAGTTTATTTCCAAATTTCTTCTAACGTGTCCTTGATTTAATTTTAATTAACAATATCATACAGATGACGTTAAGTATTTAGTAAAATATCATAATTTTCTACATAATACTAGTAGAATAAATAACTTTTTAAAACCACTTGACCTCACCATTTCTGTCGTTTTTTTTCTATTCTGTTTTTTTATACAAATGTTTACAATCTGTAGTCCAATAGATTACTTTGCAGTGGAGTTTTGACGGCTTATTAAACTATGTTTATTTTAGTAAATTATGTGTGTGTGCAAATTAAAATTGCCGAGTTTACAAGTATTATATTTGTCCAACGTAGAGGGATTTGTTCGCCTTGAGCAGATGGAAGTGCTGCTAAAATTTTGCTTCCAATATGAAGTGAGACAGATACTCGTAGTTTTAGCCAGTAGTGGGTAGAATAAGAATATCTAGTAGTCCTGAAAGACCTTATGCACTACAAGTCCAAGTTCTTTTTTCAAAGTATGAAGAGGAAAATTCTCTCTTTTTGAGGGGAAATGAGCTTGCTACATGGGCTGAAGTATCCAGTGAAAACGTCGAATGTATTGGCGTTCGGTGCTGGAAGCATCGTCGTCGTAAACTCTCAAAATTACTTCGGAACTCTGCGCGCTCCATATCGCTGTTGCTGTCCATTGCTGTCTATTGGACACAATATTTCCCGACACACACATGCGACGCGAAAATTATTACGTTTTCTGTGACATACAATGATTCTTATTGATTTTATATGCAAGTCTGATTTGTTTAAAATGGGTTTCAATTTACTTGTTTTTATTATATTAAGAATTTGTTTATAATTAGCTCTGCTACTACTTATCTGCTATCGAGATATGCGTTATCGTCGTTATTTGTTTAAGAGTTGTGCTTGCCAAAGTATGATAAACATAACAAAAATAAAAAAAGAAATTATAATAATATTTTTTTATAGTCGGGCATAAAAGCAGAATATAAAATGGCATACCCAATTGTTGGCCGAAAATGCCTTATTTGGATTAATCATATTTATAAGTCGCTTGTAACTATACTCTACTATATTCTAATCTTAAATTTAAAATTTGCGGCAGATCTGTTAATAAACCACGGAAAAATTGTCACCGGTTAATTGGTATTCGTCGCCTTTGCAAAACCAAGTAAAAAAAAAACTAAAAGCCAGCATTCAAAGCAGTAAAAACTGTATTTTTATTTTAAACCCAATTTAAAAATTTTAAATATTTTTTTAAATTACTTGTTTGCCATAACGTGATCTATTCCAAAATAATCGTACCGTATAATAAAAACAAATTACAGTTACAATAATTTAGAATTTATTCTTTTTTTTTTAATTACAAGTTATTGTCAGATCAACAAAGGATATTGTTATACATGACATATGTAATATAGACTAACAATGTCTTGTTTACAATAATTACAGTAATAACTGTTGCAATTAATAATTGATTCAGAATGACAATAACTGAAGACCTAGGGAAATTATTGCGTTAATCACTATTTTAGTCAAAGGCTACTAGATCCTGTGGTAGTCTTCGTTTTAATCTACCATGTATGTTCAACTGCACAAGTTGTAGTGAAGGACACCACCACATGTTCTCGCATTTTGTAAAAACTTTTTAGTGGTTTGACGAATGAACTCGTTTACATGAGATACACGTAGCTCGTAGTGCAACTGGTTGTTACGAATATACCACGGCGCGTTCACTGATATTCGTAAAACTTTGTTTTGGAATCGTTGTAGTTTATTGATGTAGTACACCAGACTGGACCGGCATAGAGAATTAATGGGCGTAGTAGCGTTTTGTACATTAATATAGTGCATTCAGGGTTCAATGTTGACTTGCGATTAATCAATGGATAAAGTTGCCGCAACCTATTGTTGTCCTGTAATAGCTAGTTATTGAGATGAAAGCTCCAGGTTAGGCGCGTGTCCAAGTATACTCCGAGATATCTGTTATTCATTTTGAAAAAATAGTACATAATTCAAGAAACAATGTGTACAGCCTCAGTCCTCTTCAATTAGGTACCTTGGGATATCACATACATCTCTCAGATCGTTTCCAATTTTTAAAATACTCTGCAAATTTCTATGTTCGAATAATGAGTAACTGCGTCGTCGTATTGGCCTGAATCTCTTAGATAATCTAGAAAATATTCCTTTGCAATCGTGATTTAAATTTTAAAAATACACGGAAGTCACAGGGTGACAAACATTAATTATAGGGTAACTGAGTTATCTGCATAATGTCACGTTTCGCTAAAAAAGTTTGTACAAGATGTGATAAATGACGTGCGTGTTTCGCATAGTAGCTTTGTGTCTACCTTTTTGAGGACATCTAGTTTATTGGTAGCAGTCTTAACTGGGCCAATGGCTACTGGTGTACGACGTTCCTTCTGCCTTGGGAACAGTATCTGAGAAACAAAACTACTATTTAAAATTCATTTTAATGTTTGAAATGTCCATCTCATCTTTTAATTCTAAACTGTCAATAGCCGATTTTCGTTGGTCGTAGCTAGTACACGGTCAACATTTTCGATGTTCTGCTCGTTTCTAGTCTTTTTGAATATGAATCACTTTTAACAGATTGCTAGTTATCTCTGAAACTTTTGAACCATGCCTTTATTCGTTTACTCTCTTTATATCGTTTTCAAAATGAGATGAACGTAGATTCCTTATTCTATTTGTCTAGATATTGCAAATGCCACTATCATATTCTACATGTGCTTACTCAACAGTAAAGTCGTCTTAATTTGCATGTGCCTTTTACGCTTTACTCTTATCCAACTACTGTTTAAATCAAATTATCAAAACGATTATATTTAGTGCTTTGATGTATAAAAATATTTTTTCTATATTTTTTTTATACATAAAGATCGGTCGACAAATTCGATGGTGAATTAAATATAAACCACGGCCTACTATCTGAGCATTCTAGATAGAAGTTCTTGATCTGAATTTCTTCCATAGGGCACCTCCCATCGTCACTTCTTTAGTCAATATAACGATCTCAGAGCAAGGGGTATCGTTCACTGAGCATTGTTAACAAATTTTTCATGAAAGAAGACGTAAAGCTATCCAAAATTTTGAGAAGAATCAAAGCACAGTTCGGGGACAACACCCTCAAAACGGCCGAAATAAACAATTTTTGGAAAAAACGGGAAATAGTGAAAATGAATTTGAATTGTTCGCCGCTTTCTCAAAGATGATTGTCAATTAATGCTTCTTAGGTCGCAATAAGCTACGGCAGTGTTTAAAAAATTCGAGACGTTATTCTAGTTCATGACAATAAACACCCTCTCTGTAATTGAGAATAATAAATCTGGTTTGTATTTGATTCACTCTAGAGTCTTTAATAAGATATTTATTTCTAAGCGCCTAATTACGCCCATTTTACCAGAAACTTTTTTATTTGTGGTTTGTTTTGCAAAGTTTGAATTTTATACTAATTATTATACTTCAAGAGAAAATACATACATTTGCTCATCGTACGCAAACGAAAAAAATATGCCCAACACTACAAAAAAGTTTTATCTTCTTCAGACTTACAAAGGTGGCTTTTTGTGGGCAATCAGCCATGGCGCACGCCATTTGTCAAAGGCTGCTGAAAATAACTGGGACCTAATTACATCACTCTGATAGCTTTGGTTCAGGAAGAGATAGCGCAAGCCGGACGTGCTTTGGGTGATTTTTAGCGTGAAATATTTCCATGATCTTACCATGCGTTCAGATTGTGGCTGGGATGGGTCGAAGTTCAAATGGTGAACTATAGTAATTCTGCCATTTATCCTCAATAGATGTTGGCTAATTAAAGCAAATACGGACTTTCGCAACAGATGTAATAAAATAATAAATATATACGTGACATCATCAAAACATAAATGTAATGCTAAGTTGTGTTTTTTTAAGTGCTGTTATGAGAAATTAACCGAAAACGGAATATTCAAGAAAAATATTTTGTAAGAGAGATAAACATTTATAAAATGATAAAAGTACAATGAATTGTTTCGTCATGTCCCTGTAACTTTTTATATTTAAAACAAGCCATAAACAATGCATCGATAACCATTCTTTTCATATTCGAATGTGTTTATCTAGCAGAATGTAGATCAGTTTATATAAATAGCATTTGTGTAGTAACAACAAATTGTTTTTCATTTGTAATAAATGGAAAAGCTGATTGCAGACCTCTTTTATTAAATCTTGGGAAGCTCGTTGGAAGCATCTACGCCAATTGAAAGTCGTCGCCAAGGCCATCTGCTTTATAATCTCTATTCCATGAATAATATTTATTTATATAACATCTATCTATCGGCAGAATTTAGAAACAAATAATTAGTATTAATTTGTTTTGGGAATACTTCACGCATTGATAAAAAATAACTAAATTATGAGAATTGTTTAACAATCAGGGTAAATTTCTATGATGGCGCAATAATTTGTTTGGTGACGTCACGGTAGGCACGTGTCAATCCTAAAACAAAGCGTATTCGCTTTATTCTACTACAAGAGTTGTCCGATAAATGAAGAAAAATAAATTTATTGTAGTATTTTTATTTGAAAAGGTATGAAGCTGCCCAGATTAAAATGAAACTGGATGAAGTACGTGGTGATTACACCATCGTTGAAGATAAACATTCATCAAAGATGAAACACGATTTGGACACCCCATTGATGACAATGGATATACTTTAAAAAAGTAAGACAATAAATAGTAGTAATAATTTTCTACTCTGTAAACATCTCAGTTGAACCAACATGAAAAATTATACATAAAAAATTGCGTACCAGATAGACGCGGTTACTTTTGACTATCGGTCGAAAGTGCAAGGTATGGCCAAGTTTAATTGTAATTCTAAAGACCTCTTGCAATGATTCGTTACCATAGACAAAACCTGAGTTTGCACTGCTTACCAAAAACGAAGCAACTGTTAAAAAGTGGACATCAAAAGTTAAAAGTATACTGAAGAAGACAAAATCTGTTTTATCGTTTGAAAAAGTAATGATCACAGTTTTATGGATTTCCATAAGGTTATCGTGATTAATTTTATAGATAGGAAAAAACTATTAGAAAAAAGAACGGGCTCGGTAAGAAGGTATACCACCTGAATGCCAAAATTAAACAATAATTCAAATGATTTATTGCTTAAGTGACAATAATAAATACAAGATCTATCTAGAAAGTATTGAGTCGTATAATACAAAAAATTCCATCCAAGATACAAGAAACGTAGCTTCGGCCCAGTAGAAAATAAGCGCTTTAAGATTATACCTTTCTCATCTAGCTTTTCATTGCTCAACATACTGTGTTAAAATTGCAATTAATGGCTTTGTTGTATTGGCCTGAATTTTGTTAACAGTGTTGAATTTCTTCCCTTTCAAAGTTTTGGGAATGACATATTTTATGCCAAGATCTTCAAAATTTCACACATTTTGGTTTTAGGCTTTTATACATATAAAAAAATCTGGTGTGAACATCACACGACTTTCCTTATCCTATTATTATATATTATATCGGATCCGTCGTCTCGGTCCTGGGCTGCTCTCTTCCCGGAACTTGTTAATTTAAAAAAGGACGAAGCGCGAGTCCAACATTCGAAACCTGATTAAAATACTGTTTATTTTAATCAGCTTTCGAGTGTTGGACTCGGAGAGCTACCGGGCCGACTGCAGGAGGTCAGGGGGAGCGCTTGGCTGCTAGGAGGGAGCACGCAGGCGATAATGGGGAAGGCTGTGCGGCCGACCTCGCACGGTTACCTTCAGTGACGTAGCAAAATTTTAAGTACGAGTTAATTACTGTCTTGTACTGTAATCAGCTTTCGAGTGTTGGACTCGCGCCTCGTCCTTTTTTAAAATAACAAGTTCCGGGACGAGAGCAGCGCAGGGTCGAGACGATGGACCCGGTATAATATATAATAATAGGATAAGGAAAGTCGTGTGATGTTCACACCAGATTTTTCAGCTTTTTAATAACTCGCGCCTATATTTTGTTTTATTAATAGCAATAGATATGAACAGATTTACAATTCTTTAATAATGATTTACATTGTTCCACGGTCCAGATCCAGGGAACAAAGCCGATCCAGGGAAAAAGCCGATCCAGGAAAAAAAATCGTAATATAGTTAAAGATTTATATATAAATAAAAGCTCAGGTTATCTGTGGAACATTGTTCCACGTTTTCACATTTTTAGAATTGTTCCCGATTATTGTTAATGTTCTAGTTCTTGCTAATCTTCCAAAACGTAGATTATTTTCAAAAAATTCGCAGCTATCTCTGTCTCGTTTGTACTTTTCTAAATCATTCGAACAGTTTGTGGAGAATAATGTTTAAACTTCGCACAAAATCTGATGCAGATTTGCTATTCCACTCTGCCAATGATTACAAATGCAACGACCGTGCGCTACATGTGCTCACTTACCGACGTAGAAGTCCCAACTGACCTACATAGTAAAGTTTTCCTCATTCACATGCACATTACAGTCCATTTTCATCGGCTGCACAAACTTTTAATTATATTAACATTAGTTCCTTACATTCGGGACAGACCTCCTAAATATGAGTCACTTACCATTTCTTTTATAAAAAGCCTAGTCACACTGCTATTCTAAATAAATTAAAATATTAGGTATTTACAAATTTCTGTTTTTAATATGCCTTGGATCTGGGTCTTACATTAAAGATCAGTTTAGCTTGTCTATTATTATTTGCGATTAGCTTATTTAAATTATAGGATAAAGAATTATATACGCTAAAAATTCCAAAAATTAAAGTATTTAAGATAATCAAAAAAATTCTTATTCGTGTTGTACAGGGTGCGGAAAAACTACCTCTCTCTTTTCAGGTTTAATAAAAATAAAATAATATGAGGTATATAATATTTATTTCTACAGAATAAAAATAAGCGTCTGAAAGCTTTACTTTTTACTGTTTTAAATAGGATACCGGCAAAGTGTCTGATTCACTATTTATGTAATATTTTGAAGTTTTTCACTACTCTTTCCAACACGCTTGATTTCTTGACGTATTGCAAATCATAGAGTATAGAGGGTTCTAGACCTTAGTCTTAAGATATTTCCGTTGGAAGCTCAGATAAAATCACAATGTGTAAGCAGTAACACCATTTTATTGGGATCATATACAATTAATTATTTAAAGTGACAGTAACATAAAATATAGGAGCCAATGAGCCCAATTTTACTCACTGGATACCAAACAGTGACATGTTCGCTGTGAAAAGATATGTAATGCATAACTTGTAGATGTTTATAACTCCAATAACAAAAGTTTTGTTTAATAACATATTTCAACAAGTTGAAATGCGCTTTGGTAGAAAAACAATTACATCATATTATATGCTTTTCAAGATATTTTCCCACATTTCTAGATGATTTTACCAATTACTTTAAGACACTTCTTGTACAGCAACCACCTTGTATTAGATTTGTTGAATAGTAAGTCTAGACAAATAAAGAGTAACCTAATGTTTACAGGCAAATCTCCTCAAAGATTGTAAAATGGAATATTTTATTGCGTCGATGTTACTTACGCACTCTGAAGTCTTTTTCCTTTCCTTTTCTTTACAGCATTAGTACATCTAAACTTCTCTACTAATAACAAATCCAATTTTTGATTGGGATTGGAGGTTTTAGGCGCAAGATGGAGAAGGGTTGTGCTTCGACAACAAAAGCTCCCTTTTCGTTTGTTCACAACATGTTGGTTACTAAAGCTCTCTCTTCATACAATTTGTTTCTGGCAAGTAATCTATTTCCAAATCGCCCTGCTTTTATAATGCCAGTGGCGTTAGTCACCTTTTCTTCTAAATTTTGGACAATCGTTGTGATTTCCTTTCTTTTTGAGGTTCACATCTAAACAGGTTCAATGTGCTAACATTCTGAGAATTTCTATAGTTAATGATGGGAGGTTATTCCTTTAGATTACACACAGTGCACTTATTTCTAGTAGTAACCCAAATTTTTGGGTTGTTTATGCAAATTATAAGCACAAGCAGCAAAATTCAATACTGATAAAAGCAAAAGTTGTAAAATACAATGCGATACAACTGTGCTTACACGTTTCCTTCGTATTAACAAGATCAAATCAATTAGCAACTTTTCTGTGCATTCATTATCAGCAGGATGCTGAAAAAGTCACCGAAGGTAATTTCCGTTTTACGGCACATCCAAAGCCAGTTTCCCTTTTGCATTGACACAGTTGACCGCGGCCTTCCTCAAGAAAAAACTTGCCTCAAGCTGAAGTAAATCAGGTGCGAAGAGAGGCGATAAGCGCGAAAGTGTTAGAAACGCGAAAATAGCGCCGGTCGCCAATTGTGCATTTATTGTAAGAAGTAATGCATCAACTTTAGGTTTTTCAGTCAAAATTACAAACAATTTGCTGACAAAAAGCTGTTGTTAGACAAGACCGAGTGGTAATCTAAATGATTAAAGCAAAGTTCGTACTTTAACCACGTGTGCAGTACTTATAAAGTACCATGAAGCAGCTCTAAAGCGTTACACCTTAAGGCAATCCCTCGTCGCCTAGGTGCTAGCGCTAACACTGCTCATATCGTTGATGATTACCATCTAGCAAAAGTACAATTGTACAATTAGCTATTAAACTGTACAAATTCAGAAAATTTGACGAAAAGCTAAATTATGTCGGACCAAAACAATAATAAAGGTAAAAGTGGAAGTTTAACACCTTAAATCTAAGACAAAACCAACAATGTTCCTAACATAATCAAAATATGCAGGTACAAATAATAATGATGACAAAATTATATTTAGACGGCCCTAAAATGTTATGTAATATGATATAGCACCAACTTACGGGCCTGATCTGTACCATGACTATAATATACAAATTTTCAAAATTTCCATTTTTTACCCTTTACCAAAACATGCAAAAATAAAAAAATGTGATAAGTAGTACCTGGAATGGTCAATTAAGGCTCATGTTCTATAATATAAGCTCACTATATTATGAAAAAAAGCAAAATTTGTCAGTTTTATGAAATTTAAAAAATTCTAAGACTGTGGTGAGCCATATCTACCCCAAAAATACCAGACGTATGTGCCACACTCATATCATTTGGACTGTAAACCATCTAGATCGTGCAAGAAAATAATATAAAATTTCTTTTTTATTTAAGTATATCTTTTAAATAATCCAAAAAATTGTAACATAAAATAGGTGTTTATACAAAAAATGTTATAGCTGGTAAAATGAAAATTTTTTAAATTACTTATGGAATAGCACAAAAGCAACGAAAATGTTTTGTTATTTATTAAGTTGTCTATAGTGCAGGCGTTGTTTTATTATTATTATTATTTTGATCAAAAAAAGAAGATATATGCAATTTAAAATTAACATATTTTTTGCATATATTTAGAAATTATTAATTAATATTACCTTAACGTAATCTCTAAACTTTTAGTTTATATTATGAAATGTAACATTGATTATGCAGGAACCGGACAAAATAATAATAAATACTTTAGTTTTAATTGACGGGTATTTATGTGAACATCTTTCAAGCTGCACATTTTCTTAGTATATAAACAGATAAAAAGCAAAATATTTCCATTCTTTTAAAAAAAGACTTTTGTTATTCCCAAATGAATCCTAGCTTTTGTGGATAACTCAATTAAATGATTTTTAGTAAGGTTATGAATCAATTGGTTGTCGGATTAGTGATCGTTAATTTTTTTGCTGAATCATAGCTCCGATAAGTATTTTCAATGGATGCCTGTAAAACAATTTGTCTGTAAAACCTGGGAAGTTTATTGCATAACTACCACTATTTGACCTTCTATCTTTTGCTCATTTGTAATCTACCTGCATAACTTCTGGCTATTATTTTATCGCTCGTTATCATTTTAAATTCCATCGTGTCGCTCAGTTGTAAATTCCGAATACATTGTGGTTTGTTCGTAGTCGCGGAAGGTATTATCCGCAGATGTAAAAATAGGAAATAAACCCGATAAATGGTGATACCGCGGCATTAACACCAAGTCTTATTGATTGGTGACAAGCTCGCAAAAAGACAGCGGTGTTTAACAAATGGAGGAGTGACTTTCAGATTTTTATGGTTTCCAGTCGTTATGTATTTCGTCTGCACAACTGTTGTTTAATGAATAATCTATTACGCAACCTATTCCCCGGACTTTCTTGGAGTATGACCGCAAACCACACATGCACATTGTGTGGTTTTATGGTTTATTTATTTGAAATTAGAATCTAGAATTTTCTAATAGAGGCAATGTTCATGTCAAAAATTGCCGCAAGATAAATAAAATAAATTGAAATTGTTATATGAGTACATTTTACGAAATCAATTTCGAAAATATACAGCCAATGTTATTATAATGACTGTAATGCGTGAACGGGAACGACTTTACCGCCTGAGTTAATTAGAACTTAGACATCATTAAGTAAGCGCATGTAGTGTGTATTTACAACAATTGAGCGGGTAGAGCAACAAATCAGCATCAAATTTTAGCGATGACCAATTTTTTCAAGCCGTCGGAAAAGTATTGTTTCTCAAAGGCTGCAAAATATTCATTGGTGGGTACTATGGTATACTCGTTGTACGAAGATTTTTTCCCTAAGCCAAGTTTTATTATTTGAGAACAGAAAAAAAAACACTAGCTGGTTTGAAGAACGCCTGAAATGAAAAATTAATTCAAAGCCCAATTCATTTAATTTTGTCATTGCGATGATCAACTTGTTCGACGACTATTTGTTTTGATGTAAAAAAAAACTTTCTTGTGCGTCAATATTTATTGTTTTTGATTAAATTCCTCTTTTATTATTTTGTACTTCAAAAGTAGTAGATTAAGATAACTTTTGGGAATCACAGAAAATTGTTGCCATAACCCTTCCATCCGGTAAAACTGTGTTTGACGCGCTTTCACTTTTTGATGTCCATGCTAACCCTTGCTTGCCTCTAGTAGGTAATATAGTGTCATGATAATTTTAAATGGGGGTTCAGAACGGTCTTCAATTCGGTGCACATTTATATACAAATAGACTTTAATGATGACGTAAAATTTTTAAATTCATTTTTATTGTGGTAAGTCCTGCAGTACTAACTTCAAACGTTTATGGAATAAAATTGTCATATCCCTTCTAGCTTAAATTTAGCCTGTTTTTGTTTGAAAAATGATGTCACTAAACAAATTGCTATGCCATATCAATAAAATTTGCCCTAATTACCAAACGACCCTTGTATTAGAAAACTTATAAATTTTATCACGTTAAAGGGTTATAGATTTTTGGGGCAATAAATTTATCAACACTATATTGACCTTTTGTCGGCTCTCAAGTGGTGCGTGTTGCTCATAATAAAGTCCTGTCCAATCAATAATATAGTGCCAGTAAACGTGGCCCCAAAATACTTTTATATCTAAAAGACAAAGCTGTTTTGCTGATAGTAACGGACTATTACAATTGTACCATTTCATTGTAATCTTTTACAGTTCCAATAAAAGCAAGGAAACTCATCTTGGACCTTACAGTCGGTTTAAAACTGCCACAGGGTACTTGGTGCAAAAAGTTGAATTTATTGTCACACGAAGCTCGTAGATTTTTTTTTTAATTAATAAAAAATAATTTTTGCAACTACAACACAAAAACATGCTTACGTCAATGTAAAATAATATTTTGCAATTAAAAAGTAGATTATAATTATAATCGATTTAAAAAAACAACTTTTAATGGCAGACAACAAATATGTCAAAGTTCACTCGCTCACAATACATCGTTAATTATATATTACAATTCATGACCGCTTAACTAATTAAAATCGCACGGCAATTACCATTAAGTATTGCATTAGCATTTCTCTATTATTAAGTAATGATAATAAAATTATTGTTATAGAAGGTCTGACAAAAAGTCCTCGGAGTCTTAAGTATGTTTGGTACAAGCTGCGTAGATTGAAGCTTATTAATAATATATGGTAAATATATTGATAATCTTGTGCTAAACTACCCTTTCTTCATTTGAAAGCATACAGTTAAGTATGTCTCGATTAAGTATCCAATTTCAAGATTCTTCTCATACCTCCATTTCAAAATTCATTAATTTCTGCATTACGGCGACTCTAAGCTACATCACCTCACGGTTAGTTTTTTACTTTCCTTATCCTATAAGGAAAGTAATGTAATCGGCGGAAATTTGACCTACCCAGTTTTTCATATTTCTGGACGAAATATAGTCTCAGGACACCAAAAAAGTTGGTTTGAGCCATTTGTTCGTGTGTGTGTGTGTGTGTGTGTGTGTGTGTGTGTGTGTGTGTGTGTGTGTGTGTGTGTGTGTGTGTGTGTGTGTGTGTGTGTGTGTGTGTGTGTGTGTGTGTGTGTGTGTGTGTGTGTGTGTGTGTGTGTGTGTGTGTGTGTGTGTGTGTGTGTGTGTGTGTGTGTGTGTGTGTGTGTGTGTGTGTGTGTGTGTGTGTGTGTGTGTGTGTGTGTGTGTGTGTGTGTGTGTGTGTGTGTGTGTGTGTGTGTGTGTGTGTGTGTGTGTGTGTGTTGTTGTTTGTGTGATGTTTGTGTATATATATATATATATATATATATATGTTGTGTGTGTGTGTGTGTGTGTGTGTGTGTGTATAGTATATATATATATATATATATATATATATATATATATATATATATATATATATATATATATATATATATATATATATATATATATATATATATATATATATATATATATATATATATATATATATATATATATATATATATATATATATATATATATATATATATATATATATATATATATATATATATATATATATATATATATATATATATATGATATAGTATTGATTGATATATATATATGTATGTATATATATGATATATATATATATATGATATGATATATTTATATATATGTGTGTGTGTGTGTTTGTGTGTGTGTGTGTGTGTGTGTGTGTGTGTGTGTGTTGTGTGTGTGGTGGTGTGTGTGTGTGCGTGCGTGCGTGCGTGCGTGTGCGTGCGTGCTGTGCGTGCGTGTGCGTGCGTGCTGCGTGCTGTGCGTGCGTGCGTGCGTGCGTGCGTGCGTGCGTGCGTGCGTGCGTGCGTGCGTGCGTGCGTGCGTGCGTGCGTGCGTGCGTGCGTGCGTGCGTGCGTGCGTGCGTGCGTGCGTGCTGTGTCGTGTGCGTGCGTGCGTGCTGCGTGCGTGTGCGTGCGTGCGTGCGTGCGTGCGTGCGTGCGTGTGGTGTCGTCGTGCGTGCGTGGTGTGTGCGTGTGTGTGTGCGTGTGTGTGTGCGTGTGTGGTGTGCGTGCGTGCGGTGCGTGTGCGTGGTGTGTGTGTGGTGTGTGTGTGTGTGTGTGTGTGTGTGTGTGTGTGTGTGTGTGTGTGTGTGTGTGTGTGTGTGTGTGTGTGTCGGTTTGTCAGTAAAAGCGATATCTCGAAAACCGTAAGAGCTAGAGACCTGAAATTTGGTATCCATGTTACTTGTATGTAGGGGACGCATTGCGAAGCTTTCGGTAAAAATCGGCAGAGTCGTTTGGTCGCAAGGTCGCAAAATCGGTTGCAAAGCGGTCGCGAATCTAAACGGTTGAAGATACAAAAAAATTATAAGAATAAAAATGATTTGTTATCATGAGATAAACATGAATTTAAAATAAAAGTTGGTAAAATAAGAACTCGAAAAAAAATTGAAGCTCACGATTTTTAATACACCGGGTGTTCATAAAATGTTTCAGGAAATTTACATCACCGGGTAGATCAGACCGAGACGAACAAAAAATTACAATGAAATTTTTTGATCCGAGGTCAAATAAATAAGTTATAGCCGATTAAAAATTAATTAAACGGATCAATCACAACGCGCTCGGAGAGCTTCCCGGCCGACTGCGGGAGGACGGGGGGGGGGAGTGCTTGGCCGCTAGGAGGGAGCACGCAGGCGATAATGGGGAAGGCCGTGCGCCTGAGCTCGCACGGTTACCTTCACTGACGTAGCAAAATTTTAAGTACGAGTCAATTATTGTCTTGTACTGTTTATTTTAATCAGCTTTCGAGTGTTGGACTCGCGCCTCGTCTTTTTTAAAATAACAAGTTCCGAATGAGAGCAGCCAAGGGCCGAGACGATGGACCCGGTATAATATATAATAATAATAGGATAAGGAAAGTCGTGTGATGTTCACGCCAGATTTTTTAATGTTTATTAATGTTGACAAATCAATGTTTATGATGCCGTTGTTTTCTGTATTAAATATTTTACTTGTTATTTATTCTTCTTATTAATAAACATCGAATGACAAATGATATTTTAACGTACAGGAGAGAATCAATTATAAAGCAAAATTTCTTTTTATGCGTTGTGAGAAAAACAGGAGATGTGAGGTTTCAAATGTGTTGTAGGTAGGGATGTCCGAAGGAAATTCGCACCATAATGTGCTTTTCACTGCTGATTTTTTAGTCACTATCATAATGTTTGAGCAAGAATTGCCCCCATCCGATTCAAAACAAAGTTATCACGACAGAGAACGTAAAACCGACCGATTTCTTTCGGAGACTTAAGTACACAGTTCGAGAACATCACCCTTAAGTAGACTCAAACACTTTAAAATAAAGATCACTGGTGTCCCCGTGGATTAGTGTGATTGAGTAGAATATTCGTATTGTTTGTAGTCGCTCAAATTGCTTTTGAGGTCGAAATAAGCAGCTACGGCACTGCTTAGATAATCATGATTGCTTTTTGCGATAACGCCCAACGTCATACAGCTACCCAAACTCGAGAAAAATTTGAAGATATGTTCTGGACTATACTTAAGGCTCTTCCTTACAGTACTGCTATTATCATGTATTTGGACTACTAAAAGGATTACCACTTACAATGGTTTTACTGCATTGTTTAATTATTCAGAAAAATGCAACTTATAAGTTTCATCACTTTTCTATGTGTACATCTTGCTGTCCTACTTGTTTAAATATTCCTCAGTAACACTCTTTCCTTCTGAAAAGAGAATCCTCTGATGTTTATATTTTTCCTCGTCGTTTTTGTGCTAG
This sequence comes from Sinelater perroti, assembly GCA_036346155.1. NCBI lineage: Eukaryota > Metazoa > Arthropoda > Insecta > Coleoptera > Elateridae > Sinelater > Sinelater perroti. The sequence goes on from JARFIY010000201.1 coordinate 686,853, forward strand.
AAAATTTGCCCTTTGTTCATTTGAATTCATGCAACTTGAAGTCTTGATTAAGTACCTGTTTCAAGATTATCTCCATATCTTTATCTCAAAAGTTATCAGTTTCTGTTTATCGACAGCATTACATTGAATCAATTAGTGATACTTTTTTCGCTTGAACAGCACGCCGTTTTAGTATTATTTTGTAAAAATTTCTACTATAAACGGCAAACTTTATTTCAGTTTCTTCTCAAATTACACTATTTAAGAGATGGTATTTATAACCCAATTGCGTGTGATAAACCAGGTGTTTATAAATTATAGAAACAAAGATATTTAACAATCTGTAATAATGTCGACAATTGTCCACTCTTAACCTTAATACAAAGTGCCAAACGATGTAAAAAATATTAATTATGCGTCATTTTTCATCCACTGTCAATTTATTCCACTTTGAGGAAAAAGGTTGCTTTAGCGATTTTAAATTTACACAGGAAAAACCGTAGGGTTCACATTAAACGAGTTCAATGATTGTTCTTTAAAACTTATACATTTATAAGAGTTTATTTTCATATTAAATCAAATTTGCTTCTTATGCAGTCGGTGAATCCAGCTGGAAAGTTCAAATCTGCTTACCAATACTGTAGTACTACGTATCTTAATTTGCTTTGAAAGCTTTGGATGTAAACGCAAGAATAGTTTAGCTTGCTGAACAGATTTCACCCTTGATCTTGACATCAGACGGCCTTGGAAGTGTATTAGACCATTTCCTGCCATTTTTGTTATTGTGGGCGTAATCAACTCTTCTTGTCCTCTTTTTCTTAATCACATTGGAATTCGGATAATGTTAGGAAACTTCTAAGTTCTGATGGTGCACTTTCTTCTACTTCCTGGGCGATCTCCATTTTATCTGAATTTCTAAAATCTCTTCATAGTCTTCCAAACAGGGGAAAAACACAAAAAATGCGAATAACACCACAATGGTTCTCTCCATCTTTAAGAGGTGTAACAATAGCATTGAGAAAAATTGACGCGTTCCTGGATGCCAACAAGCGATCAAAATTTTAATAATACCAATCCAAATAAAACAATAAATAATCATTGCATCAAGATATCTATGTGGCGATACTCACCCGTCCGACTCGAAGCTATAAGAAGAAGGAAAATGGAAAGAAGAGTCAACGATGGGGACAGAATGCAGACTGGATCCTTTTTATCTTTTACTTCGGGATTTGTTCCTCCAACGATTTAATTTTCCGGGTGTTGAACAAACCATAAAAATGTTTTCACTCTTCCTAAGAGACATAGGTCAATTACAAGGCTAAAATTAATTGCTTAAACTCGAGCTATGACGTTGCGATATGTGCATGAAGCAACACATGGTAAATCATGGAGCTGTTACTTTTTATTCTTACAAACAGCGCAAATTATCAGCCAATATAAAAGCGCTTCCTTTCGAGGGTGCGAGCGAACATACCGACCTTACGACGCGTTTTATAGGTGGCGACATTTCTCGGCTTCCTTCTTCACCAATTGTTAATGGAACGATGTCGTATACAGATATAGTTGCTATATCAACTTCTATACAAGTAAAAATCTTAAAAAGGTTGAAGCGCATATTTTCGCTTGTCTTAAAAATTACTAACAATATGGAAAATATGCAAGAGGATCGTTTTTTTAATCTCCGCGTAAAATTTTCTATTAACTACTGTACTTCTACTTTGACGCCATGCTTACAGAAGTCAATTTTTTATGTTTTCTTTATAAATATGTTATTTCTTATTTTTATTTTATAGATAAAAATTCAAATCGTGAAAAAGATAAATAATGTACATCAGATAGAACAGATACAAGGAAGTATTATCACAGTAATAGAAATGTAATATATGATAAGAAATATAAGGTCATTGATAATAATAAATTGCAAAATAACAATAAATACAAAAACAAAAACAAAACAAACAAAAAAATAGTTAAAGTAAGTAACCAAAGAATAATTCTCAAGAGCAAAAGGAGAAACCGTTTGGTGAGTTACTAACTTAGTATATTGGTTGTAGAAGTTCGACTATGTTTGTTTTATAGCAGTCATAAGAAATTAAGAGTTGTAAGCACACTTTTTCGAGGAAAGAAACTACGAGGTCTGTTCAAACGACCAAATTTATGTTTTATGATTTTACCGGCTCACCTATGGAAACTATTGGCCCTTGTCAACTTTAAAGTATTTTGTTTTTCGACTGAAACACTTTACTCAACGGTTTTTCCTTTCCTTGAGACAGTTCTCCTAAACTGATATTCATTATCTTTCAGAGTCTGTACCAAAAGTGCTTTAATTTTCCAAAATATGTCAAAGCATCTCCATTTTAGTACTGATTTCAATCTGGACAATATAAAGAACCAATTGGAGCTAGACTGAAGAAGTAGGAAGGCAGCGATAGCATGACCTAATTGAAATACCATTTTTTTCAAACTTAAGTTTTACCTGTTAATGGTTTATTAAAACGAAAATCATTATATTTAATTTAGGACTGCTTTTCAATCAAGTTTACAACTCGTAGCATTAAAAATAGCTTAAAAACTTATCATCATAAGCTTGTTTTAATATTTGGTAAGTTTTGGTAAACATTTTTCTAAAGTTTATGTACAATTTTATACTGCAACCCTGAACTCGTAAAGCACTCACAACAAATATTGAAAAACAATATATTTTACCCCAACAATAACATAAGAACTAAGTAATTAACCAAAAAAACGAAAAGTGAAGGTTTGAATAGTTTAGTTACTTTTTTAACAGGTCTCGTATATAAAGGGACTTACACTAAATAAAAATGTAATAAATTCGAGTGATTACATATTTGGAAGAAAATTTGGGTCATTTTAAATAAAACTAAAAGTATAATTTCGTATACCAAAACCAAAAATGTGGAATAATAAAAATAAATACGAAAGCCAAGAAAGAAATCGAAACTAATTTTCAAAAGAGCTTCATCAAAAATGCAGCAGTTTCAAAAGGACACGGAAGAAAATGTGAATTGATTAAATGATGTAACATCATCAGCAAAAGAGATGTCACTACAATAAAAAAAAGGAAAAATAATGAGTAGTATGATAGAAAATGATAAAAAATATATATAGATAAATTATAGAATAAAAAACAAAAAAAGCATGTAGATCAGAGAAGAAACAATCAACGAAAAAAACTGAAGATACTAAACAAAATTTTATTAATAGAGAAATTAGAGATTTTCAAACAGAAATTAAAAGACAAAGAAAAAAGCAATAAAAGAGCGAATTACTGCGAAGATAAAGAAGAAGGTTTAGTAAGCAACAAAAAATTATAATAATAATACAAACTATAGAAAAAACACATTACAATCAAAAATTTCAACGTAGATTAATAAAAACAAATCATAAAAACAAAAAAAAACAACATAAACGCTATGTGAAGATGACACAAACATGAATACAAAAAAATAATTGTTGAGATAATCACAACATTTGGGAGAATCGAAAGATGCTATACTAATATCCCTAAAAGAAAGACGACAAATTAGAATAAATTAGAAAATTATTCAGATAACATCCTATAAAAAGTAGCGTTTTATGTTTTTAGATACAGAAGTAACAAAACAAAACGAAGAATATGATAAAATCGAAGGAGGTAAAAGGTGCGGAGATGCTTTACACAATATAATAATATCAAAAGCAAAGTCGTGTAGTAAGTTAAAAATTAAAAAAAAAAATGCGATAACACCTATCGCACTTAGGTATGTAAGGGAGCCGCGGTGACTCGGTGGTCAAAATCATCGTTCCTCTATCATCGAGCCAGCGCGAGCGAGTTCGAATCTCTCTCAACCCATGGGTATGTGTAATGTCCTAATATTTAAGTAAATGTTAATAGGCACAATAAGCCATTGTGGCTGCAGTGCCGCTAAGTGCGCTAATAATAATAATAAGTACGTAAGACGTGGATGTATAACAAAAATGAGCTCAAATGAGAAACATCTTCACGAAAAACTACGCTCCTTCTGTGAATTAAGTTACAGATAATAGACTGGGTAGGCCATTTATTAAAATTGGCTGAGGACAAATTTGAAAAACAGCTACGAAGAATGAGATCGAAGCTATTACGAGGGCAAAACTTTTCGAGAAAAAATAGCGACACATATGTTTTAAATGATTTTCACAAATATTGAGATTTTAGTTCTTCCTTTCAAAGATAAAACTAAGGATGTAAGATGTGTCAACTGCAACGAGAATTATCCTGCAAATTACAGGAGCTGTTCTAAATATATGTGATAAACTTGAAGGACTGATTCTTGGAGTTATTTTGATCATAAAAGTTCATGTGAATAAATGTCCAAAACGGCATAGTTTTAAAGTTATAGGATGTTTAATAATAAATTAAAAGTTTGTACAATAAAGGGTAGGCAATAGACAAAATGAATTTATAGAAACTACTGAAAATGGTCGCTGCCAAGCGCAATACAGGTTTCTGTCTTTTATCGTACTGAATGGCAAACACGTTCAAAAATACCGGGGTTGTTTCGAATTGTCTCAAATGATGCAAAAATGCGATTTGTGAGTTCCTCAACATTTTCAATGGAAGTCATATAAACTAGTAAAGGTGATCCCAGAGAATCTAGAGAATTTAAGTCTGGAGACCGAGGAGGCCACAACTGTGAACCTCCTCGTTCTATCTACCGATTTGGATATGCATCGTTCAAAAACTCAATTTGTGTAGTTCTAACTATGCGTTATCAGCTGTATGTTTTTAAAACTTCCCGATTACACGGTTCTGGTATAAATACTTGTAGCTGCACATAAATTTCCGTTGGCAGTGCCGTAAACAAAATGCATATCGCACATCTCAGCATTTGTGTAATTTGTTTTGAAGAATAGAAGTTGGCAATAAACTTTAACGAACCAATGCTTTGACACAATAATATTGAAATAATAAATAAATATTTTCACTTCGAAATGATTGTTTTTTGCTGACTCAACTATGATATTGAATGGTGTAAATTATACCTACTATACAAACTCTTAATTTATTATTAAACATCCTATAACTTTAAAACTAAGCTGATTTTGACATTATTCATGAACTTTTATGATCAAAATAATCCCATAAATCAGCCCTTACAGTTTGTCGCATTTATTTAGAATCACCTTGTATACAAAGATTTACAAACAAACAATGTTTTCCCCACTCCGATAGGAGCTTGTAGTTATAACTCAAAATGTAATACAAACAAATCTTGTACATCTCCAGGTTATAAGAGGTAATCTTCCAGTAATACCGCAGCAAACTCCAACAAACGATTCCTCTGATGACATAAGTGAGCTCAAAAATATGATGAAAAGGTTAATTGAACAAATGAAGACAATGCTAAATCTACTAACAGCTCTAGTTGCTAAAAACAACAATGGACCAATATCTTAGATTGGCTGAGTGGAATGCCAACAGCTTGCTACACCGCCGTGGTGAATTTATATCGTTCCTTACAAATCAACACATAGATGTTCTTCTTATATCTGACAATGAGTGACATTTTACACATAGAATCTATTAAAAAATTCCAGGGTATGCGGTTTAATCAACTCAACATCCTGATAGCGGAGCCCATGCTGGTACAGCTGTAATTATTAAAAACACCATTAAGCATTATCAACTTCTTGAATATAAACAAGCGCATCTTCAAGCAACCACAATTGTTATTGGAGACTAAATAGAACCATTAACAATATTAGCAGTATATTGTCCTCTTAGACATAATAATAAACAAGTATGGACGTGGAACTCCAGTTCCACAGATTTCCACGGCTTCTATACATAACCAAAAATTTGCGGCCACTTCCGGTCAAAGTGATCTCGAGATTTTCAATCAGGCTGATATTTGGCGTCTGGGCTTGACTTACGGTCCTTAGTTGAATACCGAATACGTTATGTCTCAGATCAAAAATTATAAGGCGTAACAGATGTCAGAAATGAGAGAAATAAAAAATAATCTCCAGCTTGGAAGCTGCCTTGATCAAAAGTTATAAAGAATGACATATTGGAAGCTGGGTGCACTAGAAACCTTTATTGCATTCCTGTAGAACGTCCCACTTATGCCAGCTCACGGATGTAAACCCCGTAGGCCATATGCTTTCGAATGATACCCCTCTTATGTCTTTAGGTTTAGTAGTTCTCGAGTTGAAAGTCGCGACGGACGGACGGACAGATCTGTACCGATTTCATAAGGATCAATATGAGCATTTTTTTTAATACGCAAGGAAACAGATTTGCAACAACAGCCGATTACAATGCCAAAAATGTTGCATGGGGATCGAGGTTGACCACAACCACTGGCAAAGAATTATTGAAAAATATGAACTTTATTTGTTTATATCATCTATCAACGGGCGAGCCTATGTGCTAGCCCACAGATCTAAGGAAACTATCAGATTTACTTGACTTGTGTATAATTAAAGGGATCAACTTCAACTACCTAAAGATCGAATTCTGCCTTGATTTGTTAGCTGGTGATTCACTAATTATCATAACACTAAATCAGTGTACTCATATGTTAAAAGTCACCGACTTTATGTAATAAACTTATTGGGAAACCAATTGGAAACTATTTAGAAAATTAGTAGATAAAACACTATCGCTCGAGGTTAGCTTAAAAACGGAAGACGATTTGATGGCAGTAACAGAGCGGTTTAATGAAGCTGTGCAACAAACTTGTTGGTAGGTAACTCCTCAAAAAACATATGATATCACAAACTCTAAGTGTCCAATAATTGCTGAAAAAAAGGGAAGCTTAGTAGAAGATGGCAAATAATAAAGCATCAAACGAATAAGCACCGCTTGAGTTAAGCAACAACTGAACTCAAAAAAGTACTGCCCGATATCAAAAATCAATCCATACAGAACTACCTTAAGTTAGTGTCACCCACCGAAGCTACTGAGTATTTGCTTTGGAAAGCAACCAAACGCCTAAAGAAGTCGCAACAAAACCAAATACCGCTTCTTACTGGTAACGGTATTTGGGCAATAACAGATCAAGCTTTTGCAAATCATTTAGCTAATATATTTCAAGCTTATTCTACCAAAATCACGAATGAAGAAGAGAGTGAAATCCAGCAATTTCTAGAAACTTCTTTCCATATGTCTATGCATATGAAACAGTTTACTGTAACTGAGATAAAATCTGAAATTCTTAGCAACTTGATTCCACGCAAAGTACCAAGATATAATTTAATCATTCAGAAGAATTACACCAATACTTGTGGGAAAAAGTATCACAAGCCTTTGATAAAGTCTATTATTAAGGTTTGTTTTACAAAATTAAAAACAAAAATTCCTCCGGACTGATTTCAACTTATAAAATCGTATTTTACTGACAGACACTTTTTAGTCAAATTTGGAGAATATCAAACTCCTCTATTTTCCATCAATTCCGGCGTTCACCAAGGCAGTGTACTGAGACCGATTCTGTATATCCTATTTACTGCAGATCTTCCTACCATCGAAACCACAACAACCGCAACATTTGCCGACGACGCAGTTATATTAGTGTCTCATACTGATTCGCAAACAGCATCGTAACATCTTCAACTTCACTTGAATACTCTGTAATTATGGTTCAAGAAATTGCATATTGAAGTTAATGGTACTAAATCAGTTCATATAACTTTTACAACTCGTAAAGGTACTTGTATCTCTGTCATAATAAATAACCAGTAAATCCCACAGGAAGAAAGTATTAGATATCTGGGTGTCCACCTTGATAAAAGGTTAACTTGTAAAAAGCATACCTGGTCCAAACTAAAACAACTAAAAGAAATATACTGGCTTCTATAACGTAAATCTCAGCTATTTCTTGAGAATAAGCTATTGCTATACAAAGCTAGTATCAAACCAGTCTGGAACTATGAAATACAACTATGGAGAACAGCCAGTAATTCAAACATTGACATACTAACGCTATTCCAAACTAAGACCTTGAGATCAATAGTAAATGGCCCATGGTATGTACGGAATATAATTATACGGCGCAATCTTAATATTCCTACAGTTAATGAAAAGATTCAAAAATACAATTCTCTTATGGAGTGCCTACCAGAAAGAGACGAAAATGAACCCAGACTTAAAGGATTTAAGTCTTCAGACCTACCAAACCGTTTTATGTGATTTGTGAAACATAAAGAATTTATTGTTGAACTTATATATATATATATACATACATTGTTATAATATTTACTTAATGTCGGCAAAATACAGATTGTAAAGTTTTTATATTAATAAAAAAAATTCTTCCTTTCGACAGACCAATCTTAAAAGAAATGTCTCGTAATGATCTCTTTTATGCAAACTTAAGACGCACGTATGACTCATTTAATTTACACAATAACCATGGGTGCTGAACTTAATTAAAATCAAACTGAGTAAACAGCTATTGCATTAATTATTAAAATTTCAAATACATTTTATTGGAGTTGGTCTTATATTTTTAAAAAAGAGAGAAGAAAAAAGGAAGAAGAAGATGATGATGAAGAAAAAGAAAAAGGAAAAGTAGAAAGACAAAGTAACTAAGGTAGTTAGGAACTACTAACAAGTAGTTTCATTTGAGTAAAGAATGTTTTAGCTTTATACTACCAGCAAAAATTAAAAAAACAACAGAAGTGCAGACAAAGAAGGGAGTAAGAAAACTTGCTCAGAACATGTTTCAAACTATTCCGTAGAAAGGCACTCATCTAAAATCTGGAGGAGAATTGTTTTGCAGTTTCTTTATAAAAACATTATCCATGTAATTCTAGCGATCCAGAAACTTATAAAGTTGTAAAAGTTTATGTTTTAGTGTTGATTTTCTTAGGCCTAACTGCGTTCCCCCACCTTATGTATTTTTTCTCCAAATTTTGTCGAAAGTTCGAAAATATATTGGATGAAAGCTAATTTAATGTGTTGTTCGTGAAGATATAAACGTTTTAAGATGAGCAAACAGCCCAGTGACATATTACATTAACATAATCACACGGATTAAATTTCTTATTTTAGATATTTTTTGGCAAAGGGATTTTGGATCTGCTAATTGATTAGTACTAATAGTTATAGATAGATGTACAAAGAAATATCTTTAAGTAATTTACCTAAACATCTGCTACGCCCATAGAGTCAATTGAGTTTGCAAAGACTGTCCTCGTCTTCAGAGTTCACCGTAACAAGTTGAGGTAGTTAACTAAATCTCACTACCTATCATGCAAATAAATCTTGATGGGTTAAAATTTTATTTTTCCACCAATAGGTGGTTAACATGTTGAACGACGATTTGAAGTCAGAAAAACAATGGACATTCATATAATCTTCATCGAAGGCTATGTTTCCTTGTAAAATGTAACTATGGAGATATCTCAAGCGAAATAGAAAAACTACAGATAAAACAACTGGTGTTTAACGACCTTATTAATTGCGTAGAAAAAATTAAAGGTGCAACGAAATAAAAATGCAAAAGAACTGGCAGAAGAGGAAGCACGGGAGAAAATGTAGCTGAAATATATTAAAAACAACATCTTCAAATGTAAAAAAATCTGCACTTTTTTCATAATTGATTAGTACCTTGACACACTTGAAGCCGTTGTTTTATAAATTCCACCCCCGTAGTTCATCTGTAACCTCTAAGTGCCTTTGTTGTAACCTTTTAACTCCTATCACAGTATTTTGGTGCAACATACTTGACAGACGACGTTATGGCAGACGGGTAGAGTGCGCAGTGTGTAGTATTACTGTAACCATGTTCATAAAATAACTGCTACAAATGCGTTTTGTATTAAATATTAATAACGGTTTTAAAGAGTTACCATAAAGTGATAATGTCCGATTATCATCAAACAAGAAGCCAAGAAAATGTACATACTTTTATAGTCCCAGCACTTGCTTCCTTCGTGAACTATTTGATTCCGCGTTGTAGCACCTTGCAGCGCGGACTTTCACTATAACTATAAATATCACAAATCACCTCAGCGGACCCCCCAAAATTTTTCTTAAAGTACATAAAATTTCGAGCAAGTTCACTGCCGAAAGCCTTCGCGAACACTACTGATTCTGAGGCTATACGCACCAAATGTCAAACCATACGGCGTTTGGAAAGGTCAAATCTCAACGCTTTGAAACCCTAAGAGAGCGGTAAAAGAATCTTAAACAGAAATGGTTGATAAATAAAAACTTAGAATATATTTGCCCATACATGTTTCTTTACCGTATTGTTTTTTAAAGATAATTTAGTCTTTTCTTCTCTATCTCTTTTTACAACAATTTTTGAAACTATATTTATTTTTTGTATATAAATGTTGAATTAATTTATTGTTGCCTTTTATTCCTCCAAAAAGTAAAGGCAATTTGTTTGCAACTTTAATTTCGCTTGTTGCATTTTCGTTATTTTAGTTGTTGCATTCTATTGCATTTGTTCTGATTTGGCAAATTCGTATTTCTAATTCTAAACCAATTTGTTATTTATTTATTGTGTTTTTTATATTTTATTAATACTTAGTTTTCGTTTCTACTAATTCTTTTTTACTTTGCAGCTTGTAATTTTAATTTTCATGTTTTCTGGTTAATATTTTTCTTCTGCATTTGATTTTGTTGGAAATATTAAAAATCTTTTATTACTTTTTGATTTTCAGTTGTTCTTTTATTATTTGTTATCTATTCATATTTTTCTAATTTTCCTCGTGATATCGCATCAAATAATCTAAGTGGCACTGTTCTTTGGAACCACTAGGTTAATAGGCTTATATGATAAGCTTTTTTTTAAATTGTTCTTATTTTTTGTTTATTTTTTGTTATTTAGTACAAGTGGGAAAGGGAGATCTTTTTATATTCCTTTAGTCTAATTGTTCAGTAGAATAAACAATTTTGCTTTTCATGATCTCTCAATTTTTATGTTAAAACATTTATTATAGTTATTTGTTCTAGCTGCAGTTTAATTTGCTTAAGTCGGAAAACAAACCTCTTAGGGGTTTTTCAAATTTGATCAAGGAATTTAAAATCAAGCAATCGTTTCTAGCGACTTTTGGCTCTTCTTAACTATACGACAGCTTCAAATAAAACTAAACTGCCCAAAGTTGCAAAGTCTGATCAAAACTTCAGGGCAAAACTTCACATAGCAAGCTTATTTGGAGCAATACAATAAAGATTAAAGCAACAAAAGCGAAGACTATAAAATATTTTTATGGGTTAAATATTAAACTCCAAGTGATCTAAATTCAAATACGATGAGATTCATTAGAAATATAATTTTTCATAAAACAAGCAATATGGCGATTGTTTTAATTTGATTTTGACCTGTCTTAGTTGCGTTTTGGATAAAGTTAAACTCATACGAAGTTTTAACCTTAGGTGAAAGATGGAGAGAAAGAGTATCAGTCCAATCAAAATCTCGGGGCAAAACTAACTTCAAACACCAAATTAGTTTGCAAAAGGTTAAAAAAGTAACAGAAATCAAGACAACGAAATATTTCTATATGCTAACTCTGAGAATACTAAAATACAGGGCTTTGATATTAATTAGAAATACAATTTTTTAATAAGATAAACAATATGGCGATTAGGTCTAATCAAGATCTCAGAGCAAAACTAACTTTAGAAATCAAGTTTATTTAGAAAAGCTTTGCAAATGTTAGAGTAACAAACACCAAGACATTTCTATAGGTTCACTATTAAACTTCTAATACATAATCTAAAATCGGGTAGTCTGAAATTTGTTAGAAACACGATCTTCATGTACCGTTACGATCACAGTAGTAGATCTCAACAACCCTTCTATGAAAACTATTACGGAAGGACCTCAGACCATGTAGATTAGACGGAAATGTGGTTCGCTTTTTCTGGGGCTACACAAAGAGTGACGTCATGGGTTTTTCTGCAGATGGCCTTCCGCGCCCACCGGTCCCCAAGCGTCTGCTCATGGTGAGTCAGGAAGAGGCCCAGGATGCCTCCCGGCGTTACGTAACCGCTCGTGACGTCACGGGAAGCCGTGCTCTGGTGGAATACCCATGACGTCGCGTCGCAGTCTTTCGGCGGCGCGGACTTTCACTAACCGGCATCCGTAGCCAGCCGCGCGCCGAAGGTCGCAGTCGCTCTTGAACGCTTTACCTCTGGCACACCTACTCCACGCACTCCGTCCATGTGCCGGATAATTCACGGTCTAAATTAGTGCAATAGCTGCGACCGCCGCGACCACACCGCCCCAACGTGCGAAAGTGCGATTGCCAGCCCCTCGCCCAAGCAACGTCGCAGAAGTCCCCCAGGTGTGACGTAGGCTGTGATGTGAGCACGAGCGCCCGAAGAGCGACAGCAGAACACTACCGTTCGCGCATTTCCACCGCGGTTGCTGACATGGTTCCGGCGCGCCGACTGCTGGGGCTCGTCGCCGTGACTCTGTTGGCGTGCGACGCCGCGGCCATGGACAACCTGCGGGTCGCCTTCGAGTGGAGGCAGCTAGACTTCGAGTTTCCGTCCGCTGAGGCGCGCCAGCGGGCCCTCGATAGTGGGGAGTTCGTCCCCGAGAACAATCTTCCCCTGGGCCTGGAGGTGTACAAAGACCGGCTGTTCATCACCGTGCCGAGGTGGAAATCCGGCGTGCCTGCCTCGTTGACCTACATCAAGCTGACAGGTTAGTCTTGGCGCAAGTAATGCCGCCGCGTGTGCGAGCTGGTATCCTTCCTCTGGCGAATCCCGACCAAGGGACCTCCAGGTCTACAGCGTGTCGCTGAGATGAGATCAGGTTTTTCTGCGAGACTACCAATTATGTGCGACCTTTTCCTTCAGCTCACAATAGGATGTTCCTGACATGGCAAACGTGTAGTTGTGTTACGCTATCCTTAATCAAAAATTAGTTCTTAGTTGGGACAAAATCAAGAAATAATTGTAGATATGAGGGTTAAAGGGAAAGTAAAAATATTTGTTCTATTGAAAGTTTTAATTAAAATTTGCTATTGTATTAGACAAGACTTATGTAGAATAAGCAAGCATTACTTAAGGCAGCCTGCGGCTACAAAATAATTTGCTTGGTTAACTGTACCAATATGCAAGTTGACCAATAAGTTACAAAAGTGTTTGTTGTTAATTCTTTCCATTAAATTAATTGAATTCTTAACCCAAAAATATTCCTTAAATTATGGTTTTTGAGTGTTTAGTCTTCTTTGGAAACGTAGGCGACTGGAAAATGTTAAGTTTTAGGCCTATATATATATATATATATATATATATATATATATATATATATATACTTTTCAGTTGACTAAGCAAAACTTCTTGGTTCCTTGACGCTTATTTACTTATCTTCTCCACCTAAGAATCTTTATTTATCTTCTTCCCCTAGGGGCTTTATAAATCATTTTACGCTACATATGTTAATCAGTTTTTGCTGAACAATTTTCAGTTTTACTTCTTAGTTACTTTGTATACTTAGCAGGATAACGAATGAGTTGTGCTAACACGTTTTTTTTTTAATAAACATCACGGAACAATCACAATTAATGCAATCATTTAATTTATAGCATCGAGCTAGTCACAACAGGTTAAATTCGGAATTGCCTTTAATGAAACTGTAAACGGTAGAAAAATTCCCACCATCATATTGCAGGGTATAGAAAATATATAATTTAACCTCCTGTAGTAATTACAATCGAATTAATTCTGTCAAATTCCAGGAATACAACCGATGTTGTGTTAATTACTTATTATGGAGCGAAAAGGGCATAGAAGTTGTTGAGTAACGCGATTAATTTGCTGGAAGCGAAGATACCATCTAGTCACTTTCGGCGACTTGTGTCATAGTCAAAGGGGCGCGGGGTGCCCCGCAGTCCACCCGGCACGCGACTAATTAGAGCAGTTCTGGACGTGAAATTTATTTCCTTCTAATCTTTGCCATCTTCACCATAAATCGAATGCTTGGCCCATCCTCTTTACATAACTGCTTATGCAAAGCGCCCGTTGAATTAATTGCGGCCTTATAGGCTGTTGCAGCGCGGTTCTGCAACAAAGCGGCGTTTGGCAATTAAAGCTCAACGGAAAACTGGATTATACAACCAAAGAATTAATTAAACAATTTTGGCCGCGCGGCTTTCATATTTCAATTTAGTCAAATTTAAAGTGGAGCTGCAGGCGATAACTGGAGCATGAATTCGGTGAGCTGCGCCGCTCAGCTAAAATGGTAAACAGCAAACATTCGGGACGAAAATTTTGTTGTGAGGCTCTTCGGCTAAACTACGACTTAGATAGCGGAACGGGTTTGGGTTTTCACGAGCCCATAGCGCTCGTTTCAAGGTGTTTTCCGAATTCATCGATTCGGTGACATTGGCCAGCAAGTCGTGTCGCTACCTCGGGGTATCAGGGGTTAAAGCTCTGAAAAGTATTTAGCGTTTCAGCTCTGACACGGCGCGTTTCACGTAACGTATTGTTAGCGTAGCATTAGTTGATTACAAACGCAGATAATGCGAGGAGGAAGCACTTTCTCTCGTGTAGACATGAATTTAATTTCAATCGTTACCAAATGACAGCGTAGGGAACTTCAGTTATTGAACCGGGGTCGTACTGTAAAAAAAATTAAAATTTTTGCTACAATTAGATTGGCAAAACAACTTGCCTCTCTTTGCTTTAGCTAAACCTCTATACATTTTAGACAAGGTAAATTAAGAAAACAATTATATTAGTAATAGGAAGGAGATAATACATTAAGGTAGGTAGTAACGGAGACAAAATTTTCATTTTACAAGATACATTATAGGGAAAAAATAGAAATTAAAATATCCATGGTAAAACAAGGCAATAGAAGGTAATAAATAAGATAGATGGGCAAATGACTACAAGAAACAGACAAATAAAAATAAGTCAAAATAGTCATTTTTAATTTTACATGTTATTATATTTCATATAATAGTAAAAAAATGAAGACATATAAAATGATTATTTCTTATTCTTTAAATTGCAAAATCACTGTAGTAAGCTAAAATAACAAAAAGCAATTTAGAATGATTATGGTAAAACAAAGTAATTTAAGGTAATAATAGGTAATAATTATATAATAAACATGGGGCCGGCGAAGAGATTGCTCTGTAAGCAATCCCAGAACGAACTTAAAAAAACCTTTCGATTTCGATTTCGAATTTCGGGAAAATTCGAAATCGAATATCTCGAAAATTATTCGACATAGAATTTTTTCGACTTCATTTTCGAATTCAGCGTAAAATTTCCTATAAGAATCACATTTAAAATTGTATTGTCGAAAAATTTCCCGAAATTCGTAGTCGAATATCTCGAAAACTATTCGACATAGAATTTTTTCGATTTCATTATTGAAATCAGCGTAAAATTTTCTTTAAGAATTACTCATAAAATCGCAATGTCGAAATTTTCCCGAAATTCGAAGTCGAATATTCGAAAACTATTCGAGATAGAAACTTTTTGATTTCGATTTTCAAATCAGCGTAAAATTTCCTATAAGAATCCATTTTAAAATTTAAAAAAATCCATTATTTTGTGACAGCGACAGACAGACAGACAGACCGACAGACCGACAGATATAGAATTCAGTAACGAACTTTTTAAGTTCGTTGATAATTATTATTATTGTTATATAAATCATTAATTAAAATAGCTAGAATAGGTGGGGTAACATTGATAACGTAAGTTAAAGGAAGGTATTAAAACATATAAATAGAATTCTTTTACATTTTAAGGGTTTTCAAAAATGTAAAAAAACTTGAGAATATCATAAACAAACGTGTAAGCTTTATGGTGCCCTACCTAAACATGAATTGGAAATTGTGACAATTTTTGATGACACAAAATTATTTGAACTTATTAAAAAAGTACATTTTTATATAAAAAAGTTGAGTAATAAAAACTGAAATTACAGGTAAAACAAAATGTTTAAAGTAAGACAGATTAAATAAGATAATAAAATTTAAAATCAGATAAATAAATTGACAAGGTAATTTGAGATAAAATTAGGCAATATGATGGATACATCGGAAATCGTGATTGAAAATTACCAAACAAAATAAGCATTTTAAAAAAGGTAACAAAAGTTAAAATTACAGGGGAAAATTAAAATGAGTACGGTAAAACAAGAAATTTAATCTGAGAAAAGGTAATATAATTGATAAATAGCTGACGAAAAATAGCAACACTTAAAATGTTAGATATGTTTGGATTACACTTTATTGGGCTACAAGTGATACTGAAAAGAACTTTAATTATTACTGTATTACCCTTAGAAAAACTAAATTTACAGGGAGAAAATCAAATGGCAAGAGTAATACAAAGTAATTTAAAGTAAAACAAGGTAATAAGATGGTTAAGTGATTCTGAACAGCGGTGATAAGTTGTATAAAATATATTTTAAAGGATATTGCAAAACACCTTTAACGTCATAAAAAAGCTAAAATAAGTATTTGTGCGTTTTTTGACTTACAAAAAGATATTTATAGAATAAGTTCTGTAACAAAGGACAAAATTACGGAGAAAGTCAGCTGACGTAATCAAGGTAATTTAAAGTAAAAGAAAGTAATGAGATTATGAAATAGCTACTAAAATAACAACAAAAAAATCTGGTGTGAACAGCACACGACTTTCCTTATCCTCTCATTTTTATTCCCATGAGTTTTTTGTTTCTTCAACCGTTTAGATTCGCGACCGCTTTGCAACCGATTTTGCGACCTTGTGACCAAACGACTCGGCTGATTTTTGCACTGCGTCCCCTACCTACAATTAACTTGCACACCAAATTTCAAGTCTCTAGCTCTTAGGGTTCTCGAGATATCCTGTTTACCGACAGAGCGACAGACAGACAGACACACACACACATGAACCAATGGTCCAAATCAACTTTTTTGGTGTCCTGGGGCTATAATTCGTCCAGAAATGTGAAAAACTGGGTAGGTCAAATTTCCGCCGATTACATTACACAAAAATGGGTATCACCATTTGAAAATGTCTGAGAACTGAAACCAAATCATTTTTATATGAGCTTCAAAGTTCTGAAAAAACTTTTTAACCATTAAATAGATCCGGACTATATAGAAACGCGTGGACCACCGCTGTGGTCGACTGGTCACGAGCGAATACTCCTCGGTTCGGGAATCCATCGCGCAGGAGAGTTCGAATCTCTCCAGAACTTCTAAATGTATGTGATATTGTAGAATTTAAGTTGCATATTAGTAGGCACAATAAGCCGTGGATACAACAAAAAATTGAATATCTACGCTTGATACTAGAAAATTAAACAAGTACGGACGTGAAACTTCTTTCCACCAATGTCAGGGGCTTCTATGCATAAACAAAAATTTGCGGCCACTTCCAGTCAAACCGGTCTCAATATTTACCGATCAGGCTGATTTTTGGCGTCTGGACTGGACTTGTGGTCCTTAGTTGAATATTGAAAACGTTATGTCTCTATTTATCACAGATCAAAAATTATAAGGCGTGACAGACGACGGATATGACATAAATAGAGCTGGAAGCTGCCTTGATCAAAAGTTATAAGGAATGACATATTGGAAGCTGGGTCCGCTAAAACTCCTTGTTGCATTGTTGTAGGACATCCCACCTATGCCAGCTCGCGGATGTGAACACGGTATAGGCTTTCGAATTATACCCCCCTTATGTCTTTAGGTTCAGCAGTTAAAAGTCGCGACGGACAGACAGACGTTCGCACCGATTTTGTTAGGCTTTCTTTTCAGGTATAGAAAGCTCGTTTAAGCGCCCACCGCCGATCCTAACCTTCCGTACAGTTAATCATGCGCAAACCGCCAGGGTCTTCCGTTGTACGCCTTCCGGTTCCGGGCGGGTCGCTCGCGCTTCCGGAATTTTGCCTCGGAATTTTTAACTCCTGGAGACCGGCGAGCCTTAGCATTCCGTCTGCGTAATGCCACGCACACTCGCAGCCTTGCGTTTAATTACTTCTGCTCTGTGTAGACGAGGCATTTTGCGGAAGAGAATTTCTGCGCGTCGCCCAGGAAATGAGCGGAGGCGGGCTGAGTGGAAGCGCGAAATTTATCGTTTCGCGCCCGCACAATGCGCCTTCGTTAGACGTTCCGTGGTGTGGGATTAAGTCAATAACGCGCTCTTCGTGTTGTCTTGGTTACTTTCGGCCAAATTTAGAAAATTTGAATGATTATTTTCGCGCACACTATTAACGTCAGGAGCTTTCAACAGGATGTAACAAAAGTGCATACGCTGATGCAAACATTATTTTGAGATTGAATCTCGTACATTGTAACACTCTCAATTATAATTTATTTTATCAATTTTTTTAAATTATTGTCGATCCATTATTGCGTGGAAAACTTCTCAGCCTTGTAAATTCAATTGAACGTTGCAGTGTTGCGATTATTGCATTGTTTTGAAAAATACATTAAAATAATTTTCAATGATGACAATAACAGGCAATGTAATTGTTATATTAATTTTGACTTCTAAATGTCCTAGAGTAGTAACAATAATATTTTTATGAACTTTCTTTTTTAAAATGTGAGCTACTTGGTTGTTAAAAATAAGAACTGTTTTGATTCGAATAGAGGATAATAATGAAGTTGTTTAAGGTGTCGTTCTTACTAATTTGTTGCGAGACAACCCAGTTTGCAGACTATACTTCCACGTGGGGTGTAGAGCCTCACTAATTATCATTATTTTTTAAATAATCTTACGTCGTGTTCGTTTTAATAATAAAAATTACGTTTTAGCCTTTCAGAATCCCCTAATTGATTTCTTGTAAAGGTTCTTTAGTGTTCTTGAATGTTTTGTTTTTAGGCAAAGTCACCGTAAAATAACGCTCTATTACTCAATAGCCATGTCCCGTATCTACAATTGTTTATTAATCTTTTCACAAAGGCCCTTATATTCCGCAACATCGATGGTGGTTTGTCAAAACACGTGCTAATTATTTAAAGCAAAGCGCAGTCAACGCACTCGGGTGTTAATTGGGGAGCAAACACTTTCGTCTATGTTCTTGAGGCCGTTGTTCGATTTCAAGACGATTTACGTAATTCCCCGTGCATGGAGGTAATTCAGAACAGTGATGGGCGCGTCACCTACATGCTTGTTGAATTTAAGAAAGACGTCCTTTCATTAGCTCCAATGGGAGCCATTGTAACTTGCTATTTGCCGGTGATTATCTTTTTATTTGATTCGTAAGTTTAAGATCTCTATATGTCTAATTTTTTTAATTGGGGGATTTTATTTAAAATAAAGATAGCTCGGTTTCGGCTCGAAGGACCCTTAAAGAGGTTACAACGAAAAAATGTTTTTTAACAACTTATTTTCCCTTATCAAGATTAAAACCCAAACAAACTGAAACCACGATAAAGATATTAATTAATAATTGCCTCATCGACGTCTCCATATCTGGTTTAAGCAAATAAATCTGACGCAGCTAGACGAGGAAGGATTATGTAAGCGATTCTTATGCAAATCCCATCGTTAGAACCTGTTAACTACCAGAGCTGCGCCATCGGCCGTATTAACGCGCTAATAACTAATTCGTTACGACAAACCGTGAATTTGGCTCCTCATATTTGAGCAATAAGTTATCGCCGGCCCCGTAATTGAATTTCTCGGAACGATGCCAGCGCTCGCGGGCATGCTTCGAATGCAAAATGGCACAATGACCATAATCAGCACATTACAATGAGACAATAATGTGCGGTCGCACTTTCAACTAGGTAATGTGCGGTACTTGAGCCGAGATTTCGCGCCTTACGCACCTAGCAGCCTTGACACTTGCGTAAGACGCTCTAATTTGGGGTTTTATGTCAGCGCTGGGCTAAGGGGCAATCATGGGCGTCTTCCACTCTACCAATCAGCCGGCTATAATTTGGAAAAAAAACCACTCATGTATCTACAAAAGGCGTTCGGAAAGTGTATAACTGAATTTTTAGTTTCAAAATCTCCCTTGTATATCAGCCCTATTTTCTTGAAAAGTTGTATGTTCAGATTAGTCAGCACGAAATGTAGAAGGGCAAGGAAGGAAATTTCCTCGTCGATTCAGGCAATTAATTTAATTCTGCCGTCGTAGGGCGACCGGCTGGCGTGTTTTCCAGCCGTATGCTAAAGAAAATCAGCCCGCTAATTACACAAGGTTAACAGGTTTTTGCGAATCGCTGGCGCATAATAGAGTAACCAGACACCCGGGAGTAGCCTTACGGTTGCTCGGAAACGGCCTGTGCAGCGAAAAATCTTTTGACAGCGATATGTGACCAAATCCAGGTGATATGGTGGAGACGACGAAGTTAAGCTAATTGATTTTTTTAAGTACACACCCTGCTAAACGCAACGCCATAGTGCTAATTACCCCAAACTGAAGATCATAGCAACGGTTATCTTCCATATCATCATAGCGTAATTGCGTCTACAATTCATTTGTAGATGGATTAACGCAAACGCGTAGTTAGTTAGTAGTAATTCTTTCCTGAACTGTTAAAAGCACGAAAGTAATAGCAAATTCAATTAAATAATGCCCAAGACCAACGTAGCCTTCTCTAGTTTTCGCTAGTATTTTATAGTACCTCTCTAATCTTCTCTAGTCTTCCGCAGTCTTCTAGATTCTTCTATAATTTTATTAAATATAATGTCTTTTATAACCCCTATAGTCATTTATGGTTTTCTAAAACCTTTCTATAGTCTTCTATGCGCCACTGTGACAGTGGTTGGGGCGCTTAGTTACAGTGCAGACGGTCTTACGTTTAATCATGGGCTTCAGATGCCTGGTGAGTGGTCTGTCTACTTAGTAACTAAAAATAATTGAATCGCTTCGAACAAGGAATACTAATGCGGATGTCTAAAGCGCGGACAATTGGCCAGTAAAGGCCAGAAAAGCAAGAACCTCTCAGTTTGCAGGCCAGTTTTCTATATTTTTCTATAGTCTGGTGTAGTATTCCATAATCTTTTGTAGTACTCTACGCTTTTCTGTATTCTTTTACAGTATTTTCTATTGTTCTACAATATTCTACATTCTTTTTTATTTTTCTTTCTTCTGTAGTTTTGTGTTGACTTGAGTGTTCTCTTATAGTCTTATGTAGTTTTCTATAGTTTTCTCTAATGTTACATAGCGTTCTATAATGTTTTGTATCCCTCTACAGTCTTCTATATCCTTCCATAATTTTATATAGTTTTCTATAGCATTCTATGTTCTCCTATAGCCTTGTGTATTATTCTTTTTATAATCTTATATAGTCTTCTGTAGTGTTTCTATATCTTTTATAATTTATCTGCGGTCTTTTAGAGTTATTTATATTCTTATATAGTTTTTTTTTATTGCATTTCCAATAAATAAACGTTATAAATATAATATGGTTTTTAAGAGAATAGAAGAGTTTGCAAATAGAGTCATATTTAACAGTTGCAAAAAATATTTCGAAATCGGTACAACAGCCAGATCATTTTCTTATCAAGTTTTTTAGCGACTCTAAAATTATCAACTTATAAAGAAATATTAAATTTTTTTAAAATCTTTTTTAGCCGGGAATTAAGTTTTTAAAATTGGAGTACCCGCGCTTGAATTTTTTTAGGTCGTTTGTCTAATCCCCCCCCTTATCCCATTTCCGTCTACTTACTATATTTGTCGAGTTGTATATTAAGATTGATACTTATCTTCCCTCCCGAGTTTCATTACCTAAATGAAGACTTATGAAGAAAAAGGCAAGACGATTTCATGAGTCAAAGCCTAATTTTTTAATTAAAGTGGTTATATTCTGAGATGTAAAAGAGGTGAAGTTAATAAGGAACTAAAATGTTAAATATGAAGGGGGTCAATGCAAACAAAATAAAAAGTGAAAAAAATATTTAAAATTTTTGAAAAAAGATAAAATCAACAACGGGTTATGTGTTTTAGTAAAAGCTGTATTCTATAACGATTATAAAGCTTACTACAAACAAATCCTTCAATATTTTGATTTGCAAACCTTATTTTCTTATCTGATCTGTCTTTTAAAAAAGTCATATTTCTGATATTTGTTATGTTGGTCAATACTAACCCATATATTTGTTTATTTTACCTTTAGTTAAGAAAAGTTTTGAAACTTTATAAAGTTAAAAGAATATGTAGAGAAATTGTTATAAAAAACGATAATAAAGTAAATATTATTATAAAAAAATTATAGTATTAATTCTACAGTTTTTTTTAATTTTCTCTCTTTGACTATTTAATGTTTGTTGACTTCTCTATTTTATAACATTCTGCTTTATCTATAATTTTTTCATAAATTTTATATTTGATTTTATTATTTCTCTTTTTGTTTTGTATTTTAACCTTTACTAACGCAAGTAGTGCACAGAAAATTTAAGAAAAATAAAGTCGGCTAATGCTTTGATAGTTAATAAGGACGAGATAACATGCTATATGTAAAGAAAAAGAATAATCAAATTTCCTTGAACTAATAAAGTAAGTAAAGTGTATAAATAAAGATGAAGGTAATTTTTTCAGATCCATCTGATTCCCCGAAACTGCGCCCATATCCAAACTGGGAGGCCCATAAGCTACCCCAAGGTCCCAGTAAAGAGCCCCCCGAAATAGTGTCTCCGTTTCGAGTTCGAGCAGACCAATGCGGAAGATTGTGGGTCGTGGACACCGGAATAGCGGACATCCTGGGCGATGCCCGCGTCTATTACTCCAGCCAGTTACTCATTTACGACCTACACAACGACGCCTTACTGCGCAGGTACTCCATCCCGAAGGACCAAATCACCAGCGAGACCTTCCTGGCTAACATAGCCGTGGAGGATGATAACTGTCAGGACTCCTACGCGTACCTGGGCGACCTGGGCAACCCGGGCATCATCGTGTACTCCTTTCAGAAGCAGTCGTCTTGGCGCATCAAGCACCACTACTTCCACATAGACCCCCTGGCCGGCGAATTTAATGTGGCCGGTATTAAATTCCACTGGACGGACGGAGTCTTCGGGCTGGCGCTGTCGGCGCCCGGTTCCGATGGGTACAGCATGCTCTACTTCCACCCTATGACCAGCATCAACGAGTTTGCGGTTAGCACAAAGTACCTGCGTAACGCGACTCTGGCCAAAAATAACTTCCACGACTTTCGAGTGCTAGGGAGCCGCGGGCCAAAAGGCCAAAGCGGGGTGTCTTTCTTAGACAAGAAGTCCGGCGTCCTCTTCTATGCGCTGGTAAATTTAAACGCGATCGCATGCTGGAGGACCACCAATCCCTCGTACACGATGGAATCTCAAGGCAGGATATACATGAGTAACGAGACCATGGTGTTTCCGAACGACGTCAAGGTTGACCCCGATAACAACTTGTGGGTACTTTCCGATCGCCTGCCTATCTACATGTACTCTAAGCTGAATCACAGCGACGTCAACTTCAGGATTCTGACCGCGCCGGTTGTGGACGCGATCAGGAACACTTCTTGCGACTCCAAGCTGGTCCTCTCCCCCGACATAGCCAACCGGTTCAACTTACCCACTCAGCCTCCCAGAAGCACTGACTTCGAAAACAAGTCTCGCAGCGATATCGCTCATTGCTTGTCCAAAACCTTGATAGGTTTGGGGATTATAGTTGCACTTTTGTGGCCGTAAACAGTCTCAGTCAAGTCAGTATTGTCTAGTAATGTACCAAAGTTTTTTACTGTATTGTGTGTCGCTGAGAAAGGGTATATTTTATTACTACCAAAAGGATCGTAATCTTTGGATGTATATTTAACACACATTAATTATTTATAAATAGATTATAGTTGCGTTTCGAAAGTTGTTGCTGTACATATTTAATTTTATTAGAAGAAATAGTTTAAATATGGGAAAAGCTTTCTATACATACAAACCGATGATCTGTTTATCAACCGTTTAGAAATAAAGGCATTTCTCACAAAAATATGGAAGATTAAACGTAATTGTACTACAAGTTGGAAACCTGCACTGGCTTTGAAACACTTAGTCCTCTAAATCGCTGAATGTTCCTGTTATTCTATACATATTCTTATCAATATGTAAGAATATGCATGTCAAGCATGTCATTTAATTTATTACTAATTAAGCTGCCATTTATATATGAAACTGCAACAAGGACAAGGTAAATTCGCGACTTAGGCATTTAGATCAGCACAGCAGCCTTCATACGTTTGTAGAATAATGCGGCTGCTTGTAGCTAGAATGTTTCGTCACATCTTGAGTGTCCCTTCAGGTTGCGTTGATTGACGTTTTATATAGTGTGTCCCAATAGCTAAATTAGATTTTATTTCGTACTTAAATCATTAAAATGCCAAAAATACTTAATAGTGCTATGCGTAAGTTACCAGGTAGAGCTCGAAATTGCAACCTAACGAATGTAATGTATCAATCAGCCTCGTCATGTAAATAAACGTCTCATAATCCGCAAGGTTTTTTTTTGTCGCCGATGGGGCGCTGACAACTTTATTTAGCGTCACAAATCACCCGCGACTTTATGAAACAATAACGCTTATTTTATGCAGCTGGGGGAAGTTGTGCCACATTCTAGCATAGCCAACCATGGCGTTCATAAATTACAAGTCGTGTAGCGGCAGTGCCAAGCAATCGCTGCGCTTGGCTCTGCTGGTCGTTTGCATTTGCGTCTCCTGTTATCAGGTATGTTGAGCAACCCATTCAAGTCCAATCTAAAAAAGAAACCAGCTTGCAGCGTCGCTCAAGAAAATCCAGCACCCGCCCATTTCGACCCACTACGGATTTCACTTCAATCGTTCCCTGAAGCATCCTGCGGTCACCATATGTCGCAGTCCCCCTTACAAAACTGAGCTTTTTGAGGCAAGTTTAGTTTGATTTTTTGTTTTACAAAAAATATAATTTTGTTCACATATAAGAAAACCACTTTATATACCAATTTTTTCCTAGGTGGAAACCAAAATCAAAATCATTTTTTTCTATTGTGCGACTTTTTTATCACCGATTTAGATAAGAAGTGTGTAATACGTAACCCTTACAGAAGTACGGGTTCACCGGCAGTAAGGAGATCGAAATTTCCTCGACGTGGAAGTCGTTCAAGTATGACCAATACACCCTACGGGAGTTTTTCGAAAACGCCACGTACTCGTTCCGCGAAATGGTCACGTTGGTAGCCCTCGACAAGGACATGGACAGTAAGTGACTGCGCAACCTCTTTCTTTTCTTTGAAACGCTTGTTTTAGATTTGGACGTCACCTCGCTGTTTGCACTGAAATACGGGCGATGCTTCACGGTCTCCCCCAAGAGTGAGTCGACAAGCTGGGGTTCGCAAAACGGCTACTTCTTCATATTCTCCCACACCAACAGCTCGGGCAGAACCTACCTAGAAGACGACGATAGCTCTCCTGGCTTCCACGTCTTCATTCAAGACGAAGTCGAAAAATTTACAGGTGATTTTTGGAGCAGCCAAGCTGAAATTGTGACATTTGATTTGTAGAGAAGAGCCAGCAGGCGGATATATTCAAGGAGTACGTGTATGTAGAAGCCGGAGATGGAGTGCAAGTCAATTTGAAAATTAGCAAGCTGCACCAGCTTCCTTCCTCGGACAATGGCTGCAATCCCCATCCAAATTACAGCAAATCGAGGGTAAGAATTTGGTGTTGCATTTCAATCCTTCTTTATTTTGATGTAGTGTGTAGAGGACACCGCAAATAATCTTATAAGTCAAGAAATCGGGTGTAGCACTCCGTGGATTCCCAATGACAGTCTTCCACCATGCAGCAGCTTTGAGGAGACAAGGAAAATCATCGAGTACTCCACTCCAAGGTATTTGATTTTTTACATTTCCTGATCTTTTACAAAAAGAAAAAATTATAGTATCTACCTAGATCGGTTTCTCGATCAAGCTCAATGCGAGGAGAGGTGCAACGCGACTACTTACACGCCCTTCGTTCAGAGCATCCGGCAGGTGCGCCTCCCCAACTGTGCCATTAAGTTATACTTTTCTTCTAACCTCTACACCATAATGGAAGAGGTGGTGGGGTACGACTGGAACGCCTTTTTGGCCGACCTGGGCGGTTCGTTGGGTTTTTTTCTGGGGCTCTCTGTTTTAGGGACTATAGGACTGGTAGAGGAGCTGGTTGATATGGTAGTAAAAATAAAGGGGAGAAATAAAGAGGTGGTCGCATTGAAAAATGAAGATGTAAAAAGCCAATCGACGGTGGAAATCAGCGACAATGAAATGGCTGTGGAGTTTTATCAGAAAAAATGTAATTTCGACGCTTGCAATAAGGACAAATATTGACAAGGTTTTGTAGGGTATCCAAGTTGTACCTTTCCATGAGATAATCACAATTATTTAATAAAGTTTGAGCATACTATTTTATTAGTATTACATTTTTTAGTTCTATTATGCATATCATTCTTACAAGGATTGTTTAAATATTAAAACAGTAGAATGTTTCATACATCAACAATATTATCAAGAAGTATAGTTCATAATTTGAAGTTGAAAAAAGGGACAATCAAAAAAGAAGAAGAAATCAAATCTGGTACATTAATTTCAAGCTTCAATCTTCTTTTTATTGGCTCTTAATAACCAGCGCGAGTCTTCACCGACTTCCATTTTAATCACTATTTAACATCTTTTCTCCGATGTTTTATATTGAACTTTTGAAGGTTTTGGTACATGTTTGCTATTGATCCATCCTGTTCAAGGCTCTTGTTGAGTATTTTTAATTAATAGTGTAGTTTTCCGACGAAGAGATTTTTTTCCAGGAGCAATTAATCTTATACGCGCCCCCTTTTTTCAAGGACAATTTTTCCCGTTTTTGTTTGCCCTGACGTCGCTTTCTATCGCGGTTAGTTATCTCCAACAAGATTTTTTTAAGTTTCCAAGATTTACCATTTTTGTATTTGTACAAATGTTATTTAGAAGTGAGAGCCGGAATTGAATATGCAACATACACTGGAAGCAGTATAGTGTGAACACATGCACTACCCCATTTGAATCTTTCAAGTTTTAATTTTGACCATAAAAAAGAGCTTTGTTGGAATTTTTTTAATACAGTTTGGCTGATGGTGTTACCTTTATTCTAAATGGAGAATTAGTGGTATAAGTCACTTTGTCGTCGCTAATTGTTTCTATCTATATGAGATTCTTCTCGTTGAGTTTTGTCTATTAAATTTAATGATATGCCCCTATCCAGAAATTTTCAGGTTTTTCATTTTCTTTTTCACAATTCTAGCAACTTTCGTAAATTCAGTTTTAATAGCATGATTATAGTGGGAACAATCTGACTGTTCTAAAAATTAATTTACTGATTTTTCTAGATAAAGTAAAATTGATAATTTAGCACATGGTAAAATTTGTGAGTATCTTAGAACAAACTAGACGGCGAAGAAAGGCAATAGAAAGAAATATAAGAAAACAAAAATAATATGTGTAAATATAGTAATAAAGTATATAATAAAACATGGGGCCGGCGAAGAGATTGCTCTGTAAGCAATCCCAGAACGAACTTAAAAAAACCTTTCTATTTCGATTTCGAAAATCGAATATCTAATACTTTCTATGAATTCGAAAATTTCGAATTTTCGTAATGTCGAAATTCGAATTGAAGTCGAATATCTCGAAAATTATTCGACATAGAATTTTTCTTCATTTTCGAATTCAGCGTAAAATTTCCTATAAGAATCACATTTAAAATCGTAATGTCGAAAATTTTCCCGAAATTCGAAGTCGAATATCTCGAAAACTATTCGACATAAAAACTTTTTGATTTCGATTTTGAAATCAGTGTAAAATTTCCTATAAGAATCCCTTTTAAAATTTTAAAAAATCCATAATTTTGTGACAGCGACAGACAGACCGACAGACGTATAGAATTCAGTAACTAACTTTTTGAGTTCGTTGAAAATGTAAGGAATTACAGTAAGACAGAAAAAAATTGAAAAGATATATTCAAAAAAGATTTAAGCTTTACCACCCACCATTACATCTGTCACATTTTATAATCCATACCACTTTTTCTAATAAGGTACGTTTCCTGACTCGATCTTTTAAAAGATTCTAATGGGATGAAAGAATACAACTTTTCTCTTTAACCTGTGAAGAGTTTAAAATTTAAATCTGTACTTCATTATCGTGAACTTCAGTTGCTTCTAATTTAGCAACATTACCCCGCGGTCCATTCAAATGTTTGAATGAGGACTCACAAGACATTAGCGGAATTGATTGCAATTTCCCACTACACTAAGAGATGTCTGATAGAATCCAATCATATATATATATATATATATATATATATATATATATATATATATATATATATATATACGCCAAATCGCATGATGTTTCGAAAGACCAAATGTCATTGCTTTAAAACCGCAAGAGGGCGGACTAATACGTTACATGTAAACGGTGATTTGCATCCTGTGAAATCTAAAGCTGATGATATTTATTATATATTATATATATATATATATATATATATATATATATATATATATATATATATATATATATATGCAAATCACCGTTTACATGTAACGTATTAGTCCGCCCTCTTGCGGTTTTAAAGCAATGACATTTGGTCTTTCGAAACATCATGCGATTTGGCGTTTGATGCACATAACTTCAGTAATCAGCTGTGTTCACGATGGCAATCGCAAAAGAGCATATTCGATTTTCTAACCACTTCGCGTTTCATCTTAAGAGAAACGCTGCTGAAGCCACCGAAATGATTTGTGCTGCATATGGTGAGAATGCTGTAAGTCATACAACGTGCAAAAAGTCGTACCACAGATTTCGCGGAGGAGAGTTTAATCTTGAAGATCAACCACGCGCTGGACGTCCTCAAACATTTGACACGGATGAGCTGCAGACGCGTTAGACTGGGAACTTCTCCCACATGCGGGGTATAGCCCAGACATGGCCCCTTCCAGTCGTTACAGCATCACTTGGCTGATACACACTTCAAAACAGAAGAAGTCCGAAAATGCATCGATAACTTTATCGTCTCGAAGCCGGTGAGCTTCTATCACCAGGGAATTCGCAAGCTACCCGAAATATGGCAAAAGGTTATCGATGCCAACGGGCAATACTTTGATACTTAAGCTTTCTTTGTTTGTTTTTAAATAAAACTTTAATTTTGCAGAAAAAAGCTGAGAACTTATTTATACACCTATTACGTTCTAGGGCTATTACCTTATTGTTTACTAATTTATTTTTATATCTTGATGTCATTTATTGAATAACTAACAGAAGATATAAGATTTGATAAACCTCAGCTAGTAATTGACTCCAACTTTTTTGTGGTCTACAGTTTACAGCTATGAGTAAATTCACCTAGCCTTTGTTGAGTATTACTTCTTGAGTCATTACTAGATAACTCCATTCAGACAGCATTTTTTTCATTCCTTCCAATCCTATATAACCTGTCAATAGTTTCCTGATCTACACACTAATACGGAGAAAAAATCCGGAGACCAGCCAACCGACCGCTTTGGTGATTATGCGCAATAAAAGGCAAGACTACAAGTATTATGTTTATTTTTTAAACTCGTTAAACTTCTTTTTGTGGGCGCTGTGAAAGCTTGAGTCATAATAAATGTATTATCAGGCCTGAAAAAGTATTTTAATCAAATTACGTCAACGAGTCTTTTTATGATCGCTGTACCAAGTTTCATTATAGTCTAGAACCGTTGGCAGCATAAGCACTAAAAACAATAACTTTTTACCACTACTGTAGTTTGACTAGGATGCTTTATAATTTTTTATATTTGCAGGTTACTGCAAAATCTTGTAGAAATGACCGCTTTCAAAAATTTAAAAAAGAAAGGTTGAGAAGCTACAGACTTCGTTGATGGAATAAAATCCAAATCTCAGCACAACATAGAAAAAATAAAATACTAATGTATTATGTTTATGCTGTATGAAGGTCATTCATAGTCCTACTAATATATTTTATTTCTAATAAACTAAACTACTGATCCAACACTTTGTTCTAGGATAAAGTAAACAAAAAATCTCAAGAAAGCACGTGTTTGATATTAATATGCACCTTGTGGAGGAGATGGAATACTTCCATACACAAGTACAAAATAGAATAGAATAGAAGAAACTCACAACAGGCACCAAAAGAAAGATGGAACATCGTTAAAATAATACGTAAGAAGACTAATGTTAGTAAAATAAAACTATCGACGAAGAGTTAATAGATAAGTACATTAAAAGGACTCGTGAGAAAGCCTAAAGATTTAAAATTGTGAGGTCGTATTCTATCTAGTCTGATATTAATCCAAATTTGAATATCATTAAGCCAGTCCAAAATCTTTACTGAACCAAAGACAACTAATAGGGAATAGCTAGTACCTAAATTTTTAAGTTAACAATTAACACTAATGGAAGAAACATAAAACGCTAATTCTTCTTAACTCATATCTTGATTTGTATTATCCACAATTCTGTTTTGGTTACATTAAACTGAACGGAACTATAGTAGACATCTTGTAAGTTTCTTTATAAGAATTGCAACTAAAAGATTCTTAACCTTCATTACGTCATATAAGAGCCAATGCTTTATCCAACCACATCATTGAGTTACCATGTCAAGTTACATCTTATATAATTATTTTTACAATTTAATTGTGTATGGAAACTTGAAATGGTTTTGTTGAATACTTTTATATAATGATATAGAATTAAATGTTTGTTTATCAATGATTGATCTACACCTTTTTCACTTCATATTCGGAATTCGGGTATTTACCATCCGTTGAACCTTACATTCTCCTATGAGCGGTTAGTGATTCGAAACAGTGGAAGGGTGGCTGAGGCTGCATTGGACACCAGGTTCCTGCTGGTGATTTAATACTTATTTTAGTCAGCGTCTCTAAAAAAAATGTGAAATTGAAATCTTATGTCGTTAAATTTAGTTTTATTGAGGTTCCAGATGATTAGATTGCGTTTTAAAATAGCAAATATAAATGTTACTAAATCAGAAGAGACGTATTTGGGTACTAATAATGCTCTGAAACAGTTTCATCTAAAATATGGTTTTTTCATGTAAACTAACGTAAACCGAATCATTATAGCTACTTTTAGACTACAAAATATGTCTTGTTTATGGTCTATAATGTGCAGACAAATTAAAAAAGTTGCACTAGACTATGCAGTATGTCTATTTTTAGTAAAATTAAATAAATGATCAATAAGAGTAAATATAATTGAGACTATACTTCTTAATCAATACTTTAAGTCCACAGTGTAAGTCTTTAAAATGGCCTATCTGCATATTATAGTTTGACATAATTTATTCGAATAGGGTTAACAGTTAAAATTAAAAGATGACAACCCCTAAAAAGATCCTTGAACTTCCAAATGTGCCCAATCTTTAAAAATTACATGGTCCGTAGGGTCACATCAAACCGGTACCGGTTTGTAGCTTAACTTACACGAATCCAACCAAACTGATCCGGGTGAAACCACGTAGTATGAGATGTTCAAAATATAAAATCGGACAGTCAGCGATGAGCACGCTCTGGCTAGTTCACAGAAGATGTGAAATGACACGTGTAAGTATTCTTGAGACCGCATTCTTTTACATGTGAGTTATAAGTAGTAGCGTTGTGCATCTCTTTGCACCCATCAAGGTCTTATCCTCTAGAATCTAGGCTCTTGGTGTTAAATAATAAAATTTTAAGGTTATCATATTTAATTTTTGGAAATATAATGCATGGTTTTTCTCAATGAGACTTAATACCTGGCTCAAGCTCAAAATGGACTTGATGGGGACATGTGCGTTAGAATTAAAGTAGGGTGTCTTTTTATTCCGTACTAAGTCCGTTTTCATGCGGGCTGACGCCATAGATCGCACGCATTTAGAACTAGAAGTTTTTGTGCCACAAATGAGGTGTTTTACAATTTTGATTAGTTTTTTTGTAAGCACCAGCAACTCCAAGCTTATATTCGCTACCGTTAGGGAAGTAATTTATCCTAAAAATTGGCGTTAGTACTTGGGAGGGTGGAGGAGTTGAGCTCAACGCGATTTGCATGTCTGATTGGTAGCCCATTTAAAGAATTTAAAATGAAGAAACCCTGAAACACTTTTCACTTATTTTTGGTACCCTTTTGATTAGACTAAGCGATATGCGGATAAGTCACGTTCTGGAGATTTGGGCATTCTGCTTTGATTAATATGCCAGACAGAATTTGTTTGTCATAGTATCTAGCATATAGAGTGTTTTGAAAATATGTGTATGAAAAGTAGTTAACCATTTGTAGTTTTTCTTTTGATGCTAAAGAACCTTACTGAGGAAATACAAACATAAATGGTCCAAAGCATTGAGCTTTCACACATGATACAGTAAGTAAAGCGATGAGTTTTTGAACAACATTTGAAAGGGATTTCTTATAGTTAGATAATGATGTTAAAACGGAGTTTCGTTAGTCATCATTGTATTGTGATACAAAATTGAATTCCCCATCAGGAGTTTTCTGGATTCAGTTTTCTATTTTCATAATTGTATGTTTAATTGGCGTTATTTAATTACGTGAAGATCAAAATCGAATTTAAATAGAACATTGAAGAGTCAAAAAAGTATCGTTGGCCAATCCTCTTGAAATGGTGACATTTAGAACAAAGGGTCTACAATGGCGCAATCGAATGGTAAGTTTAACAGCAAGCATGCCCAGAAACTACCGAAAGCACAGTTTTGAGTCATTCTGTTGCATATCTGCAAATCATACGTATTAGGTAATACTATATTAGACTATTGAGACCTCCTACTTACTTTAGTCTATTTGAAACCACTTAACTATGGAGTCCACGGGGAATTTGGCTAAAGCGAGTCCCATACATATTTGGAGTTGACTAGCACTCTCAGAGCGAATCCCGAATCCGACAGAGCCACATATCGTCGCAACTGGCAGTTGCGACTGGCGTGCGGCCTTCGCCAAAGTGGGCTGACCGGGTGCGCAGGCATTCCGAGCTTAATAAGGTGGTGGCACAATACCTTGTCTCTGCATCCAGGAGAGCGCGCCAGGAGAGTGGAGAGAGAGACGCCTTCGAGTATCGGACGTCTGACAAGGATACCGCCGTAAGACGTGCGCGAGCGCGCGAAAGTCGGTCGGGAGCTATTCGTGGCGTTCCCGTCGCGCGGCTGTTTCACGGTCGACGCCTGCCGGCGCTCCAGTCAGATTTTGCTTGTTTATGACGAAAATGCTGCGGCTACCTTGGGTGACTCACCTGCACGAAATAAGGACAGTTGATGACCCACTCCCACTGGAAATAGAATTAGAAAGCCGGGATAGGGTGACTCTGAACCGCTTACACATCTGGACGTGGAGCCAAACTACGGAGGTAGTTTGAACAGTTTTTGGTATCTACGAAGACACATTAGTTCATACAAATTACAGTCTGTCTCTGTAGTCGAGTCTTTTCTACCACTACCACAGATGTAGGTCTTCTAGGGTCGTTTTGATACCAACTTACTCTCGTTCCTTAATTTGGTATAGCTTTATAAGTACCTAACATTGGCCTTAAATTCTTATACTACAACAGTAATTTTTTTTTATATTTTGTTAGATGAAATTGGTGTTGAACGTTCAAAAGGGTTCAGTATTTAGGGCGTTCAAAAATAACTGACACTCCCCTAGAAATGTCGAAGATTGAAGTGCACAACTAGTGAAAGTGTAAAAAAAGACTACAGTGGCAGGCGATGTCAGTAGATGATGTTGATGGAACGCACAGAAGAATAGGTAGCGAGTCATTTGTGCAGTGGTGGGGGTGCAGTTGCGAACAAAGAAAAAAACCATGGAAGCACACAATCGTGGACATCGACGGACGGTATGGCTTAGACTGAGTTGCAGAATTGTATTTCGTTGAATGTCAGAATTCAAAAGGGACAAGGACTGTATAGAGAAAGACAAACACAGAGGTCGTCTAACAAATGCGCATAAGCATACAGCGTATGTCCGACGTGTTAATGACAAATAGATGAATCACATTCGAATGTAGCAGGTCGGTCTCGACGATTTCCCCTCTACTCTTACAGCTTATCAGAAACAAAAGTATGTAACGGAACGTTAACAGTTGTTGCAGCTGTGAAACTTAGATCTGGAACAGACCAATCTTGGTTCTGGGACGACACATAGGAAAAGAAATGTCAGTCTATGGAATGGCATTGGAAGATCCCATTTCAATAAGTCACGGCCGGGATTATTTGTTTCAAAACGTGGCAATTGTCTCTTGGGATCAAGATAGAATTCTATTGATTAATTGGCTGCTCTCTTGCAAAAACATTGCCAGTGATCGGTACTGCGAGTTACTAAGCAGTTACATGACAGTGCGCGGTTATATGTAGTCGTCATTCTGTAGGTTCTGGAATACACGCCCTATCTTTTCTGGATTTTGTGTCTTCTGTTTAATCTAATGAAAGAGGCAGTGCGAAGCAAAAAGTGATACCGTATTATACCCAAAGAATGGTTTATAGCAATTTTACTGAAACAAACGGAGTTTTGGAAATTTAGTACAGACAGTGAAGAAGAATACGTCTAATAAAAGATGCATTTACTTTTTTCCAATAAAAGATTAGTGGGAAAAAACAGTTATGGGACCAATTATTTTTAAATGCCATCTTTGCCAGCGTTTATTCTCATTTTAAAATGTTTGCCAGTTGTACGTTTATCTAAGTCATCGATGGTAATGTTTTAATTGTTAAATAATTAATTTTATTGATCTTTTAAATATAGAAGTGCTACTCTAGTAACGGGTCCGCCATCTAACGTTTTTTTTTTGAACTAGCGGATATTCGGTGAATGGCAACACTTAGCTCATGACATTTTTGACAGAAAATTAGTTTTATCCTTCCGCTGAACGAAAATAGTTGTGTATACGCTTGAAGAACGCTGGGAAATATTGCGACATTACTTTGAAAATCATGGTAATGTTGCAGAATGTGCGCGAAAATTACGTACGAAAATGGGAAGAAAAGAGGCACCATCAGCTCCGTATGTGCGCTATCTTGTTAAAAAATTGAGGGAAATTGGCATGCTTATTGACAAACCAACGCGTGAAAAACCAAAAACAGTGCGTACACCCGAGAATATCGCTGCTGTTGCCGAGAGTGTGCGTGAATCGCCAGGAACATCAGTTCACTGTCGTTCTCAACAATTGGACATTTCGGAGACATTATCGAGTCCAATTGGTTCAGCAATTGAAGCCAACTGACCATCCAATTCGTTTTCGCTTCGCTTCATGGGCTTGGGATCGACTTGAAGAAAATGCCGATTTTGGGCGAAAAATCATCTTTTCAGATGAAGCTCATTTCCATCTCGGCGGGTATGTCAACAAGTAAAATTGTCGCATTTGGGGCACAGAAAACCCGCACGCAATCGAAGAAAAGCCGATGCACCCACAACGAGTCACTGTTTGGTGCGGATTTTGGTCCATTTTTCTTCAAAAATGAGCAAGGAACGGCTGTTACCGTCAATGGTGAGCGTTATCGGGCCATGTTGAACGAATTTTTGTTCACAGAAATTGAAGAGGAAGATATTAGAGACATTTGGTTTCAACAGGACGGCGCTCCGTGTCACACAGCCAACGTTACAATCGATCTTTTGCGCACTGTCTTCGAAAATCGCATTATCAGTCGAAATTCTGATGTCGTTTGGCCGCCTCGGAGCTGCGATTTGACACCGTTAGACTATTATTTGTGGGGAGCCGTCAAAGATAAGTGTTACGCCGACAAACCAGAGACAATTGAGGCTTTGAAGGACAACATTCGTGCAGCCATAGCTGAAATAGAGTTGCATACAATCGAAAATGTACTCAAACATTGGACCGATCGTATAGGCTACTGCATGGCTAGCCAAGGCAGCCATATAAATGAAATTATATTCCATTATTAACCGGAAGGATTGTACTTTCAAATAAAAAAAAAATTGGAAAAATATTCAGTAGTTTTTTATTTATAGCATTTAAAAAAAAGGTATATGGCGGACCCTATATATGCTGCTTTTCATTCTTCTGTTTTCTCTATACTTTTTTTTTGGTTTAAAGAAGGAACATCAAAGTATCTAGCAGAAGAATACATCGACATATTGAAATTGTACAAGAAAAGAACACTGAAGGTATGGAAAAGTTTCTAAAAAGAATATAGTCAAATAAGAAGAAATAGATATAGGTATTTTTTCTTAGTCCTTTTTTCTGGTTTAAATTTTTTTATGGTGATATATCTAATACATAAAACCACAAAATTTGATCAAAATTTTATAGAATTTCTTTGAACTTTCCAGTAGTTACTTAAATAACTGAGAACAAAAGTATAGAAAGAGAAACACCAGCTTTGTCATTTACCCCTACATTTGTCATTTCCTTTTATCGCTTCCTTCACTTCCGTAAAAGATGTCCACTTATTCGGTTAAACTATTTTAGGATATTTGTACTTCTAGGTATTGCAAACACTTACAAAAGATCAAAAAATAAGAAAGAAATATATTTTTTTTCTATTTGCCAACCTTTTCTCTTGAAGTTTCCAAAAAATTTCAAAATCATTTCTTAAAATTAGAAAAAATGGACGATATGCCCGAAATAAATGTTAAACTTTTGGTACTTTTTTGGTATTACTGATAGTTGGGGCTAGCGCTGCGAATGTGGCTAGAATAATTTGCGAGGGTAAAGATTAAGAAGCGATATCAGACTGCACGGCCTAAAATTTGTTGAAAAAATTAATAATCGGCGACACTAGTCTCTAAGTGCGGCCTCGATCCTAATGGCATTATGTAGTAAATATAGTAGCCTTACTTCAAGCTGTCGAAACTTGCTCAAACTATAACTACTGGAAAATTATTACATGAGTTTGAATAATCTCATTGGACAACAAGCCGTCAGTTGTGTGAGCTAGGTAAAGTAAAGTAAACTGAACACCGGCTTAATGTGTACAGGCAATTGTTTGACAATCCTTAAGATCAATGTCGAGCTTTATTTCAATAACTATTATAGAATAAGGCTACTCTAGTATGGTCAATCGAAGGGCTATAATGGCTCAGTGGTCAAGATCATTGTTCCTCTGTTCTGGGGCGAGTTCGAGTCTTGCTCAACCCACGGGTGTATGTGATGACCTAGCTTTAAGTGTGCATGTTAGTAGGCACAATAAGCCATTGAGGCTACAGTGCCGGTAAGTGCGCTAATAATAATAATTAAAAAATGGTCAATGAAGACGGGTGTTGTTGCAGACGAACAATGCCAGACCACATACGGCTCAAAAAAAGGCTAATATTAGGGCAACTCCGTGGAATGAGACTGTTAGTCTACCCTTGTTCTTGCTACTAATATTATTATATAAAAGCTTTTTGTCTCTAACAACACATCAACCCTTAGTATTTATAATCATTTTTACGATTACTATACAGAATTTTGATTCACAGTAAATTTTTTGCAGGACACCTACAACAACCAGCTGCTATTATCTACTCAGTTCTACAAGACGTTGCTGGCTAAATTATGTCGTTTAATGGGGATTACAAAGACAGCATTTACAAGAACATG
The DNA here is from genome assembly GCA_036346155.1 of Sinelater perroti. Classification (NCBI taxonomy): domain Eukaryota; kingdom Metazoa; phylum Arthropoda; class Insecta; order Coleoptera; family Elateridae; genus Sinelater; species Sinelater perroti. Next base: position 724,296 of record JARFIY010000201.1, read on the forward strand.
CTGTTACACAAGATGTCAACCTGGAGCTTCACAGATGATCTACATATTCGGAAACCAAAGTTCTACCATTTTTTAGCAATGGAATAATCTATACAACTACCAACTATTAACAATTAAAATAGCAAATAAAACAAAAAATAGTTTATTGAGAAAGAATGCTTTTACAGGCAAGCATAATTATATATTTAGCAAGTTACATATAATTAATTTATTTTGAGGGTTGGTATATTCACAAGTTGTGCTAATCCTGGCACTATGGTTTTAGATGCAATTTTTGCGCACAAGATATTTCTGTTATGCTGGCCATAAACCTCATATTGCAAAATGTAGAATATAATAAATTACATTTTATATCTCAACTGTTAAAAAGTCCATATTTAAGTGATTAAGGCGCTTGGTTTCGGTGTTTCAGTTGCCTGGTGGGTGGCCTACTCAACCACTAATCGTTGGATGGAAAGCATCACGGGAAATCTAATAAAGTTCTTGTAAGAGCTGTATTTAAAAATTGATATTTTATCCACCATACGACTAAACTAAAAAAAAATATAGAATGTATAACGTCCGCTATTGGGTATTTATAGTTTAGTAAAACAACGTTATTATCTTGGATTATTGTTGTAAAAACTTGATGTAAACATTAATTAAATCGTTAAACTTATCACAGGATATAAAATCATCAAAAATTTTTAAAAGACATAAGAAGCAGTTTGAAAAGAACACCCTTAATAAGACTTAAATGTACATGTGGTATAATAATTGTATGTGAGGACGAGAAGCAGTTGAAAATGACGGCTACTGACGTTGTTCGGGGATCAGCGTGGCAGAAAAGTATGCGCATTGTTTGACTGCACAACAGTTGTTAAAATTACTTCCAAGGTTTAAATAAACAGCAGCAGAATTTAGGCAAACCGAAACGTCAACCAATAAAAACAAGGTACAGGGTCTGACATAAGGCGAATGAAATATTTAGGTAACTATAAGAATGTTTTATCTGCCATAAATTTGTTGGTTGTCATGTCAAAATCTTGTATTTAAGAGTGATTGATGTAATACTGGTTCAAATCTAAGTCATTACTGATTATTCTCAACGTCAATCGACCATCTGATATCACAATAGTCTTTACTCTATTCATATTGTCGTTCGTTTTTGAAGTAATAGGTCTTTCTGTATAAAGTTCGTTTTTCATTAATTCTGGGCCCCTTAAAAAGTCATGTATCATCTGAATATCCCCATAAGTCCTTTGAAACTTCTTAGAAGTTACGGGAGAGAATTCGTCAAGCTTTTAGTAGTACAACGTTGGATAAACTTGTAATACACTTTACAAAAACAATTTGACTTCAGACTCTCTCAATAATCGTATAGCAACTGTTACAAGTTCAAACTCGTACTGTGGCTATGGAAGAGTGAAGGTGACAGTGTTGTCTATACGCTCAGTTTTGCTAGTCTTATTATTTTTCTGCCAAATCTTGCATATTTAGGAAAAAGTCAAAAGAAAATTAAAAAATAGAGGAAAAGTGTAGGAGGTAGGAAAGACCTCCCAAGTCACCTCGTGCTGTTACTTCTAAGAAGATACTAAAAAGAGGTCTTCATAAATGAAACTTTGAATGGACAAGTGACAAGGTGATGGGACGCAAATATGTGAGGTTGGAATGTATGTCTTCGTTGACAATCAATCTTTATGCAAATCAAAATCTACAAGTTAAAGATTGAAGTAGTGCCAATAAAGTCAAATGTTTTATTGTAATTTCCTAGACCGCATAAACAAGAAGTTATAGTTTTTTATCTTTTGTTTATAATACACACAAAAAGATGCAAAACATACCACTTTTTTAACAGTTGACGATCTTCTGCCAACGTTTAATTATTTCGTAGGTCTCGGCTTTATAAAACATCGTTGCATTTTTTTACAAAAAAACTGTCTGTCCATTGATGGAGCTGTGCTAGTTGTTAAACACCTGTCCTCAGAAAGATTGCATAGTACTCGAAATAGATGGTAAATGTCCAGGCTATACAGCACGTGAAGTAAGATTTATTAAATAAATTTAAAAATTTTTTGTCGAGTCTCTAGACTACCGTACTATCGAGCATTGATGTGCAGAAACTAAACTGATCCCGCCAAGGGCGGGTTAAGGTTTTTTGTAATACACTTCGGTTATAATGTTTCCATCTTACCATAGTATCACAAAGTGGATAATGTCCAGAGAATCTCACCAAACGCAGAGCATGACTCTGCCGGCGTAGCTCTTGTTTTGGCTAGAATTGTGGCTATCCGCATTATTTTGTCTGTGATCTTTTTCACTTAATAGTAGCGCAAAAACGTCACTTTTCATTTTCCATCTCAAAAAAATAGAGCGAAGCATTTGTGCGGCGACAGAATAGTGGTAAATCGGCAGTCGTATAAGGAATAGTTAAGCCTAAGGGCTTGATTAGAGATGTTGCAAAACTGATAGCCACCGGTTGAAAAGATAGTTGTGAATCTATCGAACGGATTTAAGTGTCCCCTACCACTAAAGTATATTAGATAAAATTAGTGCATGTTTCTTTTAACTAAAAAAATTATTGGACAGAGTAGTCTACTAGTTGTCGATTAATGTTAGTACCAGCTTTATAGCCTCACTTTATTTAGCACCCCCTTGCATTCAAATAATGGGTTATTATAAGTCTGGTTTTAAATATGTTGCGCACATTTATGTATATAAAAATGAAAAATTATTATTTAGCCTTAGTCCACAAAAACAAAGTTTTGGAACGGTAGCCACTTCTGATTCATGGGCTATTAGTGTACGGTCGACAAAATTCGTATGTGAATAACGTGCAGAATCACGCCGGCCGTAAATAAATAAGGCGCAGTTGTCACTGATCGGTCTGTTTATATTCTCTTTTTAGACATGTGCCCACAAATAGGTTTGTAAGAGTGCGCAATTATAGTTTTAATTAGAACAACCATACGTTGCACGATAAAAGTTAGTACGAATGTGCTTCAATAATTTATCAAGTTTAGTACATTTCATGTATATATATATATTATATATATATATATATATATATATATATATATATATATATATATATATATATATATATAGAGAGCCGTGGTAGCTTAGTGGATAGATCGCTAGACTACGAAACCAAGAGTTGCGGGTTCGAATCCTGGCATTTTTCGGCCCAGCTCGACTCAGGCTGCAATAAATGAGTACCTGGAGGTCAAACTCTGGGGTAATAATAGGCGGTCGGTACGTAGCGCTGGCCACGTTACTACCCTTGTGTACCGTAGGCTCAACTGTAACAGATCTATCCTGTTACGACCCCAAAGGGCCTTCGAGGCCTATTACGGGGAACTATTATTTATTATAAAGTTTTATTCAAAATCGGTTGACTGAAAAACCACTGAAGAGATTCAAATGATTGCAATGAGAGCGGCTGGCCATTTACATTGTTGCGAGCTCGCACCAGCCAAGCTACCTATTGTTAAGCAACCAGATATGGAGTAACAATCATCAGCCAACCAGGTAAAATTATTTATTTAAAAAAAAGTTCTCCCAAAAATCCAATTCCTGCGAAGCAAGGTAAACGCGGCTAGTTGAATTTTCTCCAGTAGATAGTAAAGATCAATCCTTATGACAGTTTTTCTTGGCTTATTATAAAATTCTTGGTTAGTAATCGTGTAGAGTAAAAAATTAACCATGAAATTATGATAAATTATGCAATTGCGAAGTTTAGATATTTCTCCCTAAACTTTACGAAAAACTTTATCTACTACCTGAAATATGATAGACAGGACCATCGTAAAAATTCTTTTTGACTGATGGTCGATCTTCCAATTTTGTGGCTGAAAAATGGTTGTGTAAGAGCAGTTTGAGAGGTGGTGAAGTTCTTTTCCAATCTAGATGCTTTGCTATGTATGCAGGACTTTTTCTCCGCGTTAGGGACTGCGTGCATACACTCATTCTGTCTCAATATTAAGCTTTTGGGATTTTCAGCTATCTACGGGATGATAATTTTTGTTAGTAGTGCGACGCTGTTACGAAATTATTAAAGGCAACTAAGTGTTCTCTGAGGGGTGTATTTGTGCCGTAATACTTTATTGATATATTTATTGGTCTTTTTTTAGGATTGGTAAAGTTAGTAAAGTCTACTTCTGCAAAAAATTGTAGACATATTTGAAGTACAAAAATGTAATTCGGGGAGCGTGTTGCACCTACGTCTGCAATTGTTGTCTATCACAATGAGCAGCTTTAAATGGTGCAAAGGGGGATTAAAAGAGTTTTAAACACATTGTAGGCGCGGTGCACAGTTTATTAGAATAGGTAGGAGAAAATAACTGATACGAAACAATTGGCGAGTTTGCTAAAGTTATTAAAAAATGCAAAACTTCAAAGGATTATAACAAGAAGTGCAAAGGTTATAGACAAGTCGGAGAGAGTGGAATGTATTTTTTGAGTAGTAACGAATACTTTTGTATTACATTCATTTCTATAAAATGACACTTTCGAGTGCGTCAGGGTATTAAACTATTACCTTTTATATCAGTTTATTGTGGTTGCTATAAACACTAAAAACACATACATAAATCTGTTATTCTTTTGAGATTGAACTCTTGAGGAAAATTAAAACTTTCATCTACTGTCGCGTTTTTCAGTTTGTGTTTGGATTGCTTCAATAAAAAAAAATTGCTACCAGTTGTCCATTTGGATCAAATTCAAAGATATTTGTGTTTTTAGCGTTTTCTTCATCTATGTAACATTTACTACTGCTTTCACCGTTTTATTGGCTATCTAAAAAAAATACAATATTTCTTATCCGCCCCTTACGTTCAGCTGCTCGGTTTCCCGCACTCGATGTTTAGGCGTTTTTATTGCGAATTCCTCTACTTCCTACTAGAAGATATATTTAGCCCGCTATTATTAGTGCACGCTTTTGTGCCGTCGACGCGTAAAGTTCCTGCAATTTCCTCTTCGTGAACTAACAACCACCAGCCGAGGACTCGGATTTCAGTCCGCTTCAGTCGGACGAGGCCACCGTCGCCGCTCTTCCGGGCTTGGCACGACTCGCGCGGGCGTGTTTCTGGTTAACAATGGTTTCAGGTGCCGCAGGAGCTAAGTTCGCATATCTGCGAGGTTATTAGAACACCGCCGCTGCCAACTGAACGGTTTAAGGCACAAGATTAGTCACGAGTCATATTTGTGGAACTATGCGATTTTATTTATACCGCGTGGAGTCGCGACTGCCGGCTGGACGCACCCTCGCAATGCCACTGTTAAAATGGAATATGAAGGAAAGGCTCCAAGCTGTTTTTTTTTTTGGCGTTTTGGCAGAACTTGACCGTGTCGAGTAGGTAACGGCTGGGTGAACGGTCTGGGCAAGGAAGCATGGACCTTTACAAATTAATTTGGCATCGGACTTGATTTGATTATGTCTCTGTTTTGAAGGGGCTAAAGATAAAGTGGTATAAATATCGCTCTTGACCAGGGCGTCTGCCAAGAGGCGCGAAATTTGGCAATACATGAAAATGAGCGTTTCGGGAATGTTGTGACTTGTGCGCTGATTTATGAATCACTTCGTTAGTCAAATATGATTTCAGTAGTAAACATTTCGGTTATACCAAAACCGAAAGGACTTCTTAAGGAACTAGGATCCACAAACCTAACAACATTTAGATTACAATGCCTGTGATACTTACCCTCATTTTAACACACTCCTTCTCCTGCCAAAAGCTATAGTTGTATATGTTGTTTTTAGATTTACTTTATCTGAGCTCCGAGAAGTTATCATATAAAAGTGTAAATAAATTTTCATGTCAGATTTTTCAGTAGCTAGAGAAGCAATGATTGAGAGTTGTGACAAGGACCTCTATGTATTAGTTGCTCCTGAAATGTAGTAGTGAAAGGAGCTCATTGTCTCATCTGGATGAAAAACGGATTACCAGGCAATTATGCGCTACAAACAGTGTTTGTAGGAAATGGCTGCTATGCTGAAAGATAACAGTCCTCTTTGTGCGACCGTATTCAGATGATAACGGGGGCATCAAAGGAACAATTTCAGTCTGAAAGACGCTCCGGCGTCAGGCCGCCAATTCTCGTCTATTACAATGGAGAACATCGCAAGTGACTTCTCGTCAAGTGGACATTGTTTAGGCATTTCTGCACAGGCAATTCATATTGTTCTACACTAACCTCTTTGAGTACCTTACGTTATAACGTTATAACGACGAACAAATGGTATAACGCATGTTGTGGTTTCCGTGAGATGCATGATGAGTTTAATAATGAAACATCTTATTATATCAACAACATTCTAACATATGAAAAAACCTTATGTGAAGAACAGCCTTCTAATGACGTGGACTGTGACGCATGTGGTTTCAAAGGATGTGGAAGTCCATAGCATGTGGTGAAAATCACTAATCCAATTTATTAAACATGTATTGCAAAACATTCCACCATTTTCACGTTTTTGGGGGGGAAATAAAAGCGCTAGAACAATCCCAGCTATTTTTGGCGTGGAATAATTTTAACTTTTATTAAAGGTTTGAAATTCACCTATAAATCTCAAAGTACTATAACTAGAATTGCCATTATTTTGATGAGGGTAAACCAAATATAAACCACAGCTTTGGTGTTTTTAGATTTATTAAAGCATCAGAACAATACAAACATGTGAACTTATTTTTTTACATAACTTCCTGACTTACAAATCCCGATATCGTAAAATGAGGGTGGTTCTGACTCCATCCAAGTTCTACTTAAAGTTTTGAATGCACGCCATTGTCAAATCTCTAATCCAAGGGTTTTGTTTTCTAAATAAATGATTGTTGTAGGTTGACAAGTCTGGAGTGTAGGGAAGGCATTTCAATGTAATCCAGAATAAATACTTAATTTGTGTCGATTTTGGGCAGCTCTGCCGAGCTAGATAAGCGATTCATTTTGCAAACATCTTTCTAAACCCTAGATCGTTAGTAATAATTGTCTTGCTGTAACTTAATCAGATTGCGAAAGCAATTTTAGCAATCGTTGATAAACGGTCATCCTCGAAAAGACGGTGAACAGTGCTAATATTCTACTATTCAAACTGGTACATAAGAGATACCAATGACCTATATTTTTAATTGCTTATCGACTTCCTAAAAATGTTTATGCCACACGTACACTTGAGTCTTCTTAAGAATATTATCCGAAAACTGTGCTTGGATCCTTCTTAAAACGTCCCTATTTTGAAAGTTTCTCTGAAAACAGCTAGTATAAGAGTGAAACTAATAATTATAGTAACATCAGTTTCTTTTTATTGTACCTAGTACTGTATATAACAAAATTGAACACAAACCCTCAAAAGGTTTAATTTTGCTGGATTCCAACTTTGGATTCATTTTTCGATATAGTGTTCAGTGCAAGCCAAAATTTTATTTTAGTAAGTTGTTAAAATTCTAATGACTGCATTTTTATAGTAATGCCGGTCTTAAATTGTGTGCCCATTTTTGCCTTTTTTATCCTTATAAAACAACGGCACCATGCATCCTTGTTGTTTTTGTTTTCCCAATCTTGACAGAACGAAGTTGCTATGTATGTTCACCATAGTAAATTTACTGCGATACCTCCTATGTACGTCTTTGACATCAGAAATCAACTTGTTCGGATTCTTCTTAACTTAATATTTTTATTTTTATAATTAGAAGATTATTTGATGAAAATTTTTGTACCATCTAGGGAATATCTGTTGATGTATAATGCGTGCTACAAATGCAATCCTAGTAGGCTAATGCTCTGCGATTTTACTGACAGCCTCCGTCTACCTTTTTCGTTTATATTTAAGTAGGAATTTCTTTGCTTGTGTTTTAGAGTTGTTTCCAACATTTTCATAATATTTGGAGTTTGTTTATAAATATTAAAAATTTATATTTAATTTTAATTTTGTTTATTCTTGTAATTTTCAAATTTTAAATGTTTTGTACAAATTTTTGGTCACCTTTTGAATTTTTTGGTTCTAGTCAATTTTGCACTACTTTTTTTTTATATATTGGTGAAAGTTGCTCCTTTGAATAAATTATGTAAAAGTTATTTTCAAAAACTCTATCTTGGGCTAGGTTTATATTCCCACTAGTTTTTGCCACTTTCTATTAATGCTATTTCTTTTTATTTATAAGTATTGTTGATACGTCCAGGGTGGGGTAAAACTCTCTTTAGTAAAGAGAAAACGATACAAGATATACAAATTTATTTTTATAAGGTAAAACTGCAGAACTGAAAGTTTTATTTCAATGTGTTTTAAAAAAGGTATCGGCTAAATGGTATCCCTAATTTTCAAAGTAATGATGAAGTTGTATTTTGAAGTTTTTTACTTCGTTTTTCAACATTTCTTAAAAAAAACACGCTAAATTTTTTTACTTATTTTTATTTCTTAAAACTTAAGAATGTTTGCAAACCTCAGACTTGAGATGCCACTGCGTTAAGAAATTAAACAGACAGAAAATATCTTCTGTAATACTTGGGACAAAGTTTTTGTTGTGTGTACTATGGCACTATCTTGTTAGAACTAAACGTTTTCCAGTTCGAATGCATTGAGATTTTGTGCGAAAAATTACTGAATCATTTCCACATATCCATTGAAAATAAAGGCCAATAATCCCAACTTTACTCACTAACCAATGACATGCTCTTTTTTGACTATTTCGTGTAGTGTCATTGTTCCAATAACTAAAGATTTATTTATTAACACATTTCAACAAGTAGAAAGCAAACAACCGCATCATATAGCACGATTTCGACAACTACCTCCTAAATGTTCTGTACAACAACCGTCTTCTATGAATAAAAACGTAGAGCTTGTCGTATAGCATCATTAGATAAGGGAAGAGTAACGCTAATTTTACACACACATTAACTCGAAGATTCCAAAACAGAACGTCTACTACCCATTACTACCCACAACAAAATCGATTTTCGAACAGGAACAGAGGCTTAAAACGCAATTTGGAAGAGCTTCCGAAAAGCACATTATATGGTCATAATGGAGTCATTGTTTCGAATTCCACAACAGAAGCTTTCTGTTCCTTCGTCTGTGACATGTATACTAAGGATATTTTTAAATCAAATTTCTTAATTATTTAGTCTAATAAAATCATTTCTTGTGCCCTCGAAACATTCTCCGCTTTGTAACCTTTATTTGAAATAAAGAAGGGTGTTTAGCCCCACCCTGTAGTAGCGTTTTTATTCTCTAATAATGCAGTTAAATATACCTATTTTTTTTAAATTTACAAAATAAAAAGTACAACTATAAGGAATTATTGTCATCACATGTAGGGAATTCTTCTTAAAATGAAACTGGTTAGATAATTTTTTTCTATTTTTTTATCAATACGTTGGCAAGAATTGTAGACATTTTTGTCTGTTATATTCGGCCGGTACTCTTCCTTCCTTATTTTTCTTGCGTTGCCCTTCAGGTGCGGATGTTGGTGACCAACATGGCTATTCTAACTTTATTTGTTCCAGCTGGAAAAAGTCCCGTAGTTGTTAATGAAAACCATTGTCTTAGATTCTGGAACCAAGAGTTTCTTCTTCTACCTGGGTCTCTTCTTCCGTATATATTGCCTTGTAAGATTAGTTGTAGTAATTTGTATCTTTGTTTGTTTCTTGTGATGTGGCCTAAATACTCGAGCTAGTGTTGTTTGAAAAGGATTTCATATTCTTTATTTAGTTTTTGTAGAACTTCGATGTTGGTAACATGGTCTACCCACGATATTCTCAATATCCGTTTGTAGCACCACATTTCGAAAGCCTTCAGTTTTTTCATTGTTGCTTCAATTAGTGTCCATGATTCAACTCCATAAATAAGGACTGAAAACACATAGTATCGTAATATTTTGGTTGTTAACGTGAAGTTACGGCTTTTAAAGACGTTTGACATTTTACTAAAGGATGTTCTAGCTATTTCAAAGTGTTTCTTTGTTTCTTTTGAATGATCCTATTAATTGTTAATGTTGGTACCCAGGTAACTATAATTAGTTACTTTTGTTATTCATTTAACAGTAGTTGTTGAGGAGTCATATTTTTGTTTTCGTAACGTTGAAGTCGAGGCCGTATTATTAGCTTGTATTAGCTACTAGTGTTTGTAGTCCCTTTAGACTGCACGAAAAGATAATCGTATCGTCCGAGTTATGTTATTCAGGCGCACACAGTTTATTGGGATTCCTTCATTAGTATCTTCCAAGAAAGATTTCATAATTTCTTCTGAATAGACATTGAAAAGCAAGGAAAACAGTACACGACTTTATCTCACACCTCGTTGTATTGCCACTTCTTCTGTTAATTTGTTCTTAATCTTGATATTAGCTGTTTGACTATAGTACAGGTTTCCAATAATTCTAAGATCTTTATCGTTCAGATCTATTGCTTTTAATATTGACATTAACTTATCATGTCTCACTCTGTCGAACGCTTTGCTGTAGTCAACAAAGTATACATGCACTGTGCAGTTGACATCTCTGCATCGCTGAATTAACATCTGAATTGCAAAAAGAGCTTCTCTCGTACTTATTGTGTCATGGAAACCAATCTGAGTGCGTGATAGATGTGCTTCACGTTTGTTGTATAATCTTTTGTGTATTATTTTTAAAAATGTTTCTCGCATTTTATCGTATCAAGCTTCTTGGGAAGAGTTACGAAGGTAGACCATAACCAGTTTCTTGGAATTTTACCGTTGTTATAAATTTTACTGAATGTTGAAGTAAGCTATTTTATATCTGCATCATTCATTCATAAACTTTAAAAACTCCGCATATATGTTGTCTGTTCCTGTTGTTTCACCTTTTTTAATTCTTTTTATAGCGTCTTTTACTTTATCATTTATTATAGGTGACCCAGCATCCCATTCTATTATAAATGTTTCCGCATTTCTATCGTATTTTAATGTTTTTTCTATGTATTCTATTCAAGTATCTTGCATCCGCTGTTTGTCAATAATCACGTTTCCTTTGTCATCCGTTAAACATGTTAATCCGTTAAGCAATTAAAAATAGTATTACATATGAAGTTGTAAGCCATTAACATTACTACAAGGTGGTCTCCAAATTCCTCTTTCTTCTTTTTTATCTAAGATATTTTTTAATTTCTCTGCAGTTTCATCACAGTTATATTTCTTGTAAATTCAGATTAAATTATTAAACTCTTTGGAATTAATTATATTGAAGTTTGTCATTCTTTAAAAAGACAGTTCGTTCTGACGTTGTTAAAGTTAAATCTAGATTTCCATTAAATCATTTAAACCATTGCTTTAGTCTGACATGAATAATCTACTGATTTACAACAGTTAACTGAAAGACAAGTCGACATGCAAACTTTTTGTAACTCATTTCAGTTGTCATGATGGTGCTATAATTTTTTGACTTATGCTACCATATTTTGACTAATCTTTAGCTTCTGTTGAACAGTTTTTTGAAGTGTGTTGTACTTTATGTTTGAAGAAGAGATGTCAATTTTTCTTTATAGGATACATTTTTGTGACAGAAGGTGAGTTAAAGTACGACACTTACATATAAGTGGACAGATTATAACCATAGTAATTAAGAAACTTTGTAAAATACCTAATTTATCATGGCAATTAAAACGATCTATAATGTTGGAATGCCTTTTCCAATTATTTTTAATCTTTGAACAAGAAATTCACTAAAAGATTTCCTAAACAAAAATTTGAAGTTAAGCTTAACTTATAAAAAGTATAATTTTGCTTCAGAACATGTCCATGTGCGATAAAACAAAACTGACTACTATGTAAGATCCAAGAAAGGTTACAGCTAACAAAAGAAGAACGAAAGCAATGAGGACTACTTATGTTAATATTGATGGCCTGAAATTTTATAAGAAACACTATTCTACATATAACCATTGACTTCAAAAATGTCCAGGCCGGCTTTGTCAAAGCAAAAGACCACCTTAATTTTATGTTGTGTTGTAACCCACCAACCATTGAGGTTTTCTGGCGTTTTTTATCACATATCGTGTGAAGTGGCCGAAAATTTCATAAAATATTGCCAAAATCAACTCGACATACATCAGATTCCCTATAGAATATGTTAATAGGATTAGCTAAATATGATGGAAAAGGAAGCCCAAAAAACTTTATCAATACACCAATAAGAATAGAAATAGAATCATTCGAAATCTTTAGTTAATTTTATTTCGAAGAAAAATTTTTGGTAAATTTGTTTTACTATAAATTTTGGACAAGTAAACTGTTATCTTATTCCTTAGATGATGTAAATTTGGAAAAAATCGACATATTTAACTATAGGTTTTGTTGAGGTTATCATGAATTTAGATTGTTACAGAATTACTAAAGTTAATAATGTAATGGCTTACAAAATTGTTTCTCTTATATTTTTCTATGGCAAAAAGAAAATGAAAAATAGTTCGAACGTTTCCCTACTTATCTAACAATAAGTGTCACGTATTATTAGTCAGACTTAAGAGTAAAATCATAGCTTAGAAACTTATGGGAAGTTTACCATGTAAATGCATATATGGTTGCCTCATGGACATACATATTTTCCCTTAGTTATGTGGATGAAATAGTATGGATAATAGAAGAATTATAGCTATTAGATTTTAAAATTGTTTTAAATTATGATAATAAGAAGTAATGTTTAGTAACTTTCGCGTTAAGTAGCGATAACGATTGTCACGACCAATATTGAAAAATGCTCAAGTTATTATTATAAACCGTTTTTGGAAATACAAACAGTTGTAAATTAGAATCAGCGTCGTCTCCCGAGGACCAACGTGATTGAGGCGAATATTTCCATTATTTGATGGTATTTATATCTATAAAAGTATCTAATTACTGGTATCTAAATATTGAACTGAAAAAGTAGTTTGTGGTTATCTAGATACATTTGCTAATGCCACTATCAATATTTTCATCCAAAATTAACTGTCTATGCACAACGCCGATTACCAAGTCTTAAGCACTGCGAATTTTGTCGGTTTGTTGTGTTTCTTTTTATACCACTTTTTTGAGATTCAGATTTAATGCCCTAAGCATGACTGATTGGCCTATATTATTGGTTTAAGTTTTTCCTAATACTAAATATTTTCATCTGATCGAATCGAAAATATCTATTAAAGTTTCAATGTTTCTTAACTTTACCAAGAATTGACTTGAAAGTTTAATGGAATGTGCGCAACTTCCTAAGAATTTTAGGATTTCTTTAGTAAGCTTGTCTAAGACAAAATATTTTTACAGTGCCGTGCATGTAAAACCCAATTATGACCTTCACAGGAACGTTACTTCTAAGCAGTTGCAGCAGTTTTATTATTTAAAAGCGCAGTCTTCTACGACGCAATCAAATTATTGATACCTATTTAAGAAACACGTCGATGGTCTAAATTAAAAGTATATATTACTCCTACCGCAGATTTTTAATATTTAATGTGTGAAATATGGAACAGGTTTTGTCCTAGGCCTTCAATAAACCTTTTGTTAGCATCATATTAAAACCACAAGATAGTCATATTAAAATGCTAAATATCTGTTGGGAAAATGCTTTTCCGAATAAGATAAAAAATAAATTCATATCACAATTCCATATAATACCGTTATTACGAGGTCTGTTTGAAAATTCTAAAAATATCTATTAATTAGATTATATATGTATATTTATAATTAACTACTTATGGTTTTAAAATTACATACCAGATGATTGTAACAGAAACAATATAAAATAAAAGTTGGTTTTAAAACATGAGAGGTTACTCTATCGTGCTGGAACTGAATCATATAACGATAATTTTACCTATTTAAGTACTATTACAGACAACGTGTTTTTCATATTAACTTCAATTGCCTGAAATATTACAGCATGGTGTGTCTTTTACTTTTGCACTATGGAATACGAGGGATAATTCAAAAGCTTTAAAAAAACCTTTAAGATATTGATCTTTTCAAACAGGTTATGTGAATCTGAATGCAAGAATAAAAAAACTTTTCTTCTTAAAACCTATCAAATAAATAAAACAAAAATTATTACAAAATCAAGTTCAAGTTGGATGCTGTTTTTAAGAATTCATTTATTGTCTTCATTTTCTCCATTTCTGTTTGTGTGATTTCATATGCATATACATAAACCATAAATATCCAAAATGACTTCATACTATAAGTCATTGATGAAATCTATGATATGTTCTGACAGGCCACCAAAATATACGATATAAAGGCGGAAGCAGTCAGCAAATTAATTGAATTAATATTTGAAATTTTATATGGTTAATGTTTGTTCAATCGAAATCCCACTTACTGCCTCTTATTTCCAAAATTATGGATTTTTGAATATAGAGTTGACCAAGGCTTTAAATGGTTATTTGGGAGAATCTGTAAAAGAGTCACCTTTATGAGGAATTCAAAAGCAAAAAAACCTTGAACAAAGTCATGGGTTCCTTAAGAATTTGTTCAAAGATTTCGTGATCCAAAAATGATAGCATCAGAAAATTTCAGCTCGCCCGGGTAATGCAATTTATTGCATCGGTCTGAATTTATTTCGGCCGTGGTGGATCGTCGCCAACATGATAAAGCCAGCATTTCGCTCAAAACTGCTGCCGATAAATAACAGCTGTTTAATTCGCTAAGAGACTTTCGATTTTGAGGTCCTACAAATCTCTGAGAGGGCCCAAGCACTCACGCCTGCTTTTCCTGTAAATGCTCGATTTACGCTGTTTCCATCTCCAGCACGTGCGATGGGAGCTCGGTAAATAGCATCTCTCAGAAATAGAACTGAAAGCGATGCTTCTGCTCGTTAAGTGGGTTATTGGAGCTTCCAGTGCAGCAGAGGTCATTGTAATCACCGTCGCCGACGTTCAGGGGTTCCGCTCCCCCAGCAAACTTCAGTCAGCCGCTGAAAACAGAAATCTACTATAGGCGGCTGACCTGCAGCCATCGCCCTCGATTCTCCGCTGCGGCCAGTTGCCGTCCAAAATAGCGCGGACGATTTGGGCAAACTACACAAGCCGAAAGGCCGCAGTTTCAGCGAAACTTGGATCCGGCGATCGGAATTTTTGAATTAGCGCCACCGTTATGTCACCTAGGCTTTGTTGGAGCCTCCCGGGAATAGCTTGGAGCTTTTTCAAGTACATGCGTTTCTGGGTGTAGCCAGGCGAGACCCGAAACGAGAATTTTATTTAACTCGTAGGCGGCTGATTGATTTCTCGAGATGTGGTGCAATCGCGAGCTTTTCTCCCCAAAATCGAGATCTCCTTGCGATTTAATAACGCAAACTTTCAGGTGAAAATGATTAAGTGACAATTTTGTTTATAAGTTTAGATTTATCTTTATTCACTTAACTCTGAACATTTTCTCCAGTTTGGAGCAATTAACTTGTGACTACTTTTACTCCACATTGTTGTTTAAAATTCCTTTCGTATTAAGTTATAATTATATAATAATATATTAAGTATAACAAATATCATTTTCAGTTAAAGGAAACACATGATCTTAAAGTAATATCGGAAACCCTTGTTGTCGCTGTGTGATTAGCAAATTTCTAAGGATCTCTTCAAAAATAAATCAATATTAGTTTATGAAAAATTCACTTAAAAGACCCTCGGACCTGAAGATCAAAGAACTGATATTTATAAACTGCTATTTTTGAATGTCTAGTAGTTCAGAGACGGTGCTTTTTGATAACACTTAGCACTTTTTGCACAGCAGTGTCTTAACAAATTTTTTTAAATACGCGACACATGTAATGTCACTAGAACGCTCTTTAGTCAAAGGGTGAGATATTTAGAGCTTAGTATTTTCGCTCTAGTTTCATGCTGTGACAGGATTCATCATTTCGTAATGTTTGTTTAGACAAGATTAAGGATTTTTATGATCATGGTATGTTGTCCCAGCTGATGTTCAGTGAACATACAAATTCTTCATTTTTAGTTTTTCCAAATTATTACCTTACTGGCTAGGACTTCATTTAGTTAGTTGTGTCTGTAATTTTATTTTCCACCTGGTTAGTTGTATCTAAATTATATTTTTGAGAAAAAGGCACGGAAATAGAGTTTGACAGTATCAAATCGGACGAATGTAATGACTATTTGGCTCTTCTTCGTTGCTGGATTAAAAGTCCCTTAACTGTTTCGTCTGATGTGTGGTATGTGGTGACGTCTTGTTGGAACAAGATATGATCAACGTCCGTATTATTTAATTTGAGTTAAAAATTGGTCGTCATGTAAAAGCAATTTCTATTTTTATTTAAATATGATCAGATTACATCAAAGATACAACAAAACTTGCACCTAATTGGTTCGTGATCTACGAACAGATTTTCAGATTCACAAACACGACTATTTTGGGCATATTTAAAAACGAACTCAAACCGACATCAAATTGCAGTTTTCTTCAACAAATTTAAACAGTAATATATCTATACTTACTTTTTGCAATATTATGAACGACTAATTGTTTACACGGATAACAAACAAAACCAATTTTATCAAGTTTCTTCATAATTTAAGAAATTGTCTGTCAAAATGTTGACAAAACGTATTATGAAAAAACAAGCTCAAAGATTAACCAGACAAATGATCTTTTCAAGCTTGAAAACTTTCTCTTTAAAATACTAAAAAGCTAAAGTGCTCTATAATTTTTAAATCTGAAGGAAAACAAAACTTGCGGATGATAAATAAGGCAATATATAATCTTTCTTAAATTAAATGTAGTACTCTTGTCGTAAATCAAAGGGAAAGCTTAACAAACATAGAAAAACTGTAAACCTTGATATGATGAAAACCTGAATTTAATTTTTCACCTTGTACATTTGTAGTGATTACAGTTAAAGTAATCAGATATAAACTTTTACATTTACTATTTTTAATTCAAAAACTTTCTAAGATAACCACGTAAATGATAACTAAATGGCCTAATTTTTATTTAGCATAATTCTTAATAGAGTACAAATTTCAACATACACCCCAGGTTTGTTGGCTAAAATTTATAACTTTTAAGATTAATGTATAGAGTAACAAGACTTATATAACCTTTATTTGCCCATATAGGGATTAACCTTCAAATCGTAGAATAATGAAAGAAAATAATATGAGAGGAAAACCAAATGTCAGCTTTAATTTCTGCAAAACAAAAATAATATTTTGGTTTTGATATTCATTTTATGAGCGGTATTTGTGGTATCAGGAGCTACCTTTTAACCGCTTCTTTAAAGCTGTAAACACATAAGGAATGTGGAAAATCATTTACGTTATACTTTTCTAGACTGAAAAAGGCTTGATCTTGAATAGAGGACGATTTGATATTGTTAAAGTAAGCTGCGTTTCTCACAAAGTATAACTTTTCAAGGGTGGTAGTGAATTTGAAACAACTTGTTCCTATATGTAGCAAATGGTATGGGCACTGAATTTATTTCTGTAGAACAGTTGGATCCTATGATGAATTGAAGAATTAGAAACTATTGAGACTGTACATTAAACGCAACGTAATTCGAAATTTTTTGATAAAGTTATTAAGCTCAAAGTTAGAAATACGCTCAAGAAGGGCGACATTCTAAATCCAGCATAATTTACTTAATTCAGATTTAGACAAATTGACCAAGAGTCTTCCGCTAAAGTAATAAAAGTCGCTGTTGTCTATCTATAGTATTGTGTCTCATCCGCCATACTCATATTGTATACTTTTATTATCTGTTTCGATTACTACAAAACTTCATTTCTTTGGACAACTGCAGAAGTCGCTTGAAAAAATGTTTTTGCTTAGAAAGCAAAACGCTCCACTCAAATGATTGCAGAAAGTCATTAAACAAATGATCCACGCTTCATGATTATATAAAAATAAAACAATTTCACTAATCTGATCAGCGTCTCAATATAATATCACACATGCTTTGTCCTGTTTTGTATATATATATATATATATATATATATATATATATATATATATATATATATTATATATATATATATATATATATATATATATATATATATATATATATATATATATATATATATATATATATATATCTTTACAAAACAGGACAAAGCATGTGTGATATTTATACAAAATATACTTTTAATAGATGAATTATATGGTAAACCTTAAACTTATACAAGAACTGCACTCATAGATCATTTAGCAAAGTGATCTAACGCGTTATCACTCAAAAAAATCTTAATGCTCTAGTTAAACGTTTATAAAGCTCCGAAAATATGTTGAGATGTTTAAATATTTGATAAAAAGAAATTGCTGAAAGATCTTGCAAAAAGTCAATAACCTCTTAATATTCGCTTAATATACAATGGTTGCTCGTAAATTATTAATATAAATTTGTCACAGAAAAAGTTGGAGTAATAGTACTTACAACTTTGTATTTATTAAAGGTTTGAATGGCTATTACGTGGAAGATGAAAGGTTAAGAAGATGTTTGGATAATATTACTTAACTATCGTTAGCGTGATCGCGCGGTTGAGGCACGGGCTGCGGTGCGAACGGACCCGAGTTCATTCTTGGAGCTCTCTGATGCCTAGCGGGTGGCGTATTCAGTCACTAAAAATAATTAAGTACCTGCGTTCACTTCGAACAAAAAGTAATAATGGCGGTCGTCTATAGCGAGGTGCTTGCCACATCGCCCTGCATCAGAGATGACGCGCGATGCCCGGGCGGACTTATGAGAACCTTAGCCTTTCAGTTCGCAGGCCGTGCTTCCACACGGGTCGTTAGAATCTTACCTTATTATTGTTATTATTATTATTATTATTATTATTATTATTATTATTATTATTATTATTATATTACTTGACTTGTTTATTTTACTATAAATAGGCAAAAAAAACATTTAAATTCCGGAATTGAGACGTAGACGTGCATATCCGAGCTCAATATACCGGGTTCTTTTAATAATAAATAAAACATTCACTTTACAATAATTACAACTGACTAATTGTACTCGAGAACTACTACATAAAACTAAACTTCTTCGACTTCAATTATACCTAATTAATAGATTTTACACTCAATTTGATAGAGATAATTTGATGTCTTAAAAACTCTTTGCGTTTCTTGAATTTTTGTAATTTAGAATATCTTACATATTTCTAATCTAATATTGGGTTGCTTTTTTATTTACTAAAAAAAGAGGTAATGTAATACAATTTATATGAGACTAGATAGTCATCTTGGTCATCATTATTTCGTAAAAGATATTTAAAAATAAATTTGGTTCGTTTCTACATTTAAATTGATGTATGTCTTGTAAGCAACATTAACTGTTAAATAACTTAGTTTCCATTGCAAATAGAACGCTGTACAGAGTGTTTGAGTGGCAGTGTAAGGTTATAAGTGAGACTCCTAAATCGACCGCCGTTGGGGTGGACGGAAAGGGAGGGCGTGTACGAGGAGCTGCAATTAAGATATAGGTTAGGAGTTAACCATAACACTAACCTTACCCTACACCTATAAGCGTGCTGCCGAGCACTATTTACAATCCAAGCGCCCGCAGCTCATTAGGCGCGTGCCGCTACTAATCACCACGCGCCCTCTCGGCAAGTCGCTTGGAAGTCCAAAAGAAGGGAAAATGGACGGCCACGGCGCCGCGTTCTTCCCTCGGGAGCGAGCACCCGAGCGGGACACGCTTGCGCCCTCGGTCGTATTTGAGGCTGCCCGCCCCGCGCCCGAGCCCAAAAGCGTCCCCGTGCCTAGTATTTCGGGCCCTTCTCTTGGTCAGTCCCGCGACGCGTTCCAAAAATGGTAGACAGGCCGGGATGTAACGACGCCCGGGATTGGGGAAGGTGTGCGGCCAATGGGAGGCCTCGTTACATTTTCGGATCTGGTTGCGAACATTTAAATTTCTCGCAGCGCGCCTTGCCTCGTCCAGAACGCCTTTCGAACGTAAGTGAGTCAAGTGTGCTGCGCCCCATGTGTGCTTGATTCCCTAATGTGTGTGTCCGTGCACCCCCGCGTTAATTTCCTAACACCCCAGGATACAGGGACTGTGCAGTGCGACATAGTGGTACCGGTGTGGATTACTCCAACTGCTCACGCGGAGTGCCCAGATCCAAACCACCCCTAGTGTGGACCGAGCCAGTGTTCGATAACACCTCGAGGGTGATACTAGCCCCCTTTGCCCTCGGTGTATACCAGTGTTGTGCAGAGGACTTTCTTAAACCCCTTAGAAGTGAAAGGTGCTCGCCAAAGGATTGCTAGTATTGCGCTCGGGTGTCATCGAACGGATGTGCCTCTCAATCACGATTGATTCACCAGCCTTCCCTTTGACCTACAAATCAACCAAAAAATGTACCACGATTGCATAACACTTCCCAAACTTAAATTTGCCGCTCGGGGCGGCGTTTATTTTTGCCTCGCCGCCATGCTGCATATTCCACATGGCTGTCACACCTTACATGGCGGGACTTCGTAAAAACTAACTGGCTCCGGCTATTTTTAATTCAGGGGCGTCGGCATTTCACTTTTCTAAGATTAACTGCGATCGAACTGAAATGGGCCGCGATCGGATGGCTAGGAGCCGGGTGAAACCCAAGCCGCGATAATGCAACGGTGGTCTGAAAATAAAATGGCGCTTGAATGCCATGAAGCTATTGGAAAATTTGAAGAAGCAATCGAAGACATTGAAATAAAATTAATTCATTCCTTTGGCATATTCGTTTGGAACCATTCATGCACGGAGTCATTCAGAGGGAATAACACGTTGCACTAACTGAAACGGTGAATTTTATTTTAACTTTTCGTTCGTTGCATAACCGCAACAACAATCTATTTCCACTTTTACCCATCTACAATGTTCTATAAATAACTTGGCAGGTTTCGCTTTGAATTTTTGGACTGCGTCGTGCAGCTGCGGGGTATTGGCTCTATATAGCTGTGCCACATATGGGTTATTTTTAAGCGTCTCAGGGAACGCTGCACAAATGTACACAATTTTTTCCTTGGTGACATGCGAGAAGGAGCCTGCCAGTGTTAACAACAAAAAAATAAATAATTAAAATTATAATTAGTAGATTTAATTTGAACAAAACAAAATTTCGAATTCTAGTTTTCAGGCTCCGGCTGTGTGTTAGTAGCGTGACTGTGCGAGGTTGCTTGAGCTTCTTCCTGCCCTATTTTCAGGGCAGTGACTAAGAGTATTGTTTTGCAGGAAGGCTCTTAGGGCTGTTTCTCGTGTCTCTGTAGCCCCAGTAAATTTCGAGTCTCCATCATGCCGAAGGAAGAGAAGTATCAGGAGGACCCCGATCCCACCCCATACCTGTTCGTGTCTCTCGAGCAGAAACGCATCGATCAAACCAAGCCCTATGATGCCAAAAAAGCTTGCTGGGTGCCAGACGAAAAGGATGGCTTCGTTCTTGGTGAGATCAGGGGCACCAAGGGCGACCTCGTCACCGTGGGCATTCCTGGAGGAGAGGTAATCGTCGATTCGGTCACTTTGGACTTTTTCAAAATTTCTTAACCTCATCGGGGCGCAACTTATTGCGCAATGAGTTCCGTCCCGTAGAAATTAACCCTTGCTTTGTATGAGTAGGAAAAAACCTTTAAGAAGGACAATGTATACCAAGTGAATCCTCCCAAGTTCGAGAAAGTTGAAGACATGGCAGATTTGACCTTCTTGAACGAAGCTGCCGTGCTGCACAACTTGAAGCAGCGCTATTACTGCCAGCTTATCTACGTAAGTAGTTTTGGGCCCACACTAATGCGCCTTTTTCTCCGTGTAGGAAAAAAACTTTAAGAAAGAGCAAGTGCAGCAGGTGAACCCCCCCAAATATGAGAAATGCGAAGATATGTCTAACTTGACATACCTCAATGACGCCTCCGTATTGCATAACTTGAAACAAAGATATTACAATCAGCTAATTTATGTAAGTTAGGCCGCCCCATCAGGTCCAGGAATGCTTTCTGTGCTACGTTTTCCAAGTGAGAAACGCCAGAGAACTTGGCGACTCATTATTTTTTAGCGGTCCAAAGAATTCTGCATATACCTGCAGAAGGAACTGGTTTCAGACTCCTAGCTTTTTATTATTGCAAAATCGTAGCATGTCATTTTGTTATATTCCGTAGCGTAAGATACCGATACAAAAAACGTATCTGGTCATGCTTTTTGATGTGACTAAATGTTAGAAGTTTTCCATCCCCTTGTTCCATCACTGACTTTGGAACAAAAGTTTCTTCTTGTAGTTACTTTAGAATAGTTTGTTGTACGTCTTCAAATATCAGCAAAACGTATTTTGAAGAACCGTATAATTTTCATTTAAAACACCACATCAAAATTATGATCACAATACTTCAAATTTTGATGTGATGTTAGATGTATTTTGTGGCTTTCTAATATATATATTGCAATCGATTCTTAAAGGTGGCTGCAAAACGCCATTATTTGCTGCTTATTTGGTTAAAATCGCAACTTGAGCATCCCCGTACTTTTGTTAATCTTGCTCTGATGCACTGCAGACTTATTCTGGTTTGTTCTGCGTGGCTATCAACCCATATAAACGCTTCCCGGTATACACCAACCGTTGCGCCAAGTTGTACCGTGGCAAAAGGCGAAATGAAGTGCCCCCTCACATCTTCGCCATCTCTGACGGTGCTTACGTGAACATGCTCACCAGTAAGTTTCACTGCGTCTCTTTACAATTTAGAAGTAAAACCTATATCTTTTCCAGATCATGAAAATCAATCCATGTTGATCACGTAAGTATCACGGGAGTCTCGCCCTGCCTGAACTAAAACGCATTTCTTCTGCAGTGGTGAGTCTGGTGCCGGAAAGACTGAAAACACGAAGAAGGTAATTGCTTACTTTGCTACGGTTGGCGCTTCCTCCAAAAAGGACGAGGGCCAAAAGAAGGCTAATCTTGAAGATCAGGTCGTACAAACTAACCCTGTACTGGAAGCCTTCGGTAACGCTAAGACCGTCCGTAATGACAACTCTTCCCGTTTCGTAAGTTGGCTTCTGATGTAAAAATATTGCAATTACAGTTTTATTCTTCTATACTAGGGTAAATTCATCCGTATTCACTTCGGACCAACTGGAAAATTGGCCGGTGCTGATATCGAGACATGTAAGATTGTTAGGTGGCTTGATGTGATATTATAAATAAATGATAAAATCTTAGATTTGCTGGAAAAAGCCCGTGTCATCTCTCAACAGCCGTTGGAAAGATCTTATCACATCTTTTACCAGATTATGTCTGGCTCCGTAAAAGGAGTTAAAGGTATTGATCTCCTAAGCTTCTAATCATATAATGTTTTACTTAGCATCCACCGAGGAGCTGCCAACTTGCATTTTTTGATGTACATATAATTAACTTGTTTGTATACAATTTAGACAGGTGCTTGTTGTCAAACAACATTACGGACTATTACTACGTTTCTCAAGGCAAGACCACAATTCCTAATGTAGATGACGGCGAAGAATGCCTTGCTACAGATGTAAGTGGAGAGGCGACGACTATCGCGGTCGTGTGCGCATATTTTTCCTTCTCAGGATTTGAATAGCGTGTTGGCAGATGTTATCAAGTGTGATTTTAACAACTCTGACATACGATCAAAAAGGACAAAGCTCGTACTTTAGCGCCAAAGCGAACCGAAAAGACAGCGTTCGCGTAATTGCTATTCTTTAATATGTAGCTTATCAGCAGGGCAGTGCAGGTGTATGAGACATAGCCTGATTGCCTTTTAACCATGTCCCCTTGAAGGTCGTCCTAGAATACGACTTTAAAACACTTGCTTCATCCATAGACAAAGCGCTCCTTTCTAACAACATCAACGATTACCACTTCGTTGCCCAGGGTAAAACTACTATTCCAGGAGTAGATGATGGTGAAGAGTTTGAAGTTACTGATGTAAGCCTAACTTCACATCACTGCCTTTCTAACCAGCAGCTTTAGGTGTACACTACTCACTTTTGTATTGTTTAGCCGTTTGTAGCTGACCGTGCTGCGCTGCCTCTGCTTCTTTTTTTTTCTTTTTTCTTTTCTGCTGTACTTGGATTCCATTGACTTGCGATCGGAATCAAGCTATGCCTAGTGCCCAGTTCACACCCATTTATCTGCCACAGAAAAGTGCTTCTTGAGCGACTGGATATACGACTATCCCTACATAAGTCGCGGCCAAATACGTGTTCACGGCATCAACGATTATCTCGAGGGAGAAGCCACTGACGTAAGCACTGCTTTAAGCGGCATCCCTGATCATCTAGGGAGCGCGCGGGCTAACTTATAATCGGCAATATTTAAGGAAAAGTTGATGGGTTCTGGCACAGTTGGCAGATAAAGGGAACCCTAGGCATCGCTCGCTCCCTTCGCATAACTCCAATGACTATAGACTGACGTTTTCAAGAGGATCTCACATCGCTTTAATAACTCATCTTGTAAATATTTTCCTAGCATCAGACGCAGCTCATAGTGGAAATTATGTAAATATTGTTCCAACTGCTGCGACTTAAAGGAAATAAGCGCTAACATGTATTTTTATTTTTCTTACAGTAACAGTTCAATGGTACCTTTTTCTCTTTTTTTCTCCTACTTTGGGCTTACATTCCAAAATCTGAGACTCTATCTAATGACTTCTATGATTATTATAATATGGCATAGATAAGCGTAAAAAATGAAAGACCCTTCTGAAATCTGCGAATGTGATCCAACTATTTTACCTCTACACTACAGACAACACCCTAACATCTTGCCCTATTTTTTTATTTAAGCTTAAAAACGAACTAATTTGGGGTAAGTCTAAGTTTTGTAACCTAAATGCATCATTTGTAAATAAATTCACCTATGCCGATTGAAAGCTTTGTTTGATGTTCTCAACAAAGCATCCACCGCGACTCATCGCGTTTTCCTAAAACAGGAAGCTTTCGACATCTTGGGCTTCACTCAAGAAGAAAAGGACGACGTCTACAAGATTACTGCCGCCGTAATGCACATGGGTTGCATGAAATTCAAGCAGAGGGGTCGTGAAGAACAGGCTGAAGCCGATGGCACAGAGGTAAGACAGCGAAAACTTCTGTCGACAAAGTTTTTAACCATTTCGAATGCAGGAGGGTGACCGCGTCTCCAAACTCTTGGGCGTTGACACGCCAGCTCTGTACTTGGCTCTGCTGAAGCCCAGAATCAAAGTAGGTAACGAGTTCGTCACCCAGGGCCGTAATGTCAGCCAAGTCAACTACTCCGTCGGTGCTCTCTCCAAAGCCATGTTCGATAGGCTGTTTAAATGGCTCGTCAAGAAATGTAACGAGACCCTTGATACCAAGCAGAAAAGGCAGCACTTCATTGGTGTACTGGATATCGCTGGTTTTGAAATCTTCGACGTAAGTTTCTCGATGGCGTAAGACGTAGCGGCAAAAATGCTGCACCGATATGATTTTAAAAGATTTGAAGTCGAACAAAGCAGCATTTTTGTCCATCTTCCTCTTTTCAGCTTTCACTGTGAAGTAGTCGAGAAGCTATGATGCCGTCAACAATTATTTATTATAATTTTTTAGGGATGTTTCTTTCAGGATACTGTTAATAATAGTTTCTTATGTTATATGTATCACTTTCCTCTTCCATTACCTAATTGCTTTCTTTTTACTGCCGTAGTATAACGGCTTTGAGCAGCTTTGCATTAATTTTACCAATGAAAAGCTACAGCAGTTCTTTAACCACCACATGTTTGTGCTTGAGCAAGAAGAATACGAGAGAGAAGGCATTGTTTGGCAATTTATTGACTTCGGCATGGATCTTTTAGCTTGCATAGAACTTATTGAAAAGGTACAGCCAATTTTGCAAACTTTATTTTATTTAGATTTAGTTGCTTAGTAAGTAACAAGTAAGTAAGCTTGTCATTTTTATTTTGCTTGCCAGACCTCCCCCACAATACCCTTTTTTAACAGGTCTTCTCATGTGAACGTCGTCTTCCTTATCTTGACTTAATTGTGTACGTGTTCTCTAGTACAACGGGTTCGAGCAGTTGTGCATTAACTTTACCAATGAAAAGCTGCAACAGTTCTTTAACCACCACATGTTTGTACTCGAGCAAGAAGAGTATAAAAAAGAAGGCATTAACTGGGTCTTCATTGACTTTGGCATGGATTTGTTGGCTTGCATTGAACTAATTGAAAAGGTAATTGCAAAGACGGCCTACGAGGATGCTTGAAGGTACAGAAAAGCCAACAGTCGTTAATTTTTACAGTAGATGTAAACGTAGACATCTTAACAGTAGAAAGTTGAGCAATATTTAGGCACCGCAGAGAAGACGCACCAACTACTTCTGCACTCTGTAACTAATTTCACTTTTTGCAACCACACACTGATCTGTGTTAAATTAGTTCAGCCTATGAACAGGCAAAAGAACATATTTTCTAGATTATTAAATGTGTGTTAAATTCCGTACAACGGTTTGGAGCAGCTGTACATCAACTTTACAAACGAACAGTTGCAACAATTCTTTAACCATTACATGTTTGTGCTTGGACAAGATATATATAAGCAAGAAGGTATTGACTGGGCTTTTATTGATTTTGGGATGGACTTATTGACTTGTATAGAACTTATTGAAAAGGTAATTGGCCGTCAAATTCACTAGGAGACCAGAAAAGGTAGAGTCAGCAGCAAGAAATGTTGTTCCAGTCCATCGTATTGTATTGTCTATTGTTACAGTGACTTACAGATAGGCAAAACGTCCTGTATATTTGTCTTATTGTGTACATGTATAAATGATACAGGGTAGCTGTTTTGTAACTAAACAGTTGCTTCTTTACCTGAAGCAGCACCGCATACAGTGCTGCGAGGTCTCGCCTATGGAAGGTCCAGGTCTCTCACCTCGTCCTTATTTGTAATGGTTTTTGTTGTATCTAGTACAATGGATTCGAGCAACTTTGCATCAACTTTACGAATGAAAAGTTGCAACAATTCTTTAACCACCATATGTTCGTGCTTGAGCAAGAAGAATACAAAAAAGAGGGTATAGAGTGGACCTTCATTGACTTTGGCATGGATTTGCTGGCTTGCATTGAACTTATCGAAAAGGTAATTTGCGCGTAGCACGAGAAGATTAATGCAGAAAAGGTAGAGTCAATGCCGCCAATGTCTCGTTGCCGCTAGTTGTTTTGTTTTGTCCTGTCCCGTTAACGTGTTGTGACGTCTCCACTATCCTCATGTATTTGTTGTAATTGTCTAGTATATGTTACATGACCAACAGCATAACAAAATATGCTGCCAGGCCTCGCCTAAAAAGGCGACGAGCTAGTTGTATCTACATGTTTGTAATGTTTTTGTTAAATCCAGTACAACGGATTCGAGCAACTTTGCATCAATTTTACTAACGAAAAGTTACAACAATTCTTTAACCACCACATGTTCGTCCTCGAACAAGAAGAATATAAAGCAGAAGGCATTGAATGGACTTTTATTGATTTCGGCATGGATTTGCTGGCTTGCATTGAATTAATTGAAAAGGTAATTTTCAGAAAATACAGCGTAATTGCTGCTGAAAGTATTGTGGATCAGCTCAGTACTCTTGTAGGGCTTTTGTGTTGTTGTAGCTGCAGTAGAATATTTAGGACTATGTTGTTTGTTAGGATGAGATCTAAGGCCCATCCTGTTGTTTATGCTATGTGACGTTATGTTTTGAACCTTTAACAACACTCTATACTGTGTTGTGGGTGTTCCGCCTACAAAAAGGCACTGAGCATCGCATTCCTTTTCTAATGTGTTTGTTAAATCCAGTACAACGGATTCGAGCAACTTTGCATCAACTTTACGAATGAAAAGTTGCAACAATTCTTTAACCACCACATGTTTGTCCTTGAGCAAGAAGAATACAAATCCGAAGGAATCGAGTGGACCTTTATTGATTTCGGAATGGATTTAGTTGCATGTATTGACCTTATCGAGAAGGTAATTTGCGGATTTGTAGAACAACCTAATACGGTCTCTTAACTGTAACACCCTAAACCTTTACCTTTAATGTTTTGTGTGAAACTTTCGGCGGCTCCCATCTGAGTAACGATGGTGCACGGTCGGGGTTGCCCTTACAGGTTTACAAGACGAACTCGACTCTAGATGAGGCATCGCACCTGCCTATGTGCTTGAGTGTATGTCGACAGTTCCACCAAAAATACAGTGGCCTGCTGTCTGCTACCCTTTGTGATCCAACCTCTTGTTTCATGTGCCCAGTATAACGGGTTCGAGCAGCTTTGCATCAACTTTACCAATGAAAAGCTGCAGCAGTTCTTTAACCACCATATGTTCGTTCTCGAACAAGAAGAGTACAAACGAGAAGGCATTGAGTGGGCGTTTATTGATTTTGGCATGGATTTAGTTGCTTGTATCGATCTCATAGAAAAGGTAAATTAGTGACCTGCAAACACTGAAATGTTCAGCTATGGCAGAACAATCGCTGGTAGACAAGTAGCTGCGCTTTCGGTTTAAAACCAAGGCATTTTTCTAGATATAGATATATGTATGTATGTTAGTGTGTTTGTGTATTAACCTGCGCTGACGCCTAGCTTTTACTAATTTACAGTATAACGGGTTTAATCAACTGTGCATAAACTATGCCAACGAAAAACTACAACAATTTTTTAACCACCATATGTTTATTATGGAGCAAGAAGAATACGAAAGGGAAGCAATCCCTTGGGTATTTATTGATTTTGGTATGGATCTCCAACCAACTATAGAATTAATCGAAAAGGTATTTTTGTGACGTATGTAATTTTTGACGACACACAAGAGCACGTAGAAATTTAGCGTAATCAGAAAGAATCGTTTTAGAGTATAGTAGGTATATGCACAGTTAAAGTTAATAGCTTAAGCACGAAAAACTGACAAGCACTTCCGCACAGCAAAAAGGTATGTTCTCATATAGACACACGGCAATGACCATTTTGTACTTTTAAAGTCATGTAATTATAGAATTTCAAAATCACTTTCTTGTTTAATAGTCAAAAACTAAGTTTTTGGTCATGCTGTATGCTTCAATCCAAAACTGGTCTGCTTTCTCAATCTAATATGTATCGACTTCTCTAGCCCATGGGTATCTTGTCCATCCTGGAAGAAGAATCTATGTTCCCCAAGGCTACCGACAAGACTTTCGAGGAAAAATTGAACAACAACCACTTGGGCAAATCACCCAACTTCCAAAAACCAAAACCACCAAAGCCTGGTCAACAAGCGGCCCACTTCGCCATCGGCCATTATGCTGGTGTTGTAAGTTGATTTCAACGTTAACGAGGTTAGGCCAACGATTACCGTGTCTTGTGCTATAGGTACCATACAATGTAACCAGCTGGCTGGAGAAGAATAAAGATCCCTTGAACGACACCGTCGTTGACTTGTTCAAGAAGGGCACCAACAAGCTGCTCGTCGAAATCTTCGCCGATCATCCCGGTCAGTCTGGTGCTCCCGATGCTGGTGGCGGCAAAGGTATAATCTTTCACATTTATTATTCTCCAGAAGTTATTAAAGTATATTTCTTTAAAAATTAGCAGGTTTTTTTTTATAAGATATTGCCTAGTCTCTCTTATTTTATATTGTTCACTTTATTTATAATTTCCCAAATACAGGTGCTAAGCGTCAAAAGGGTTCCGCTTTCCAAACTGTGTCCAGTTTATACAGGGTAAATACCTGCTGTGCTCGCCAAGGACGCTGAGTTCAGAACTCTCCGACCTTCTTTTCCCGTCTTTGCCATTTCGCATCCCGTTCAATATTCCTCTACTTTTTCTGACTTCGCGATAGTGGCTGTCTTTGCTTTGTACATATTGCTTTAGATATTTGCTTGTATTTTACTAGGTGGTCGTGGTAAGAAGAGTGGTAGCATGGCAACCGTATCCTCTTCCTACAGGGTAGGTTAGGTCTCAGTATAATCAAAACTGGTCGTTGTTGATTTAATTAAAATTGATCACGTTTTAATAGTTTAGCACCCCCGTAACCACCGAAATTTTGAGTTATTCACTTAAAGTTACCGAGTTTATCTTCCGGTTGCCCGGAAGACCAACCTAATCGACTGGTAACAGTAGAGTGTCCCTAGTAGACCCCAATGCTTGTTACGTCGGTATCACACAATGGCAAAAGAACATCAGTCTTTGTGCCTTTCACCCTTTTTACCATAGTTGTACCACGATATGGTGTATCGCATTAAATAAATCAGCTATGTTTTAACCCACCTTTAATCTATCCACTTTGCGCCTTTCTTGCTATGCTATTCTAACACAATAATCTATCAGTATGCTACGGTCTATAGTTCTAATCATGTATAACTCTTTAGGAACAATTGAACAACTTAATGACCACACTGAAAGCTACCCAACCTCACTTCGTACGTTGCATCATTCCCAATGAATTGAAACAACCGGGTAATTAAACATTTGTAACTGATTGAATGTGGATTATAATGACTTTATCTCGCAGGCGTCATTGATTCCCACTTGGTAATGCACCAGCTGACATGTAACGGTGTACTTGAAGGTATCCGTATTTGCCGTAAAGGTTTCCCCAACAGGATGGTATACCCTGACTTCAAGCTTCGGTAAGAAATTATTTTATAAAAATATAATTCAACTTGTAGTATAAGAAATAGATTATCTCATTCTATAACTACTTATAAGCTAAGATAGGGAGGAATAATCAAGGTTGAAACATGCCGTGAAAATAACCTTAAGTTGTTGATTTTTTACTAAATTTAACACTTGTTTTTGTATAGTTACATGATCTTAGCTCCTGCCACAATGGCAGCCGAACCTGATCCAAAGGAAGCTGCTAGAAAGTGTCTCGAAGAAATCGGTTTAGAACCAGAAAGTTATAGAATTGGACACACAAAGGCAAGGATTAGCCGACCCTTGTGATTCTGTCCTGTTACACTTAATCTACTTGTTATGTATGAGATGTACTCCCGTTTATCATACCACCCATTCGTTTAGCATTTTCGAATAGCATGACTACCCTCAAAATTGAATTGCGTTCTTGGTTATTATAGAAAAGTAAACTGAGAGTAAATTCAATTAGATAAGTTACGTAAGCACCCTAGTGCATGTTGGTTTTGATGTTACTCCCCAATCCAGATACAAGATCTTGAACCCTGCCGCTGTAGACAAGGAAGTCGATCCCAGAAAATGCGCCCAACACATCCTGGATGCTAGTGGCCTTGATGCCGAACTTTACCGTTTGGGTCACACCAAGGCATGTCTTTTACATCACTGTTTGCCCGCTACCGAAGTGCACCTTTAGAGCAACCAGTGCACTTTATATGTATATGTGTCTAAATCTCTCTATGTCTAGCAACATTTTTTTACCAGTTACATATGCAAAGACTGGCCCTATTAACTTGTTTAAACTATGGCGTCCTCCAACGACGTTAACTTTGTACCACATGGCTAAAACGCCCACTACGGCGTCAGCCACTTTATGCGCCCATTTCCCGATTCCACAAAAATATATAAGGAGCTTACGCGTGTTTATTGTCTGAGCAGAAGCGTTTAATTCGGGAAATTGGCCGTAAAGCCTCTCTACTTATAGTCTGCCGTGTGGTTGCTTGTTTGACAGTTTGATTATTTTGCTTGTGGTGAAAACAGATACAAAATTCTGGTCGCCCAAGCAATAACAGACGAAACTTCACCCGAAAAAGCTGCAAAACTTATCCTGGATCATGTTGGTCTTGAAGCGGACCAGTTCCGTTTGGGACACACCAAGGTACCTAACGTAACTTGCAACTCGTGAAGCTGCTGCATTTAAGATACATGACCAAGCTTGTCTAAACGGCCAAATTCTTTTTTGTTCAATAAAAACTTGCCTTAGAATTGGTTTAAAAAATATTTAAAAAACAATTCTTTCCAAATTTGAGCCATAGTTAGAGTTTTTATATTTCAATTAACACACGCATGCACCATCTTACGCACTTGCTTTTAATGTTAACCATAATCGCCCTCTCACTTCAAAATCACAACTAGTCGTGGATCACGTTTGAAGCTGGCTTTACTTTATTGAATATGATAGAAAAAACTTCCATCATACTCAATAAAAACCAACTTCTTCGTTTTTACTTTAACACTAACGGCGCGCTAATATCCAGGTATTCTTCCGCGCTGGTGTTTTGGGTCAGATGGAAGAGTTGCGTGATGACCGCTTGGGCAAGATCATGACCTGGCTGCAGTCCTGGGTGCGCGGTTACCTCTCCAGGAAGGAATTCAAGCGCCTACAAGAGCAGAGATTGGCCCTCCAAGTCGTACAGCGCAACTTGCGCAAGTACCTCAAGCTCCGAACATGGCCATGGTACAAGTTGTGGCAGAAAGTCAAGCCTCTCCTCAACGTCACCCGCGTCGAGGATGAGATCAAGGTGCTTTTCCGACACTCCATCCTATAAACTTTAACGCCAAAGTCTGCAGCAACAGAAACGGGATTAGAAAACATTCGCGCAATATGCAGCGTTTGCGTAATTCAAATAAACCAACCGAATTTACGGTTCACCCGCGAACCGCATAAAATCACGGGGAAATTGGAAATTAGATCTGCTTTATGGCCTTAAATTAGAAGAGTTATTTTTGACCCCCCTCTAAATCCGTCAGCAGTTCCTCTGCATCGCATATTTTTACAATCTTTCATCAAAATCACCCGCCTACTCGGGCGCGGCTATTTTTTCTGGAGAACTGCACTCTCTTTGCTTCAGTTACTGGTTAGGCGCGATACGGTGCGGACTGGAACTTCTCGACCGAACAAGTCTGCTAGATACTGTGGGGCATCCAGCAGTGTCTTCTGGACACACGAACGACAGCAGTTGTTTCCATTGATTAAATTTGTCGGAAATTGAACGAATCGAAGCTTTTCTTATTTTCGAGAAACGACTTGGCATTAAAAGTTTTTCAAGATGGTAGACATCGACTATTCGTGTCCTAACAAAAAGGAACTCTTGCAGAAACTGGAAGAAAAGGCTGCCAAGGCCCAAGAAGCCTTTGAGCGCGAAGAAAAAGCGAAAAAGGAGCTCGAAGCTCTTTATGCCAAACTTTTGGCTGAAAAATCCGATCTTCTTTCCATGCTCGAGTCTGAGAAGGGATCCCTTGGAGACATCCAAGAGAGGGCCAACAAGCTCCAGGCCCAGAAGGGCGACTTGGAGTCCCAACTCTCCGTAAGTATTTCGCTTTATTACGTTTAATATACAAAAAAGCAATTAAAAATATTTTTGTCTCAAAATATAAATTTAACTGCATGATTCATATCACACCTGAGTAATAAAAATATGACACATACCATCAAATATAGGACACTTCGTCAAGTACTATTTTTGCCAGGGCATGTATGCATCGTCGGTTTTGATTGATGCAGCGTTGCAACATTTCATATTTTCGCAAACGTGTACATCGATTTTAAAACGTACTAGATGCATTGTAAGGCGAGTAATATCAGTATAAATTTTTATCAAAATAAAATGATTAATTGCAATTTTTATAATGCGTGATAATAAAAGAACCACCGCTTTAAACAATTTTAATGACCAATAAATTAGTACTTTACCAAAACACCGTTTAGCAATTTGGCTTTGGTTCAAATTAGCGTATCGCCATGGTCCTCAATTAATCAAGATTTCCTAGATGGCACTGAAAACATGTCATTTAAAAAGGTTTTATTGGCTCGCCTCCAAAGATACCTGCATTTTAATGATGTTTACGCAAATGAGCCATTAACATGTCGCCAAACCTGAAATATTTGCTAGCCTCCGAACTAATAATAATTTACTATTTGCACAGGAAACTCAAGACCGCCTCACCCAAGAGGAAGACGCTCGCAACCAGCTCTTCCAACAAAAGAAAAAGTTGGAGCAGGAGATCGCAGGATACAAGAAGGATGTAGAAGATCTGGAGCTTGCGGTTCAGAAGTCTGAACAGGACAAAGCGTCCAAGGACCACCAAATCAGAAACCTGAACGATGAGATCGCCCACCAAGACGAGCTCATTAACAAACTGAACAAAGAAAAGAAACTCCAGGGCGAAAACGGGCAAAAGATTGCTGAAGAACTACAAGCCGCCGAGGACAAAGTAAATCACCTCAACAAAGTTAAGGCCAAGCTTGAGCAGACCTTAGACGAACTCGAAGACTCATTGGAACGTGAAAAGAAACTCCGTGGCGACGTTGAGAAGGCCAAACGCAAAGTCGAGGGCGACCTCAAGCTGACCCAAGAAGCCGTTGCCGACCTGGAGCGTAACAAGAAGGAACTCGAGCAGACAATCCAACGCAAAGACAAGGAAATCTCGTCCCTCTCCGCCAAGCTCGAGGATGAGCAGTCCGTTGTTGGAAAGGTACAGAAGCAGATTAAGGAGTTGCAGGCTCGCATCGAGGAGCTCGAAGAAGAAGTTGAAGCTGAACGACAAGCTCGCGCCAAAGCTGAAAAGCAGCGCGCTGACTTGGCTCGCGAACTGGAAGAACTGGGAGAGCGTCTCGAAGAAGCCGGTGGCGCTACCTCTGCCCAGATCGAACTCAACAAGAAGAGAGAGGCCGAACTCGCCAAGCTTCGTCGTGACTTGGAAGAAACCAACATCCAGCATGAAGGAACCCTCGCCACTCTTCGCAAAAAGCACAACGATGCCGTTTCTGAGATGGGTGAACAAATCGACCAACTCAACAAACTGAAGGCTAAGTAAGTAATTGCATTTTTTAACATAAATCGACTAGTGATAAATTATAAGAATGTTTTACACGTTTTCTAAAATTCCCATAAAGGTACAAACAGACATATTACTCATAGTTAAAAATTTAATTACATATAAAAACATCTAAATTACGTTTAGGGCTGAAAGAGATCGTGGAACCATTTATAATGAACTGCAGCAAACTCGAGGTGCAGTGGATCAGATTGGCCGCGAAAAGGTAGTTAACGATTGTTGTAGAGGAAAGCCCTTCCGCATGATCCACCTGCACTACACCTCCCTTTATGTCTTGTGTTTGTCTTATGTGTACTCTTTTCTCATAGGGCTGAGAAAGAAAAGGCTCAATACTTCGGCGAATTGAACGATCTGCGCGCTAGTGTCGACCACTTAGCTAACGAGAAGGTACATAGTGTGGCGCGCTTGCAATACAACTGTAATTTTTTACAGCTTTTAGCAGTAATTGCTTTCTGATACCTACAGACAAAGCGCCAGCTCATCATTTTGGTCGAATTTGTTTTTGTTTGTCTTATAATTAGAAAACCAAGTTTCCCATTCTGTCGCCCGCTAATATTTTGTTACACGTAAATTTGCTTAGATGTGCTTATAACAAATTTTATTTCTTCCAAATCTGCTGAATTGTTTGTTAAACTCAAATCGCCATTTTAGGCTGCCCAAGAAAAGATCGCCAAACAACTTAACCAACAGCTCAACGACGTTCAGGGCAAACTCGATGAAACCAACCGCACCTTGAATGACTTCGACGCAGCTAAGAAGAAGCTTTCCATTGAAAATAGCGATCTCCTTCGCCAGCTTGAAGAAGCCGAATCTCAGGTGTCCCAACTTAGCAAGATCAAGGTGTCTCTCACAACTCAACTGGAAGATACCAAGAGATTGGCCGATGAGGAAGCCCGCGAACGCGCTACTCTGCTCGGCAAATTCCGCAACTTAGAACACGATCTTGACAACATCCGCGAACAAATCGAAGAGGAAGCTGAAGCCAAAGCTGACATTCAACGTCAACTCAGCAAAGCTAATGCTGATGCTCAATTGTGGCGCTCCAAATACGAATCTGAAGGTCTTGCCCGCTCCGAAGAACTCGAAGAAGCCAAGAGGAAACTGCAAGCCCGCCTTGCTGAAGCCGAAGAAACCATCGAGGCTCTTAACCAGAAGGTCGTGGCTCTTGAGAAGACCAAGCAGCGCTTAGCTACTGAAGTAGAGGACCTTCAACTGGAATGTGACCGCGCCACGGCCATTGCCAACGCCGCCGAGAAGAAGCAGAAGGCCTTCGATAAGATCATCGGCGAATGGAAACTCAAAGTTGATGATCTTGCCGCTGAACTTGACGCCAGCCAGAAGGAATGCCGCAACTACTCCACCGAACTGTTCAGACTTAAGGGCGCTTACGAAGAAGGACAAGAACAACTGGAAGCAGTTCGTCGCGAAAACAAGAACTTGGCTGATGAAGTCAAGGACTTGCTCGACCAGATCGGCGAAGGCGGACGCAACATTCATGAAATTGAAAAGGCCAGGAAGCGCTTGGAGGCTGAAAAGGACGAACTCCAGGCTGCTCTTGAAGAGGCTGAGGCTGCTCTTGAGCAAGAAGAGAACAAGGTGCTTCGCAGTCAACTTGAGCTCTCTCAAGTGCGCCAGGAAATCGACCGCCGCATTCAGGAGAAGGAGGAGGAATTCGAAAATACTCGTAAAAACCACCAACGTGCTCTCGATTCCATGCAAGCTTCCCTCGAAGCCGAAGCCAAGGGTAAAGCAGAGGCCCTTCGTATGAAGAAAAAACTGGAAGCTGACATCAACGAGCTTGAAATTGCTCTGGACCATGCCAACAAGGTAAATTATAGTTTTCTATTTTATTATTAATTATTGATCTACCTAATTCTCTTAGGCTAACGCTGAGGCCCAGAAAACAATCAAACGTTACCAGCAACAACTCAAGGACACACAAACTGCTCTTGAAGAAGAACAACGTGCCCGCGATGAAGCTCGCGAACAGCTCGGCATTTCTGAACGCCGCGCCAACGCTCTCCAGAATGAGCTCGAAGAATCTCGCACTCTTCTGGAACAAGCCGACCGCGCTCGCCGCCAAGCCGAACAAGAACTTGGTGACGCCCATGAACAGCTCAACGATCTCTCTGCACAGGCGGCGTCTTTGTCTGCGGCCAAGAGGAAATTAGAAGGCGAACTCCAGACTCTGCACGCTGACCTGGATGAACTCCTCAACGAAGCCAAGAACTCCGAAGAGAAAGCCAAAAAGGCCATGGTGGATGCCGCTCGTCTAGCTGATGAGCTCCGCGCCGAGCAAGATCACGCCCAGACGCAAGAGAAACTCCGCAAGGCCCTGGAAACCCAGATTAAGGACTTGCAAGTGCGTCTTGACGAAGCGGAAGCCAATGCCCTCAAAGGAGGCAAGAAGGCCATCGCCAAGCTGGAACAGCGAGTCAGGGAGCTCGAGAATGAACTGGACGGCGAACAGAGGAGACACGCTGACGCCCAGAAGAACTTAAGGAAATCCGAGCGCCGCATCAAGGAGCTCAGCTTCCAGGCGGAAGAGGACCGCAAGAACCATGAGCGCATGCAGGACCTTGTTGACAAACTACAGCAAAAGATCAAGACTTACAAGAGGCAGATCGAGGAAGCCGAAGAAATTGCAGCGCTCAATCTTGCCAAATTCCGCAAGGCCCAGCAAGAACTTGAGGAAGCCGAAGAACGCGCCGATATGGCTGAACAGGCTATCGCCAAGTTCCGCGCGAAGGGTCGTTCTGGATCCGCTGCACGAGGAGGAAGCCCAATTGTAAGTTGAACCACTTGTTTTTTTACATGCTTTTCAAGCAAACGTCACCACACTTTTCTAAAGTAAAACTTTCATTCACCACGCTTTGAATGCACTGAAATTATCAAACTACACCACGACACAAGTTTTAATTCAATAGAAGACATCATTTTTTATGTTCTTCTAGCCATCTCGTAAGCCGTTGACATTGGAGTAACAACATAATTGTAAGTGAGGGTTGTTTAAATCCCATTGTTACACAAACCCTCTTTTTGAATTTTTGTGTCGTTTTTTAATAATTCTGGTTTGTAAAATCATGAACTTCATGTCGCTTTTTAATTTTCTTCATAACCACATGATTTTTCAAACGTGCGTTTGATAAGCATTCATTCTCCACTGAAACGGGGGACGGCTAATAGCGCGCCGTAACTTTTCCGATTGTTGGGTGAAAGGATAATGAATTAAAAAAAGTAATAAACGTTGCAGTAGAATAATTGTTACAAAGTGAACAGAAGCAGCTGAGGTGAGCTGGAGCGACTTGCTAACGAATTTTTTTCTTTTTCCAGCCCTCAAGACCACAGCGCCCCATACTCGACGGTCTTGATGAATTTTAGACAATAAGCGCTGTGTTATCGACTAAATCGAACTTTGGAACGTTCAAGAACGCGGACAGGACACAAATTCTGTCACACTACAATTAGACATTTATTATTATTTATTTTGTAATTATTTTTGTTTTCACATATATACTTATAATAATTCCGTGCCCATTGCGTGAGAGAGTAGGAATAAACAGGGAAGAGACACGTACTGCCATCAATACAGCCCTTACCCTCTCGTTCATAGACCACAACTACTGTATTTATAATAGGTATCATCTTATGTATGTGTGAAATGTATGCTTTAAGGCACCAATAAACACGTCATATCGTTATATTTCTAGATGTGTTCTTTTCACGTTCCCTTTTTGACATTATTCTGTATTTTCTGTATTTATTTTGATGTTTATTGTTAAACTGTATTGTAAAATAAATTAATTACTATTAGAATTACCACGCCTTTTGAATGCGCATCCCCTAAAATTGGTGTGATCGGCTACCGAGCCGCTTTTTAAGCGGTTTAGGAGGCTGCAGACGCGGTGTTGCATTAACTAGCTGCAGATACTGGCCACGCACCATTTCTAATTGCGACTTCATTCTAAGCTCTACACCAAAATCTTTACAAATCCTATCAAGAACCGGATAAAGATACTCGAGTTTTCCATGATCGACGGTGGGGAAAAGGTGGTGGAGGGCGTGATCACCAAAATTGGTAAGGACTAGAAAATGAGAGCCCGTGATATCCTCTCTGTCCATAACCGCGTCCAGCTGATAAACGCCCCAGTCCATTTCATCCTTGGGCCTTCAGCACAAACATCTTTTAACATTTCTAATAATGAGTGTTGCTGTGTTTTACCTAGGGGTATCTCCGTCGTGGAATATGTCGGGATGGTGGTGAGCGGCGTTAACTCCGACGAGACCAAAGCAGAAACTACCACATACCAAAATCCATAGGAATATAATAGTTATCCAAAGAGGAGACTGCCCTGTTACCAAGTACATGGATGCAGGTACTGCAAATGGTAACAACTGAGCAACTGAGAAGTTTGAGCAACTCCATATATTCTGTATTAGTCTGAAATAATAGACTTATATATATATATATATATATATAGAAATTTTAATCACACTTACTCTATCAAGGACTGGCCAAAAAATATATTAACATATACTATAGGTGAAATTAACCACGACAGGTGTTGGAAAAAAATTGGCTTCTTACGAGGTAGATACTGGAAGAAAGGTTCTAAACTTGTTATCTCCAAATCGTTCACCGTATTTGTATATACATGGTGGCTTAAGGCGTGGCTTATTCTCCATGACCTGCACAAGTTAGGTGGTTACAAATTGTACAAATTACAACACGCTGCTTACTTAAAACTCATGAGAGACAAATTAAAATAGTACATTCTGAAATTGTTTCTCTGATGGAAGAAGTTGTGGGAAGCAATGACAGTGCAGGACAAAAAGAGCCCAGCGATTGCCCCAAGAGCGAAACTCCGAAAATATGCAGCCAAAAGCGCAACGGACAGGTATCCTAGCACCAGCAAGTCTGCGATCAGCCTGGATCTTCTCGCTGGCCACTCAGGAATATCTTTTAGGGCTTCACGCACGTTATTTTTCAAGACTTTGTAAAACCCGTCTTCTTTGAATGTGAAGGGGGAGTTCCTCGGAGAGGCAGCCTCGCGGACGAAGAACTTCGGAAGCATACTCTGCGGAGCGCTGCTAATGTGATGTACTTCGAAGGCTTCTGTTATGTCCGTGCCCTGATACGGAAAAATAGAATACTGATGATCGCTATTCAGTACCAACCTTTGTTTTCTCTAACCAAAAGGAACCACCAGGATGAAGCTTGACGAAGTCGGTGAAATCGTATAGCTTATCATAGATTCTCCACAAACTTTCCGCGCCATCATCCGCCCGCTTTCCTTTCAGCCACATTTCGGTGGAATGCAACGGAAGTCTCTCCATGTGGGATACTTGAACCCCAAGCTCGAGCTGTACGTCTTGACGCTGTCGTAGTTCTCCGGGAAGATGAAGGAAGTGATGAAGTTGCGAGGGGCCATGATCACTTCAACAGTTATTTTACAATGAGTCATGGATAATAAATGTAATCGTAAAATATAATAATAAAGATTTTTTTCTGTTACTGTTTATGGTTTTTTTCTATAGTTCTCGCCGTTATATTTTATAACTTGTATAAATAATGACTTTATTTACTTCATATTTTAATATCTTTGTATAGCATTTTTTTGATTGTGATTTTGTATTCTTTTAGGTTTTTCTGCACTATTGTATATGAATTTTATAATAGGTATCTATTATTTAACATAAAGAGTAATATTTATTAGATGCTTTTAAATATCTGCGTTCTTCTGTAGTTATTTTGGTAATTTGATATTATTGTTATCACCCATCAATTTATGGCATTTGCCTCTCTTGTATTTCATGTTTTACGTAACTTAATTTTTTATGTATTTTTTTTACTTTTCTCGTGCCTTTAGAATCAATACTTTTTTTTGTTCCTGAGCTGAAATAAACATAGTTTTCTTGCTGTTTTGCATATTTTCTTATCTTGAGCTGCATCATGTTTCGATCTTTACTTTCAGAACTTCTCTTTTTTACATATTTTTTTAATTCTTATTTACTTTCTTTTGACTTTCTGCCGATAAATAAATCGTATGCAGAATACATCGCATCGATTTTAACGTGACAAAAGTGAAATGAATAACAGAATATTGGAAAATTAAGAGTGTTAAAGGTTAGTAAATAAGATTTAAGGTTTGATGATAATAATAATAATAATTAAATAAATATCCTCGGCTTGTTGTAAATGGTGAAGTTTGAAGAAATAGCTAAAGGAGAGTGATAGTAGAGCCGCAACATAGATGGGAGTGTTATCGAGGCCGGACAACTTTCAAACCAAGATAAATATTTCCTAATATTATGGAAAAAAAGTTTGCAGAAGGTAAACAAACGGCGTAGTCCAAAATACGGTACATAATTAAGCAGAAAAATAGTTAGATACTGAAATAAAAGACTGAAGGAAACAGCATAGAAAAAATTAGATAAAGAAAGAAAAGACATAGATGGGAAAATTGATAGATATTAAAAGTTTATTACAAACAATGGTAGAAAATTTATGGGATAACAGAAGAAACGAAAATGCAAGAAAAGGAGAATAAATAAGATAATGAGAAAAAACAACTTAAATTTAAATTATAAAATCAAATAAAAGCCACGGGCAAAGAGAAAACAAGATTAATTGTGATGATTACAACAATAAAATTTGATATTCAGTGGGAAAAAATAGTTACGCCGCTTCTTAAAGCCTACAGATTAATGCAGAGATAAAAAACAATAACTGTAAGAAAGAAGGAAAACAATAAATATAGTAACATACGATGCAACCAACAAAGCTAAAATAGAGTATCAAAAATATACAAAGGTAACAATTTAACTTTAAAGGAGAGAAATATGCAAGTAGAAATCGGGAACATGGCGAAATAGGAAAACAAAATAAGAATAGAATACTAAAAGATTATTGCTAAGGGTGAAACATATATCTGGGACTACAACGAAAATGGCATAGTAGCAACAAAAATAAAAAACAAAATAGAAGAAAACCCACAGACAATGAAAATAATTATAATTAAGGTAAATTATTTTGTATATAGTGTTAATAAAAGTACAATTGAGAATGAAAAACAAAGAAAAGTAACCAGCTTAAAAAGAAATATGGGACACAAAACCAATAGCAAAATATTAACAACACAAGAAAATTAAACAATAAGAACAT
Organism: Sinelater perroti; assembly: GCA_036346155.1. NCBI lineage: Eukaryota > Metazoa > Arthropoda > Insecta > Coleoptera > Elateridae > Sinelater > Sinelater perroti. Next base: position 766,077 of record JARFIY010000201.1, read on the forward strand.
TTAAAAATAGAAACGTGGAACATATAAAGCATAAACGAAAAATAAGTGAAATTATTAGAAGGTATGGAAGATACATAAAAATAGATTTTTAAAGATTACAGAAACAAAAAAGACGAGTCTAAAAAGGATGGCAAAAGGGTATTGGACAGAAGAAATCGACGAAGTTATAACCAGGTTAAAAATAGGAAAGGTATTAAGAATAAATGGAATCACTTCGAGAATGTTTAAATATATGGAAAATACAGACAAGAAATTCGATGAATATTGTAATAGAAACAGAAACTACATAAAAAAATTGGTAGTCTAGAATAATAGTAGTTTCATTTAAGAACTGTTATACAAAGGTGTGCAAAAACTACAAAGGAATTACGTTACCGCGTATACTGGTCAAAATATTTCAAAATTAACGAAAAGAAGAACTTAGATGATACAATAAAAGGTAAACAATGTGGATTTAAAGCAAATAAAGGATTCCAAGACTAAATATTTTTAATAAGGCAACCAAGCGAAAAAGCTATTAAAAATGAGAAGAAATATGTATCTGTTTTTAGATCTGCAAGAAAAAAGAATTAACGGCGAAACTGTAAACTCAGTTAAAGCCTTATATAAAAAAAATATTAATATATAAGTTTAAAACAACACTAGGACTAATGACAAGATCGTGTGTTTAGCCTATTGCTATTTACATCAGTACTAGATAAGGCAATAAAAGAAAGTAAGAAAAAAGCTAAAATATACAAAGTAAGAAATTGGAGAATGAAAATTATGGAAGTGACAGGACTACAGGTATGGTGATCTTTGATAAAACATACATAAGAATAATAATAAGGCAACGTAAATATATATAATGTACAGCTCAATAAAAAAACAAACATAAAAATCAATACAGAGAACACAAATAATAAGCAACAGAAATAAAGACACGCGGTTTATAATAGAAAGAAAAAAATTAGAGCAAGTAAATTTTTATAGATATTTGGGAGTATACATAAGCAGCAATAGCAAATTAGATCTGTTAATAAAAGAAAGAGTAAAGACTACTAGAAGATTATTTAGAACACTTAAATTCATATTTTTATCAAAAAAAAAGTTACCAACAGAATTAAAAAAAGTGATGGTACGGGTTTTGACATATGATAGTGAATTATAAACATCAATGAAAGAACATAAGAGCAAAATCAGAAATACAAAGATGACATGCTTAAGAAAATCAGAAAACAAAAAGCCCAGAATCAAATTACAGAACTGATTACTTAGAGAAGTTATGAAAACTAAATCACTGGAGAGGATAGTGCAAGAAAAACAGCTAGATTGGTTGGGGACATATACATAAAATAGACAATACAAGAACCGAAAAAAAGAATTCCAGGGAAAGGCAATTCAAGGAGCTGGAGAGACGAGATGAAAGAAATAAAAAATAAAAAAAGATCGAAAAAATGGAAGAAAACATATAGATAAATACCATTCGAGGAAGATAACTGAACTCATTAATCTTACATCGCAAAGTAAAAAAATGCTTAAGGTTAAATAACTAAGTACGTTATTGTTGTTTTTCACATTTTATAGTAACAAATTTAATTAAGATCGTTTTCCAACTAATGCTTATATTAAATATATGAATAACTTTTCTCAATTATTAATAATGTTCTTTTTATAATTATGTCGTTTTTGATTTTTAAGTATATTTATGTTCTTATTATTTTTTTATTTATAATTTTGGGATGGAGGGTATAAAAGTGAACTTTGGCAGACCTTTTTTGCAGTTTGTTTTCTTGAAAATATACATTTCTGTTATTTTTCACGAATATAAAGAAAACATTTCATAATATTTCGCCATTTCTTAAGGGAAACAAAAAGTTTATTCGTTTACAACGAACATAAAGCAATTATTACAAACAAAAGCTATAAACATAAGTATGAAAAGTACATACCCATAAATTTAATTATGGCGTAATTGTATCAATTTATTTACCATTATTTAGCATTACTTAGTTGTATGAATAGTTCGTCTATCTCTAAAATAGATTAAAAGTAATATGAAACAAAATATAAAAACAACACATTTGTTGAGAAATTGCATAAGACATATATAGAAAAACAAATTTCAAGGAAAGTGCGGATTCAAAGGTCTCAATTCCTGTGGCAGTTAATTGTCCTAGAATAATGCGGTTTACCTTGTGATGTTGTACAAACATAATTTAATTTGCTATTTGTTACAAATATAAATGACTATGTTAAACTAAAAGTTAGTGCACAATGCACAATCGAAACATCTCAAACAACAGCTGTGTATATACAAAAAGACCCGGTTTTTATGCTGCGTGCAGATTATTACAAAAGTTTAATAATATGGAATTTTTAGATTTTGTTTATTTGTTTTTTAAATACGTTAACCTTTCGTAATAAATGTATGCATTTATCTCCATGACTACAGCACCATAATAATTTTTTGTGTAGAGAGGGACGTTGCTAACAGAATTATTTGTAATTCTTGCGTTATTATAGATGTTTCACTAATTTAATTTTTGTAATTAATGCAACTTTTGGATGATTTGAGTTTAAGGACTTTACTTGCTACATATAGGATTTTTGAACAAAAGCACTTGGTAAATGCTAGGAAAGTTAGCTTAAAGAACGAACAGCATAACGCAATTTTTCTGACTATCTCCATTTAAAATTGTTTTATCATTAATTTAACATATTAAATGGCTAAAGAAAACTTTTGAACCCGTTTGCTGCATGATTTTTACTTTTTGACAGTTTAAAGAATTTGGAAACTTGTTCGATTAAGTAGTACATTTTGGTAACGAAAACTGACCATGAATTTTTTTAAAATTTAAATGCTTTGAATATAAGAGATTAGAATGTAAAAACAGATTTTTGGATTTTGGTCACTTTGATCGAGAAAAACTAAAGTAAGATTGGAGCTATGTGTTCCCAGGTAACCTTGTCGGCAAAACATTTTATTAACAAGAGCATTCGGGTATGTTTAAAACATGTATGTAAATCATGTATGTGGGGTGTTTTTTAAACAACAAAGATGACCTTTTGTAGAATAAACTACTCGTTTACATAAATGTAGCAAAATATCTTTGATATTAAATGAAGTTTCTCTCATTTTCCACTATCCGTAAAATACCTTAAAAGTAATACAAAATAAAATAATAAAAGCAACAAATAACATTAAACACATAAAACGAAAATGTCTTTTGTGCTTGACAGTCGGCCCATTTATAATATTTATAAGGAATAAATCAAATGACAAAAATATAAACCAACCTAATTACTACATAAATTTACTCACGTTGTCTAAAACAGCTGTTCAGCGATTTTCTAGCAAGTATTTGGGAATACCGACTAAATTTCACCGATTGCTAGCAAAGCACGCTTAATTGCATTGAAACGGCGCGGGTCACCTTGAGTATCATTAAAGTTTTTCATTTCTTATTTGTGTATAAGAGACAAACAATAATTTATTGTGCTGACTTTAGAACATTAAATTTAAAATCTGACGTAATTAATGGCCTTTAAATTTTAATTTTAATATTTGATATTTTGCGCAGAAGCAATTTTAAAATAAATTTAAATTAACAGAAAAATAGTTTATTTATTGTAGCGCACAGTTATATACGTTAATCGCTAATCCGCAATAAATTTAATTTAGTTGTGCATAAATAGCAATTAAATAATGTAAACCCTGTTATCGTTACTCCCACCAACTGTGAGCAAATATTTATTAACTAACGCATTATGCAAAAACGTTATTATATATTATAATATAGTCCATAAAAGTTCTACAGTTTCAAAATGTTTAGTCAAATTTTGAGAGTTGTTCTGTTTGGAGTTGTGCATTCTGGTGATTCTATTTCGATGTTCTAAGCTGTCACATAGAGTGATCGTATTTTTTAACAAGATTATTACCGAAGACAATATTATACAGAAATAGAGATAAAAAGCACCTTCAAAATAAAATTCAAAAATTTGAAATCAACTAACTTTAGGCTCAATAATTATGGTTTAATAAAATTTTTGACTCTAAGTGTCAGGATAATGTGAGAAAGTTAACTACTTCAAAATACCAAAAAAACTTTGAAAGTCAATTTACAAAAATATTAATTTTCCCCAAAATCCAAACTTTACTTGTTTTTTCATTATAGTTATAATCAATATCTTTGATTTAATAGAAAAGTATGTGGAACATTAAGATGGTTTAATTTTCAAGGTAATGAAGCCAATCTCCAGAAAATAAAGACAACACAGCACAAATTGAGCAAGGAGTAGTTAATAACAGTATGTTTTATGCACTTGTATTAGAGGTTATCTAGAGTATTCTAGAAATCTGGTTAAAATCAAATTGGTACTAGGAAATTTTAGCGCACTGCCAAGTTCGCAAAAAAATAGGTTTGTTAAAATGCAAGATCAATAATTACTTCTACGTATTTTTAATTTTTGTATGATTTTTATGTATCAAAAATATAACTTCTCTTTTACCCTCTCGGATCAGAAACATAACAGAATTATTTTTATAGCATAACACCAAATTAATAGCGGGTGCTTTTTTAGCGCATAAATGCAAGCACTTTCCAATAAACTTTCAATTCTATATTTTAAAAAACACTTTTATCACCTAAATGATAATCTAGTTGACAAATCGTCTCACTAAATATTAAAGCTAGTAAAGAAAAATCAACATTTTTTTATAAAATCACCCGTAAGTAACGTAATTTTTGTTGAGATGCAGATTATAATTTTATTAAAAATGAACAATTGCGCTATAAAACTAATTAAAGGATGTGCGTCTATTTTTGTTATTTTTTATGTGTAGTATTTAAGTTAAAATATTTAGAAATTTAACGAAAAGTGTTGAAAACTAAAGTTATTTTGTAAAATGAATTTAACACCGAATTGAAAAAGGCCTAGAAAGTAAACGTTTCTTATAAAGAATACTAATATACGGAGTGCGCCAAAGAAACTAAAGTATTATTAAATCATATCTTATGCCACTAATACTGTAAAAATGCTATAATTATTAATTTTTTTTATTAAAAAAAATTAGTTGACGTGTTAATATATAGGCAATAACATGCCCAGAGTAGCATAGAAGCAGAAATATTATTCTAATCGGCTAAAAAAGTAATTTTGCTTTATAGTGGTTTGGGTAACATAAATGATTATATATTTCTGTTTAGTTTCACATCAACATTTTGGGCAAACCACTCTTCTAATCATCGTCGAGTGTAACCACTTTCAAAATTAAGATGCAATTATATCACAAAATTGAAAAGTCGGATAGAGAAACTTATTTTTCTATTCCTTTTAACAAGGACTGTTATACAGTTTATTAACTTTCTACGGCGGAGCTTATAGAAAGTTAATGAGATTATCATCCTGTCTGTCTGTCTGTGTGTCTGGAGACACTATAACTTACATACGTTCTATCTAACGGATTCACTTCAAACTTGGCATACATATACCTTCTTCAATACCTTCTTCGCTATTGAAATTCAGCCAAATAGGTTAACGGCAACTGGAAGTGACCGTTACGATTTCGCACCGCTGTAGAAAGTTTCCTTTACGGTATTACACCGTTCTCGTTATTATTTTGTTTGTAAATTATTCTTCACAAATTGTTTATTCCATTATTACCACATATTTATTGCACATCACACTGTTAACGCCGCATTCTTTAGAACTGCAACATAACTTTCATTCTTTTTCTTTGCAGATAAAAAATTGAATGAAGACTACGCGGGGTCTCTCATAATCGCGCAATCAATATTATTGTCACTTTTGGCGCACCGTATATAGCACGCTATTCTCGTTATTATATTAGTATTTGAATACGAGATCGGCAGAATCTTGAAGGAACGACCCGCTGAACCAACAGAATGAACTGAAGTCATCGTGTCATAGAAAAAATTAAACAGAGTCGAACATAGTTCTCACTATTATTAAATAGTTACTATAAACTGCAAATATGCCAACTATCTTTTTGTCGTTGTCTTATAGCGTGCTATCTATTTGACAGGAATTAGATTTGTAGTGACATATCTGAGGATTCTTTGATAGGTACATTTACACTTTAATCCGCAGTTAAACTTGAGCCGATTATGCAACACATGACAATTTCAGTTGCAAAGACATAAATCACAAAATTATAAATTGGTTAATTTTGAATAAATGTGTTTTTCTTCTTATATTATAAAATTCCTGGTACTACTAACTGACAAACAGATAATGAATGCATGTTTCAAGTAATGAAACTCGCTAAGGTCAGTGAAATATACCGACATTTTATTCTTAACTTTTCGTTAATATTTTCATCTTCTGAATTGGAAAAAGTTATCTTTTAAGTTATTTTTTAAGATCTCATATGCTATCTCTCTAGATAACGATGATAGGTGTTTTTAAATTAAAATTTAGATTTCTAATGTTACAGTTTTAGGTCAATTGATAAATATAAAAAAATTAAGCTTGTGATATTTTTTATCATATAACTCGACAATTTTGTCTGATTTGTAAATAAGTAGGTTAGTTGGCAAGTAAAATGATAGTTCAAACTCAATTGTGGATAGCTTTAAGCAGTTCTTTGTCGTTAGAGGTTATACTTATGGAGGGGTGACAAAGTCAATATCACTTAAGAAAAATAACTTTGTGTAGTTAGGTTTAGTAAATAAAGAAACTAATCAAACGGTCTTGGTTCAAATTTCTACTATATTTGATTTACTGTATAAAATTTTCCTGACGCTTTATTTTGTTGTTAACCGTTTCAGAGTCCCTATACTGTTAAATATTGTTCCGATTTTTTTCTTAGTGTGGGCGAAACAAAATCCCTGGTAGTTTTTTTAGTCGTTTTGTTTTATTTTAGTCAATCATTATGCAACTTTTTGAAGAGAGCTTTGGTAAGCTTTCTTACTCTTACTTAATTATTTTGGCTTTCATTTATCTATTAAGGTTTACTGAGAATCCTTTTATCATTTGTTATGGTTAATTTGAGCAAACTTTTTTTACTAAAACTACGTGGTGCACATGTTACCACCGTATTCTCTTAGAAATATTAAATACAACTTATTTTCACAATTCCTTTTTAAATTTTTCCCGTCTAACATTATTTTTGTTTTCTTACGTTGAACAGATTAAGGAAAAAAAACTTCCAAAAAAATTAAAAAAGGTATTATCCAAACAATAAAATATCAAAACTGGAAGAAGAAAACTTTAAAAGAATTGTTGCCACAATTGATTTTACACAATTTCACTTGCGCTATCTCTTCAATTTTGCTTTTATTGGCGTTTTTGTACTATTCATTTCTATAGATTAAAATATATGCACATACTTTACTCTAGAATAAGATAGTTTATGAAATGCGTTATTGTTAATTTTGCTTGTGTGTAAGCAAAATATTCAAGAAAGTAAGTAAAACTACCTAAGTCAGATAGAAAAGGTGGTCTCGAGAGAACAGAAAAAGGAAAAGAGAGAGAAGAACTAAAAAAGTGAGAGTACAAAAAAAAGACAAAACAGATAAATTAAAAAACAGCTGGCAAGTTTTAAAAAAAAAAGTTATGAGCAAGGATTATCAGTAAATAATGGAGAAAACGTAAAGAAAACATTGACGTTGAAAGAAAATGTAAATGCTAAAATGGCAAAAATAAAAAGAATTTTAGTAAAAAAATTAATGAGGAAATAAAAAACAAAAAGTACACACACACGCAAATGATAAAAATATATTATTAGTAGAAATATTAAAAATAGAAATAGTTTGTTATTAGTATTAAGAGTTCGTAATAAGAGTTCGACAATCACAAAATTACTTTGTTGTTATAATTAAAATCTAAAAAACACTTAAATTTATTGAGAAAAAGAATTAGGATATATTAATCTGCGAAAATAAAAGAGAAATAACTATTGAAAAAAACAAATTAAAAAATTGGCTGCTAATTTTTCCGCTATCTTTGGTTTAGTGGATGAGACACAATTGTTTCCACATCGTTGATTTTGAACAGCGGCCAGTTCATTGGCACTTTACGTCACCACTGGTCTTGATTGATGTCTGTGAAACATCTGTTTTAACTTTTCTAATTGTTGAAACACTAGTTGAGATCACATCCTTTAATTCCACTTTGGGTAAAGGTATTGGTTGTATATGCATCTTTAAAAAAACTAAAAAGTTGAAATCTACTAGCATATTACAGTACAATGACGTAATTCTTTACAGCAAACATCGGGATAGTATAGAACGGTTAACTACTGTTAACACTAAATATGCCTTGGAAGTCAAAATATTTTTTTGCAACACAAATTTGACGTGTCTATTCATTAGAGAACTGTTTAATTAATTTGATTTAAATTAAGTTATATGCAACATGAGCTTCCTTCTTTTTTAAGTTCCTTTTTAAGCACAAATAATGCTCAAATGTCATCTAGAACAATCTGGAAATTTTAGTTAAAACATAATTAAAGGTTTAAAGAAATTTAAATATTTAAAAGTTTGGATAACATAAGTTTTCTTATTTTATATGGCACATTATTATAATTGTGTAGGTTTCTTACGGAATATATTTAATATTATTTTTTTGTTATTTTTGTTTACAAAATAAATATAATGCAGAGAGGCCAAAAAAATTAGTGTCATCGTATAAAGACTACCAATATAAAGAGTACGCCAAATGATCTAAAAATCTTTATTAATTATTTCTTATGATATCGATTATGTTATTTTTTGTATTTAGAAAACCAAAGATGTACCTCTAATACGTTAATATATAGGACTAAAATTATGCTGTTCGGCCAAAAAAGCAGTTTTTCTCTATAGCAATTTGTTGTGGCAATAAAAATTTTAATTTCATATTTTTGTTTCGTTTCAAAAGATCAATTTGGAAAAGCCATATTTATAATCAATTGATTTCGGAATTAATTAGCAATTGTGCACAAAATCTAAATGTCAAACATAAAAATTTTTCTTTTGACCAGGATTATTTATACATTTACAGTGATATAATTACACATTAATTCTCCAAAACTGTTAACTTCATTTATTGCAAAGGATATTCTTAATATCATATTTTTTATAATTTTGTCAAATGTAATATAAAAACCTTTCTATAATTTATTTTCTATGTTTACAGGAAAAAACTGGCTACAGTACTACATACCGTCTCAGAAATGCACAATTCACTGTATCAGCGATATTTGGCGCATTATGTATAACGCAATATATTTGTTGCCGTATTATTAGTTAAGTATGCATACAAGACCGGCAGAACCTTGAACAAATAACCCGAATACCACAGCAGTCTAAAACTAAATAAACTGGAATCGTCGCGTCATAAACAAAAACCAAACCGAATCGGTTACAGCTTTCATATTACTGGATAGTTATAACGAATTGCGGATATACCAAGTCCAGGTAATTATTGTTGTCGATTAACGCGATACTTACTTATCAGAAATTGTAAAGATTTTACGCCGCATACTTAAGGTATTTAGTAAGTACAATTATTCATTATTTTGCAATCTAGATTTGGGCAGTTTAGCAATTAAATTATCCCGTAACTCAAACACCGGAAAATCTGCTTAAGTGAATATTAAAGAAATTTTAAATTCAGAATTTCAGGTTTACATGTGGCAGTTACAAAAAAATAACTTACAAAATTCTAAACTGCCCAGGTTTGAATAAATAAATGCTTTCTTCTATTTCTAAATTGCCGTTACTACCTACTTAACACAAAAATAAATTGATCAACTATACGTTTGAAGTATTGAAGATTATTAAATGCAGCAGACGCAGTAGAAGAGTACAAACACCGTTATAACTAAGATTTTTTATTTTTTCTTTAATTTTTGTTGGCATTTTTATCTTCTTAATAAAAAAAGTATCAATGAATCTGTAGAATCCACTAACTACTATATTATTTTTTGCATTAAAATGTTTCGTCTTCTGCCGCTATCTAAATATATTAAAATGATTATGGTAGATGCCTTATTTATTAAAGTTTCTGTTTCTGTTGGCAGCATTTGTGCAGCGAAGACGGACAAGTAACAATATCTATATAATAAGAAATCTAACAGAGGGAAAAAATTATCCTGGCGTCTATAGGCCTAAGAGCGGCATTTGACTCGATAGAAAGAAAGGTGATATGAAACTTCTTAAAACAAATTAATATTCCGAACTCATTGTTCAAATTGTGCGTAGCACTTGCAAAAGAGTAAAAGAAAAGGTACAGATAGCAGGGAGAAGAACAGAAAAGTTTGAACGGAAGAAAGAAATTAAACAAGGAGACAGCCTCAGCCCCCTTCTATTTATAATAGTAATGATTAAGTTGATTAAAAATACCAGAGAAGAAACGAAACACCTACAAACTATTATAAGATATCAAAGGCTAGACCCGGTAAAAATGTACGCATTAATGCACATAGATGATATCGTACTGATAGAGGATTCAAAAAAAAAGATGTGAAGATTAATCTATATATGGGCGGAAGAGATCGAATTACTGAAAATAGAAATAAACACACAAAAAAGCAAAATAATGATTATAAATGAGAAAGAATTGGATAATACACAAATAAAATGCAAAGACAAAAACCTTGAGACGATTATCTAGGAAGTATAATAACAAATTATGGGAACTTACATGTATAATGAGCAAATAGGGCGAGGAAATCCAACATATAGTACTATGTACCAAAGGAAATATTGGAAAAAAAGGAATTGAATAATGAAACCAAACTGAGAATCTATAATGCCATAATTTTAGCAAACACTAATTTACGCAAATGAAAATTGGACAATACAGAAGTAAAACATTGAAAAGATAGATACTATAGAAATAAAACAAGACCCAATAATGAATAAAATGGAAAGAAGACAACTAAATTGGTACGTTCACTTGGCAAGAATGAACCCTAATAAGTTAGGGCAAAGAATATGTGGAGTAAAAAAATCACAAAAAAGCAGATTAAGAATTAAGCAAAAAGGTTCGTGTGGTTAAGTATAGTAAGGAAAGTAGCCACATATACATTTTTTTATTGCTCGAAATATTTATTTAAACATATTTGGATTGCTCTGTAGAATTATTCTGCTAATTTATACCTTTTTGTTTTTTGTTGTCGTCGATTTAATCGATTTAATGATAATTATGTTGGCAGCCTTAAAGCTGTTGGATATATTTATTAAATTTGTTTTATTTTTTAGTATGTTACAGTTTTGTTCTTCCACTAAGGTCAAGCATAATTTAGATTCCTAGGTTTCTATTCTACATTTAAGAATCATTACCATGTATATGTATAACTGAATGTGACGGGCAAAAAATGGTCTTTGGAAAAATGCTTAGGAAAGGAAACAAGAATATTAAATAAAAATATTTAATACTTCATCAAATGGATTAAAAAACAGAGAACAAAAATAAAAATAAAAAAAGGAAAAATAGAAAAAATGAAACAGCAAAATATACAAAATAATTAAGAAAATACAAAAGTATCTTAATAGACGAGTTGAAATTTAAAAAGTTATCTGATTCTCCAAACAAGAGTAACTAAACCACATATAGTGGGTAACTGTAATCAAATTTAGAAACTTTAAATAAAAGTTACGCGATGTAATTATACTAATTCCATTATCCAGATATAAGAAAATCGAAAATATAATCAAGGTTATTTACAAACAAATGGCAATCAGTCGTCAAATGTACATCTGAAGCATTTCGAAAAAAGAGCTACATAAATAAAAAAATAAAAAGACAAAAAGGTAGACAAAACAGACTACGAATATAAAGAATATGAAATTGAAAACCAGAAACAAGACTATTTAAAGAATAAGAACAACTTGTATCATTTTGTTCGAAGACGTTGAAATGAAATGTACCATCAATTACGAAAATAACATTATCACTAATATGTGCAATAGGGAGAAACATTTTTGTTTGATGTGAAAAAGGATTGAAATATACAAATGTGTGAAATTTAGAGAAAATAAAATTAAAAAGAAATGTTTGACATAAAACTAATACAAGAGTAGGAAAATTTGATGAGAGCTGTATTTAAATAAAAGTTTAAAGCGAGTACAGTGAATAGTCAGACAACATAACATAGCATATTGAAAGATATTAAAATAGAATTGCCAAAGAAAAAAAACTATGGAAGATCTGGCCATAAAAAGAGGAACGAAGAGATCCCATTAAATCACCAATTCATATGCACTTCTATAAACGATAGCAAATATATTTTTAAATGTGAAACAAATATTTATAGACTTCATGCTAAGTTACATGCTGTCTATTAAATGATTTTCTAATATTCATTAATGTTAATTCAACTTTTGTTGTGATTTCCGCAATAAGAATTGCGTTCTTGTGTAATTTATGCATTTTTTTTCTTTGTTAATTTACTTTGTTGTTTTGATCTCATTTTTTAAGAATTTTATTTAATGTCCTTCAGCTTTAATTCATGTTTTTTCTTTTATAATATTATATATATATATATATATATATATATATATATATATATATATATATATATATATATATATATATATATATATATATATATATATATATATATATATATATATATATATATATATATAGTATATATATAATATTACCATATCTCCAATTACTTAAATATAAATGTTGTTTAATCAAGATTCAGTTCCTCGTTTTGATTGCGTTTGAATATAAATATATTATGAGCTCATTTTTGTGTTTCGCAAATTAAGGTCAACTGGATTCTTGTTTGGTTATGACCAAGAAAACCAGTTATTTTTCTTTATTATCATTGTTTGTTATTTTGAGGAGTACAATATTAATGCAAACGCAGAGCTTGTTAAAAACATAAATCTACTACAGCGATGCCGATGGCGCCATATTTTAGTTCACAAACAGAGGCGTCTGAGAGCGCAGTTTAAGATTTTATGTAAGGTTGGTGGAGATGGATAAAAGTTAATATTGACTACAAATATTGGTTTCGTTAATTAGAAAAAAAAAATTAAGCGCCGCCCCTCAAATCCTTGACCAAAATCCATCATTTAAAAGTCGTCGTTTTTCGTATAAAATTGGGTCGAAAGATTATGTATATAAATTGTGACAAAATGTTACTAATAATTCAACTCTTTGTTACATTATATTAATTTTTTTGAGAATTTATACACCGCATGGAAGTATGGTCTTCGAACTGAAAAGCTGTTGGCTTGCACCTTTTACAATGCAAGGGAATGTGGTAAGCAGTGCGCCTATGACAAGGCATTATTGCTCTTTGTTCAAAATAAACGCAAGATACTTAAATATTTTCAGTGATTGAGTAGGCTAGTCGCTGGGTATTCGGTTGAAGGGATCGAACAGCTTAGAGCTTGTCTTTTATCTGTTTTTCGAAGTTCTATTAACCAACACTATTCCGCAAGAAGTATTTTGTTTGGCTAGTAGTTTCTCCGTTATCTTAGGTTTCAATACTCCACGTATTATTGATCACTTCATTGATGCTTTGGCACATATTTACAACATATATATATATATATATATATATATATATATATATATATATATATATAGTTTTATATTTCTAAATTGCTGTCTCTATATTAAAATTTAAACCATCCAGATCTAAGAGAAAATTACCCCAGTAAACGAAATGTCAACGACTAGGCCACATAAAAACTATTGCAACAGATGTCTACGCTTCGTAAAATATGGAAGCGTTTATGTTGAGCGTGTTCTGTCTGCAACAGAAAATATTCCCGCCACTCAAATAAAGACACACAAATAGAGACCCATTGATGCTAGTTGAATTAGGAATCGCTTATAAATTGATAGCGGCAGAACTTACCAAGTACAAAAGACAAAACAACGTTCCTCAACAACCAAACACAGTAATTTCACTCAGATAACGATATGAATGAACTTAAACAGATGACGACCTTATAGAACAAATGTCACTTATGCCAATTTTACTAACATCTTTTGTCTCTGAACTTCCATAACAGTGCAATTTTTAAAAATTGCATAGCGGTATGTCAATGACCTACAACAAGAAGGCCTTGAAATAAAGACATTTAATCAGAAATGCCACATCAATGTTATGCTATTTTAGTACACTTGGAAACGGTTTTATCACTATTGGAGTTCTAAGATAACAACTACAAACGACTGTAAACATTTGATGTCAGTAAATGATCTGATCTGACGGACATTTTGTATTAAAAACTTAAGCCTAAATCTCCTTTAAGTTAAGTCCTACTTTGACCTTCCTTCTAACTATACTTTAGTTTTAGTTACTCTCAGCACTCAAGTATTGTACATAGTAAAGTCACCCTTCCTATCCACTAAACTAACTGATTAGAACTATTTTAAAGTTAAAATAGAAGAATCCACATTTCTAGAAATCTCGCTAGAAACGCATTTAAACATTTGGATTTTTATAGAAAATTTTACGCTGATTTCGAATTCAAAATTAAAAAATTTCTATCTAGAATAATTTTCGAGATATTCGACTTCGAAATTCGGGAAAATTTTCGACATTACGATTTTAAATGTGATTCTTATAGGAAATTTTATGCTGAATTTGAAAATGAAGTTGAAAAAATTCTATGTCGAATAATTTTCGAGGTATTCGAATTCCAATTTTCCCGAAATTCGAAACGAAATCGAAATGTCTTTTTAAGTTCGTTCTGGGATTGCTTACAGAGCAATGTGAGCAGTTGAAAATTACACAATTCTTCAATAATTTTTTATATACAAAAAAAAGGTACGTCGTACAGCTAAAAATTGCCCATAGTAGCTTAAAACGACGTAAATTATTTTGGTTGTTCAAACTGCAGCAGTTTATTCCAATAACAAATTTTGATTTAATATGTTTTGTTTAGTTTCGAGTAACAATTTTTGACAAATCACGGTTCCAATCACTGATTTATAAATTTATTTCAATTTCAATTATTTATTGCTTTTGGCAAGGTCATTATTTTTATTGTAAATTATTCTTAGATTTTTAAAGATGACAATAATTGCACATTAATCCAACCAAATTTTATTTAACATCGTATATTTATTGCACAAGACATTGTTAATCCCATATTTTTTTGGAATTCTTTCAGTGTAAAAATAATCTATCATTAGTTCTTTTTTGTATACAAAAAAAAATTTGACCAAAATAATACACAAGATCTTTCGGAAACGAATAATTAACAATATCCGTCAAACTTGGCGCACCGCGTATAGTACATTATTTTCATTACTATTATACTTTAAGAGTACCTGCAAAATTGGCGAAACCTTGAAGAAACGACCTAATCATCACAGCAGTCCAAACCAACCTAAGGTGCTGAACCAACAGAATGAACTGGAATCGTCGCGTCATAGAAAATAAACTAAACCGAGTCGGACGTAGTTCCCATTATTACTGAATAGCTAGAATGAATTGCAAATCTACCACCTGACGTCCGTTACCGCTGAGTATAGCGCGCTACTTGTTAGAAATTGTGAAGACTTTGCGAAGCATACCTGAGTTTTTTTGGTGCATTTACTCTTTAATTTGTAGCGAGATCTGGACCTGAGCTTTTAACTTCTCAAATGATTCCGTGACGCAGTAAATTCAGGGATTTTGCTCAAATGAAGGTTAAATAAATTTTGATTTTAACAGTTTATGTTGCGACGTTGCACTTACAAAAGAATAACTAATAAAATTCTAAATTCCAAATATCAGAATAAATAAATGTTTTCGTCTTCTGTGTTACAAAACTGGTGATATTACTAACTGACAAATACGATTGAGAAAGGTAAGTATCGAAGTTCATTAAATGACAGTCACAACTTTTTTTATTAAAACACCTCTTGGTGTTTACGATATAGACTAACGAGTAATTCTATTTTAATCTTAAGACTAATAAGTCACTACAGGTGTATTAAGCTCTGCTTTGCACTACACTCAGTCCACTAAATCAACAGATTTAGACTCTTTCAGCCATCATATTATACCAACATGATTCAGTAGCTACTTTTTTTCAGTGTTGGTGTGGTTATGAAACTCGTCTTCTTACTTCTTAGCAAATTGTCTATTCTCATACCCCACATATTCATATCTAGGTGTCGATATACATAACTATTTTTGATGTTTTAAGGAACGTCTACTATGCTCCTTAACACCTTTTTTTTGTTATATAACTTGTATGTTGCTATCGCTAGCACAGCCTCTTAGTCATATATCCAAAAAGGTTTTAGCATGTTTGTGTTTATAGCATTAACTTGTTGTGTGTTGACCTAGCAGATCTTCTAGCCATCTCTCTTCTTTTTATGCGATCACTCCACCTCACTTTAGTAACTAGATTTGTAGCTAGATATTTCGTTGTATTAGCGTACTAATTGTACGTCCGTCGATCGTCAACGATAACATGTACGATATGTAAAGTTAATATAGACAAATTTATTATCATTGTGTTTTATGCCCCAGATGCAAAAATATCTGTATTGTTTTTAAATGTAACGAACAAGATGTTAGCAGTTTGAGGTATGTTGCAAGTGTACACATACAGCACACTGCGTTATGGTACGCCAGCTCTGATGAATCTTAACTCGGAGTAAGCATATGGATGCCACTTAAGAATATAACCGAGAACATTTTTTTTCCTCAAATGCATTTTCGATGGCGTTGATGATTTGATAAAGCTGGTCTAAAGTTGGATGTTTACTCCTAAATCAAAATTGATAGTTTAGAATATTTTTTTTTTAAATCAATAACAGACTAAAATCTTTCCAGGCGCGACTTCTCACACAATTTAGAGATAACTAGATGGTTCTGTAGGGTGCTATATCATTTACTGGTTTTTCAGGTTTAGGAATCATAATTTCTGCGATCTGCACAGTGGCACATGCAAAATGGAACGTTCATTAAATTGGCTAGTTTGATAATTCTTTTTTTTTCCGAAAAGTTGCTTTAGGACTCCATTTATAAGTTCGGGTTCTGGAAATTTTCTAGGGTTTAGATTTCGTTTAATATTCCTTCTTCTGGGAAGTCAGTTTTGTATTCACATCATCTAAGCATGTATTTAACGCGGTAGTCTTAGGATAAACATAATTTGGATTTGCAAAAATATTTATCTTTTCTTCGTTTACTGTAGCCTATATTCCTCCAGATCTCTCAGTTGTGGGACACGTACCGTTGGTTTTTAATTTTTTTGTGGCTCCCATGAATAATTAATGTCTTTTTCATAAATAAGCTCACTTAGGTAGTCGTTGAACGTCTCGTTTTTATCTTCTTGATTTCGTAATTTAACTGTTGCGTCTGATGATTTAGCCTAATCTTTTTTCTTGCCTTTTGTTTTTCAGAATTGAATTCTCTAATTTCTGTCGAGTATACACTCCCCTCGTTCTTAATTTGGACATCCTAGTATTGGCTCGTGCTGTTTGCTGTATGTCGTCAATAGGCTTTTTAGTCTCCAAATCTAATTATCTAGGAATTGTAAGCACTATATTCATCCAAATCTAATCTAAAACTATTTCAGTTAGTTTTTCTGTTTGTTAGAAATGACAGCTCTTCTTTAGTTATGACCTGATAGCTGAAAATCATAACTACTAACGAATGCTCTGTTACTTACTAATTCTTCTTCAACCTTAACATGTTATGGGAAATTTTTTTGATGACAAAGAAATCGAGCAGTTAATGTTCTAGTAATGTAAAATATTGACTACTAAATGAAAACGATAAAATTAAAGCTCTTTAAAAAGAGAAAATTTTTAACCAAAAATAAGGGTAAAACTACCAACTACTTAACAAACTAAAGCAAGAAAAAATTAATAGTGATTAAAACCTACATTTAAAAAAAATTAGAGAGAAAAATATTGTAATCGACAGTACCTCATACTACAGCCTACAGGAAGTATAATGGAGACCTAGATGCAATTACAAATAAAAAGGCGTCGAACAAAGTTACCAAAGTAACAACAACAAAAATGTATTAACTTGATCGCACGTATATCGAAGCGTATTAAAATATAACCATGAAGGATATAGAAAACTTACTAGAAAACAGCTAAAGAGAAATATCGAAGATAGTTGCATATTAAATGCTGTACATCCACAATAAAAATTGCGTTTTCGTGGAATTTCCGAAATTCTTTTTTGTTTGTTACATTGTTTTAGTTAATCTTTTTTTTAAGATTCTTATTGTCTGTCTTTAGATTTTGATTAATGTTTCTTCCTTTGTACTTCTATGTTTTATTTTTACACCTTTCCGTCTATTTACGTTATATGTAACTTTTAACTAAAATTAAAATTGCTCGTTTTGATTACATTTGTATATATATATGTTAAGTTTATTTTTCTATATTGCCAATTAGTGTTAATTAAATTAGTATGTACTTGTCATTTACTGATAATTAAGGATGTTTTTTTTATGAAACTTTTTTATTTTAAGAGTTTCTATTAGTAACAATGCAATATTAAAAAAATAAGTGGGTAATAGTTAGAACGAGGGAGGGGAAGCAGTTTCAGCAGTAATGTAATATTAGTGGAGGGGTATAAAAGTAAAGGTTGACGCCAAGACCGTTGCTTAATTAAAAATATAAAATTGTGAGTGCCTACCATAAACATAATTAACGACTAAAAGCTTTGTACCTTTTTTGGGAGTACAGCATGCAAACTGAAAGGTTAAAGCTTCCACACCTCTGTCCTCATTGTGAATCGTCGCGTGTTATACAACAGCATTATTACTCCCTGTTTGAATTGCATGCAGGTTGCTCACTTAGTTTTATCGACTGAGTGGGTTACCCACCAGGCACTTGGAATGCAGAATGAAATCTCGCACCGACTACACGATATTAACAAATAATTTAAAAAAGTTTTATTAAAAATATACTCAATATAGTAATGGAGAATTTAAAATCTTTCAAGAAAATGTAAATACTGCAAAAGTAGAAGTTCAAGTTTTCTAAATTTAACAATCACAACCATATTAACTTTAGAAAAGAGTAGAAATATTCAAAACTTTGTTAGGGAAAGCTGCTCTTGTAGAATTAAATTTTATATAAAAATAATATTACCATAGATATTCTAAATGTAAAGGGTTTTCTTGCGCTATTTTTATCAGCAAAGAGTAAACATAGGGGTTTAGATTATTAGTTAACCTCTGTAGAATAAACTAACCAATTACAGGATTATAGCAAAAATATTTAATAGCAAATAAAGTTTATCTCTTTTCTATTTTCTTATTTATTTGTCAAAATTTTTAATTGGCTTGTTGCTGTTTACAAATTTATTATTACATTTGATGAAAAAAAAATTATATTCAGTTATCTTATTTAGCTTTATTATATTGTACTGAAATACAGTCCCTTTATGATCAGATATAACCTTTACACAATACTTTAATTAAGAAAACTACCAAAAACAAAACAGTCGGCTATCTGCATATTACAGAAGGCAGCAACATTTTATGCAACGGTTAATAAAAGTCTATGTAAAAAGTGGTAATGATCTCATTATTGTGACAAGAGACTCCAAATTTTCTCTTGGAACAGCTGTGGGACAAACATTGCTAGCTTACCAGCCTCTTGAAGCTTCTCGATGTTGCATTACTAGTCGTAAACATTGCTGTTATTTGTAAAATGCCATTGGCTTAAGCAAATTGGAGTTTACTCACCGCCAAATGGCCTTAAAGACTTGGGCATTATAAGCAAGAGCTTTATAGTGATACTACAATTAAAGAATTTGTTTGAGAATTCTTATAAATCACATATATAATCAGAAATCTGAGCATGCAAAATTGAATGAGAAAGGTAGAGGATACTATCTGTCTACCCGACAGCTTACCCATGACAATAAAAGAATGATGCAAATGAACATATACATAAAGTCAGAATCGTTTTAATTTACGCTAACAATTATAAAGGAAAAGCTTTTAACCAGAGCTTGTAACAATAGTTATCTACCAATTTCACCAACACAGACAAACAATGATTATTCGAGAAGAATAAGCAATTTGTGGAGACAACTAAACTGGAAACACACAATCAAACATTCGAGTGAAAATACAAAAAATTAGCGCTTCTTAATCTTCTATATTTAATGGGAACGATCACTGAGCTCATCATACTTAAAAATCCCCAGGGGCTTACATAAGAGTACAATATTATTCAAGACGAGCACACAAGATACTTAAGTGAATTCTAGATATAAGGAACTGAAAGGTGTTACATACTTCTTTTCTTCAGAAAATGTAGACTAAAAGGAGGTTACCGAGGGCTTCCATCAACCCTATTTAGAATTTTTGTGAATAACTTGCCCACACATTTTATCATGGGTGCACACATAGTTTTATTTACCAATACCGTTACTGTTGATTTCCTTAGCTAATTTTGAATCAATGTACATAAGGATTCGTTTAAAACTTAAAAAGCAAAACTGTAAATTTACCGAAAATGCACATATCAACATCACAAAAATTAAAGGGACCTAGTAAACCAGTCTTTAGGCTGCACCTTATAAATAAAATAAAGGCTTTACAAAACTGTAATCAGACTGATTATGTGTTACACTAAAACAATCCGAAAGTATGCAACCAAGTCACGTATAAAAAACTCAAAGTAGTCTAGAAAAGGGCGTTAAAGTTGATCTTTGGTGTTCGACTTGTAAAAAATGCAACTAATCACAATAATGCAAGAGTCCCAGCCATAAAAAAATTCCAAAGAAAAAATATTTGAGTTCGTAATAACGATACTGATCAGAACTCCGAAGAACTATAATGATAACAGCTTATTCCACTACAAGTATCCTTAGATAGTAACGTACCATGACTATGCATGCCAAAAAAAACGAGCTAAAAATAAACTAAATTTTTATTTTTGCAGTACCCATATCTTACTTTATTTTCAGTTGGATACTTAGCTTGGCATACTTTCCAACACAATGGAAATGCGCACCAGTTATAATGATGCTAAAGCGGGACGAATCCTCTCACTTAAAGAAAAATTCTCCAAGAAACTTCGAGAAGATCTTAACACAACAAATCCACCTAACCTTTAATTTGAAAGTAAATAGCTTTGAGGAAAAACAGGTTTGTAGTGTGGCTTTTTCAGAACTCAAATGGGCTTTTGATGTGATGTGATTGAATAACATACCACCTAACATAAGCAGGTGTTTCGCAAGGCAATATTCTAGGATTAGTCTTGTATCTCATGTAGACCTATATCATTCTAAAATTTAAAATACCTGAATTGGTATATTTACTAACCATGTTGTATTACTATCTATACACATATCATTGACATAACTGAAGTTTTACAATAACCTATTCAAACACATGAACAGACTTTTGACAAGTATTGAGAAATAAAATTGGATTTGTACAAATTACATTTATGACAAGAAAAATTATGATTCTTCCTATAACACTGAAGAGACAACCATTGGCGGTTAGAACGGAATCTTGGACATCATCTTGACAGATATAGCTAACAGATATAGATGGATTTAAAATTTGAACAAATATACTGACTTCTTAACCACAAATTAAAACTCTTAAAAACCACCCCAAGCCTATCTAGGCTTATAGAATCCAGCTATGAGAAAAATAAAGATACAAGATGTGTCCCAAAAACAAACTTTTGTAATAAAAACTTTTTTATTTCTGTTGCTTAATACCTAAATACAATGGTAATCTGTTGTCGTAAAGTTAGGATTACGTATATGGCGGAAGGGCAAGATTATTGTGCAGGAAGAGAACATGAATTCGCCGACGAAACATTTTTTTGAGGACACTTGCAGTATAGATCGGCCATAACACTCGTGCCTTGCGATAGTAGCTCAAAGTGGATAATTCCCAGCGAATCCCATTAAATGCAGAACATAAGCTTTTGTGAGCACAATTCTCGTTTTGGATGGAGCTATACCTTTTGCATTTAATAATGGTTTAAAAACGCCTCTGCTCATCACTCGTCTCTATGAAATCCAGCCCCAGACGTCGGTGCGGCGGTAAAATAGCGCGAAGTACCGACTTCGTTAATTGGCAAGACGATTGGTTCAGAAGACACTACTGTATACTTTAAGTTTGACTACATTCTCACGCTCATTTAAATGCGAATTTCCTTTGACTAGCTCTTATAGTTCATTTTGATTAATAGTCATGGATTATCCTGTCATTGTAGAAACGACTGAATTAATATTGTGCAGAATTTGGCTGTGCTAAATGCTAAGTTAGCCTTAAGTCATTACTTCCAGTACTTCAATAATCCAACAGAACGACTATTTTGTGCAGTTAGAATTCTTTACTAAAATAATCAGTTAATACTAACTTGTTTATATAACCTTTTTAATCGTCAGCTTGTTTTTGCACCAAAACCAGTTTTGGTAACTGCTTTGACGCAATTACTATTGATGAATAAGACCCGTAATGACAAGCTTGTAATTAAAGGTGATTGAATTTAATTACTGCCAATAAAATTGCACGAAATGATCTATGTTATTAGTTACACGACACAAAGTAGTTTTTTAATAGAGTTTACAATAAAAAATTTGCATTTTATTATGTTTTTTGTATTTCAAATATTTTTAAATATCGTCCCTACTGAAATTTGTCTTAAATTTATAAATAAGGCATGACAGCGGACATATACGCTTGGTTTGAGGAATTTAGGCAGGTGATTTGAATTCCGCTGAAAAAAATAGTACTTGAATCGTTCTAGAATATCCTTAGGATTAAATTAATTGAAGAATGAACCTTACTACCATAGCTCTGGCAATTCGTTGAAAAACGCGTTACAACATCCATGATTTTAGCGGAATTCGAACACATTCATCTCAAGACGTTTTGGTTTTGGCCAAGATTCAGTCGCAAAGTCAACTGCACGTAATAACTGTATATGAATAAGTTTTGAAAAAACTGTTATGACTACGAAGTCTAATACCATAGAGAATGTTTTGAATGAATGAAAAGAATATAGAAACCTAAGAGACAATTAAATAATTTCTTAGACCTGCCTTTCGTATATGAGCAAAAAACCATATGACTGTATAGTGTCAGACAATGATGATGAAGCTAATGAATATCTTAACACATTGCAATTCCAGTATCCCAATTGTCTCGTATTTTTCTACAGAGAAGTCTATTAAATCATCATATTCGTCGTAATCATACCAAAAATATATTGCCAAAAATAACTTGAGTGGTGAGAAAACTTAAATTATTCTTTTAAAATATATATTTTGATGGCACGTTCGATAAGTTTTTTTCTTGATAAAATTTAATAAACTATGTAAAGTAATTAGGTAAATTGATAAAGCAATACCCAACTTTACTTACCCTACAAACAAAATAATATTAAACATTTGGCTAACACAGACATTTGCAACTCTCCTAAAGAAAAATCTCATGAAGGTAAGAACCAGAATAGGTATAATTGTAAATTACCCTATATAAATATTACAACAGAAAATGCGTGTGTTCTGAAAGCCACACGAACTAAGAACATAACTTGCCAAGTAACAGCTTTCATATTCTACATAGCAGTTTCTGGGACTAACTAGTATAAAAATAAACAGGATACTTGTAGTCTCACTGTTTATTGCGTATAAACTATCAGAAGTGCGGATAGGCGAATCTTTTCTCGGTCTAGATATCGATGGTGACTTGACTTTGGTGCTGTAAATGGAGATATTTGCGTCCAGTTCCTAACTTCCGTTTTCTGAAATAACTTGACATAAAAAATGGTAGGCCGTTTTTAAGCCACCTCTATACCACCTTTATGGAAAATTACAATCTAACCTCTGTTCACGTATTGTATAAGCTATAAATGGATAGATTCGATAGCTCTGGCCGGTGGACTAAAGGTATTCACTATATTGTAAGATAACCTTTGGAATGGTATGCAAGAATTGGAGTTTTTAAATGTGGAATTTTATGACATGCCCCTCCCCCCCCCTCCTCGACTACCGCGTTGAATATGATGAACCTCAAAATGGTCTTCTATATTGTAAGCTTATTCCTTAGGGACAGTCGACTCTGTGGGTGAAAGGCAAATCTTAGTGTTGGCATTAATTCCAGGGTATCTTTTGGTTGAAGATCCTAAGTAATATCAGGTTGTCAGGTTAACAAAGTTTCATCTTGTTGAACCGTTGACTCGCTTTTTTTACCGATGGGACCAATCTTAAATGTTGTTTAGATGTTTTTGGAGTCATCGCACTATTACAAAGGATTGCACTATTTAGTTTGACTTAGTCTGACTTAATGGTTTGACAGCACTACCGTGTCGACTGAATATCGGGTCATCATTGTGAAGGGCATGATGGGCATGTTTCGGACATAATTGTTGCACAGCACCGAAAACAGAACACAGCCTCAAAAAACGCCTGTTTGGAACATCCTCTTAGATAACTTCACGCGCAAAGTTTGATCCGAAACCTGCATCTAGATAAGAAGGACCGGATCAGTTGTACCATCGGCAACGGAATGGGTGCTAAATCCATCTTAAAGGTAAACTTATTGTTTTATACTTTACCGAAGACTGCACCGGCAACTTCTTTCTTCGTGAAGCCTTTTGTAATTTGTCCCACCACCTGGAGTAGCTGCCGGGTAGAGAAGGTAAGATAAAATTGATTTTTCGGAATTCCTATCAAGTTTTCGATGGCCGTTCTCAGGAGCTGGTAAGTAATGTACTCCATAAGCGTCTGTGTGATCAGCAAGAGGGTAATTGGCTGATAGTCCTGGTAAAACATGCCGGATTTTATAAGCTTAGGGAGCATGCTCACCTCTGCCACCTTCCAGGGACTCGAGACGTGGCGGAAGTTAAGAACGGGATTGGCTATGTCAGTGAGGCAAACGACTGCTTTCCGTAGGAGAGTCTCGAGTGCGCGGTTTAGAATGCCATCAGCTTTTGGGGATTTCTGCAGTTTTATTGTTTGAATTAATTATAGGTGGTCGTGAAGTTGCTGCTTTTGTAATGGTCAAAGTAGGAATTGATGTAATCAAGGCCCTACAGACGCTTCAGGCAGTCAGTAAAGGTCTTAACTTTATCGGTAGTGTTGACTAAAGAGGAACGATATCACAGGATCTTGACTATTTTCCAGAGGTAGTTGTTGCTCTCCAAGGCATTATGGCGGTGCTAAGCGACGGTGGTATTAACGTCGCTCTCGAGCTCCAGCGGTAGTAAACCTATACCACTACCGACGCGCTCGGGATTGTTGGCAAACTTAAGGGAGTCTTGAATAGAGATAGTAAAAGGATAATGTACATGGGTTTTATGGTGTTCTTTGAGTAGGAGGTAAAGACTGGGTATAAAACCAAGGTGCAGAAGGAGACATCATCAGTACCTTTGGCAAGAAAGGTCGTGTTGCGATTGCTGTTCATCTTGCTGACGTTTTTGATAGATTACTTGGTGGGGGTGTTATTGAGAATGGTGATTTTAAGGATTTCTGAGCGACTGGTGGGTAGATTAAAAAATAGGGCACTACCACAATGCCATGAGAATAGGTATACCCTAGCAGCGTTCTCTGCTCACTTGACTGTTACACGAGAAATGTTTGGAAATGAGAACTGGTGGTTGGAAGGGTTAAAGCGGCGATGAGCTTAATAACTCCCTGATCCCTCGTATGAAAGCAAACAACAGTAGCCTTCAGATGGTCGATGGTCGGGAACATGCTAGATGATGCTGCAGTTATTGACTAAAATAACAATAAAATTATAGCTGAAAGCAAATTTCAATAGTTGGTCTTTTTTAGTACAAAAGGCTAAAAAAATTGTAAATAGACAAGCCGGATCCGCTGCCTATCCATAAAGTAGCGACAGCATATTTTAGGTGTAATTCAATAGACATGTGTTTAGTTTGTGGTGCTTTTGGTGCAATTTCTTGTCTGAAGCACACATGTAGTGACCTTCAGGATCCTAGAAGTTCGTGGGCCTAATAAACGACTACGGAACAAGTTGTGGAAGTATTGTCTGAATTGCTGGTGGTTACTGGCTGTAGCTACCCGCCACTTAAGTACGGAGTCCTGAGCCTGAGTGAGGCTTTCAAAGTTGGTAGATTGACAGGTGTTTTGCAAACACAGAGCATTTCCGGTAACTGGTTAGGTGCCCGTCATAGCAACTAGCTTATACTGTCAAAATACTGCGATTCTTATCACTGTCTAAAAGTTTATTTCTTACGTGGTTGCACTACAACCTGCCGCCGGTGTTTTATGCTGAAAATTTTCTTTCCAGCATGATCCACTTTCATAATGACAAACGATACTTGGTGCAGTTTCTTTTTATCCGGAGCACGCAGAAAACGGATATGTTTTGACATAAAAAATTCGTTTTTTAAGAAGTATTGAGAAATTCTAGGAAGTACTGCTCTGAAGTGTGCACATTCACAGGTCATCGTATTTGTTGCTGGTCGCTAGTTGCTTCGCGTTCTCGCTGAAACGCTCCTGTTCAATGTAAAAAAAAACACTATCTCTGACAGTTTCTACTAACTCTTTGTGACATCTTCTGGCATTTATGCCACGGAGAACAGCTATTTTAATATACTGTTCTGCTCGAAATCACAATCATTCTGCACGGAGGTTGACTGAACTGATTTAAAATTGTTCTTTGTGTAATTACAGAACATCACAGAGCCATCTTGTGTTGTGGACACACACTGTGAGTGCAAGTCTTTCTTGACACATACGGCATTTTATGATACCCTTCCTTACCTTTAAAAAAAAAGTTGTCATAACCTACGTCCCAACCCTTGTATGTAAAACGGCAGCGATTGGATTAAAAGCTGGATTTACTAAAAAAAAAATTAACAATAATTGAATAATGATAAACCTATTTTAGAAAATATTGTCCATTTTTAAAAGAAATTTACTTAAAGATATATTTAATATGAAATATTAGTAAATTTATTATAAAAATATCCCTTAAGGTCTTGGTGCCACGGTCAACTTACTCCACAAGAGCACTTTGTTCTTTTTCCATATTTAAAATTGAACATCAAACAAAAATGGCAATGGTAGAGCATAGATAATCTATTTTTAAAGTTAACGACAAATTCAACGTAAATTAGGCTTTGCTATAATATGGTGATTTATAAAAAAAATTCTGCGCGGCAGTTATGCAACGCATTTGCAAAATAGAAAAACAAACAACATTAATTTACATAATTTTTTCCAGGACCCCAATAAAATCATATTTGGTAGCCTTTAAATTTGCAGCACATCTTATCAGAAACAACTGCACTTTTTGTATAACATATATTGTTGACCAAAACAAATTTTATAGGACTTTTAAAAGTTTAAAAACCGCGGAGGTGTTATTTAAAGAAGCCAAAAAGTTTTTAGAATTGTCAACTTCTCCTTAAATACATATATAATTTAATAGGTTGCTTTTCAAAAGCATTTTTCTAAAGAAAAATACTTTAATGATACAGCAAAGTGATGATATATTATAAACACGGCCCTTCAAAAAACAGAAACCCTCATTAGTATGCTGAAGTTCATATAAAATATAAAGTTTTTCCTTATAGTATTTAATTAAACAAACGGCAAATTAAAAAAATAATTATTTGCATATTTTTGCATTACCAAAATAGACAGACACAAAAATGCCAGTAGTGGCAATATGTTGTTATCATTAAAAAAAAAGAGATTTCAACAATACACTTGTTCGATAAGAAGCAAATTATTTGTGTATTTAACAATTGTGACCGTTACCTTAAAAAGATTAATTAAATGTATTTTGATATTTTTTTAACTCGTTACTATATAATATCATTATTAGTAGCAACAAAATATATGATTAACGCAAGTGTACAATTTTGCAGCCTGGGTGGATTGGGGTTCGGTGTCTTTCTCGATAGTTGCAAAAACTGCCCTCTGACCAAATCCATTTGTGAACTCATTCTCAAATCCAAGCCAAACTGCTTCAGCATTTTATGTAAAACCGGATAAAGCTAGTCCAATACGCTGTGATCCAGGGTTGGGAACAAGTGGTGCAAGGAGTGGTCGCCCAAGCTTGTCAGTACGAGGAAAAGCGAGCCCTTTAATTCGTAACGCTCAGACAACGTGTCCAGTTGGTGAATACCCCAATCTACTTTATTTTTTGATCTAAAAAAATAAACATAACAACTGTAATTGACGGAAAATAGCAACAGGTTACCTAGGAGTATCTCCATCATGAAATATATCGGGTTGCATGGTGAGCAGAATTAAAGCCAAGGACAGAAAAGATAAAACTGCCGATCATTATAATAAACAACCACATTCCAATAGTAGGTAACAGGGGTTGTCCACCAAGTAGGTACATTGATAACGACAAAGAAAACGTTAAAATATCTGACCAGTGAAACCGTTTTGTTTTTCCGGCCTTATATATATATATATATATATATATATATATATATATATATATATATATATATATATATATATATATATATATATACAATCTATAACAAAATTATAATACATCTTATGTAGCTTATTTGACATCATTGTACTTTGCCATAAAGAAATAAAAAATAATATTGCCCAGATAACAAATATATACCCCCAAGATCCGTATTTTAATATAAAAGACTTCTTTGTAGGAAGGTAATCGATGAGCGGATGTCCAAAAGTTAATTCCATATCAACAATAGTATTCGGAAACTGGTGGTGACTCAGAGCATGCGTTATTCTCCATTCTCTGTAAACGCAATTGTTTATTATTGATGCTTTAACCCGCACCATAAACTATTTGATACCTAAACTGCATCATGGATAGATTAAAGTAGTACATCCTAAAGTTGTCCTTTCTGTGGAAATAATTATGAGCAGCAGTTGTAGTACAATTCAGCAGAAATCCCGAAACCACCCAGAAAAAGTAGCTCCAGAAAGTTACAGCCGAAATCGCAAACGCAAATGTTCCGACCAAAATAGCATCAGTAATATAGCCAGACTTATTTATTTCCGACTTGGCGACACTTTTTACAACTGGGAGGACGTTGCGTTTTAAGGTGTGGTAAAAACCGTTCTCCTCAAAGGTGAACGGAGAGTTTCTGCTAGTTTGCGCAGGGCGGATCAAATGCTTCTTAAGCAGCTTCCGAGGGGTATTAGTCAAATGATGGGATTTGAACCCCTCTGTTATATCCGTTCCCTATAATATTATATATCCATAAAAAATTATTTAATTATTTTGTATGACCTTAGTCACTTCCAGCCACATTTTCCCTCCTGGATGTTTGTAAAGAAAGTCAGTAAAATCATATAGATTATTATGGACTCGCCAAAACCTCTCTGCCCCGTCGTTATTCCTCTTGTTATCCAGCCACTTATCTCCACTTTTCCAAATGGACTTCTCTTCAAACAAGTACCTAAAGTTAAAGGACGTTCGGTGCTGAATAGATTCTGTATTTGGAGGCATTTTTCGTAGAACAAAATTATTTATGAATCTAACTTTGCATAGCGTTATTAATTTAAACATATTATTGCGCAAAATTACTTACGTCAACTTTTCTAACTTTCTAATCTTATCCAAATTATTTTGACCTTTGAAAGTGCACGCGACGGTAGCGTCACTTCTTCACCAAAGAAATAATATTTTTTATATAATAATTTTTATACTAGTTGAAATGCCCAAATTTTGTTGAATTAATCGTATAAGTCAGTTAATAGACATATCTTTGCAAAAATATCTATTTGATTTTTAAGAAACATTTTATTTTAATATAATATGAAATTTGGAAACTTTAATAATTAAGTTCTACGTTTAAAAAAAAACTTATAATACAGAAGATTGGTATCTTTTTTTTATACACATGAATTATAAGAATGTGTTCTGTAAGATAATTTCGATACAAGCGACTTTACAGGGACTGTTTTCCGAAAGAGAAGTTTTGCATCTACTTTTTGCAACAGGCCACTACAATTATAGGGTTTCTGTCGTTAATCCCCTTCGTAGGCAAAGCAATCCTTGGTAAATACATCATAAACAGTGGTATAGCATTACTGTTTGGACTGAAAAATTGCTTACTTTCTATTTGAAGCAGTTGTTCTTCCTGATATCCTTAAAAAAAATTCTACATTTATTGTTTTAAAATGTGCCACCAGTGGCATAGAAATTTATGATAAAATTCCAGTTCATTTCAGCATTACCTTTTGTGTCTATCTCAATATGGGCTTTTCCGATAGATGAATCTGGTAAAGTGAACCTAAAAAAAAACCTTCATGTCTACTGAACTAGTGCCTGATGTGCAAACATAGCCCTGAAGATTTAAATAAGTACATCAATCTATGATAAGACATGTTTACGTTTGTACTGAGACCCATGGGAGGGATTTCGAAGTCCTATTCTCAAGTTCTCGCTATAGTTAATATTCATCCTGTATAATAAAGACCTTGAAACGTAAATTTTTTTAATAAAACTATCAACTATAGCAACAGAATATAAAAAATGTTGTAAGGAGCTTTTGAGAAGCATATTGCAGTTTGAGGGATTGTCCACTAATGCTTGTGAGCGCCTAACGACTCAAAGTAAATGGAATTTCGGCAATAAAATAAATTATCATAAAAAAGACTAAAGATCCCGTGCTAAACGAAAAACGACTGGATCGCGCGCGATAACCACGATATCCAATGTTTCAACAATGCAGTGAAAATAAAAACGTACTATAAATAAAAGTGGCTATACTTATTTATTTAAGATCTAAAAAGAGCTTTTGTTATTTGAAGAAACACAAAAGGATAGTAATAAAAAAATTAGATAAGCTAAATGCTCTATGTTTAAAAACTAAAAGCATATAAGCTAGTCTTACAATTAGTAACATCCAAACAGAATTAAAGAA
This sequence comes from Sinelater perroti, assembly GCA_036346155.1. Classification (NCBI taxonomy): domain Eukaryota; kingdom Metazoa; phylum Arthropoda; class Insecta; order Coleoptera; family Elateridae; genus Sinelater; species Sinelater perroti. The sequence goes on from JARFIY010000201.1 coordinate 796,833, forward strand.
GAGCTGAAAATGCAAATTTTTTAAAGTAAAAACAAAAAAAATCAAAAAATAGGAAGAACGAACAGACATACCAAGAAAGAAAAAAGTGACAGCATACGAACTAAAAGAAACAATGTCAGTTAGTCGAAGTTAAAACTAAAAGAAGAATTTAAAGTTTTAGTACGAGACATAAGAATTCAAATAGCTGTAGAAATACGTAGAACACGTAAAAACACCAAAGGTGGGAAATCTAAGAAGAGAGGATAAACAATATCAAAATATATAATCAATATTAGTATTTAGAGCTAGTCATAAACCACAATAAAATGGAAATTATAAATGCGACAAAAAAACTCATGGTAAAAAACATTTGAATTAATAAGAAATACGCAAAGAAAATCCAGCAGCAAAAAAATTACATGAGCAAAGATTAAGGGGAGAGAGAGAGTATAGTTTATGATAAATTTCAGGTATAAAGATTTACAACGGAGCAATTAGAAAAACATGAACTAAAACAAAAGATAAATGAAAGAGTTAAGAATAGAGACGAAAGGTATTTGAGTTGAAAAGGCTTTGTAAAAATAAATTAGTATAATAAAAAAGTAAAGAACTGAAGCAACAAGTAAAATATATTCTAAAAATAAAGAAAAAATTACAAACACCTCAATCTACAGATTTTAAAGGTACATATGGCCGTTATACAAACTGGACCTTAACAATATCGCCGTCATATGCATGACTAGATACATTCATGAGTGTAGTAATGGAGTCTAGAGCATTGATTTGTTCAAGATTCTAGTAATTTTTCGGAAAGTAAACAAATATGACGTGTCTAATCGCAGAGTATTTAAAGTGTGAGGTGTGTGGAGTTATCAGATTTTTGTAAGCCAAATGAGTTAATCTGAGCGAAATTTATCGCAGATTAGGGGGTGTTTGTGGCCCGAACGTTTTAAGTTCAAAAAAAAGCTGAATGATGATTTGGAGAAAAAAAGAGACAAACCAAGAACATTTTACTATGGAAGATCGTTGCTTTAAAGTTCGTGAATTGCTGGAACTCTTAAAAGTTGTGTTCATGAAATCATATGCTACTTAAGCCTCCGCAAAGTTTCGGTTCACTGGGTGCCGATGAACAAAAAACCAATCGAATGATTGTTTCACTTCAAAATCTCGCCCAATACGAACAGGAAGGAGATTCTTTCATTGAAATTATCATTACCGGAGATGAAACCTGGATATATAAGTTCACCCCAAAGACGAAACAACAGCCCATGATGTAGAAACATCCAGTTACCCCAATTTAAAAAAAAAATTATAACTCGACCATCTGTCCGCAAATCTATTGCCACCATACCATGTTCTGGTACCTACTGCTGTGTGAATTCCTCGAACCGCGCACAACCATTAACAGCGATAGATACCGCGAAACTCTTCAGAAATTGCATAGAGCCATTAGAAGGAAAAAGCCGGGATGATTGCGCGAAGGAGTTAAACTTTTGCACGATAGCGCAAGACTCCACATGTCAAATTAAACCAAACTGTGGTTAATACAGCTGATTTAGCTCTCTCAGATTTTCTTTTATTCGGACCTTTAATGTTTAAACTACCGTCACGCTGGGATAAATGTCTCAACGTTTACAAAGGTTATGTTAAGAAATAGACAAAAGTTTATATTTTTTGTAAAATGTATTAATTTTTTAATATAAATGTTAGTGTAATTTTAGGTTGTACCTTTTATATCGGACACCCTTCAGATATATGCGGGAAGTAACATAAATGAAATATCTATATAATTGAAGGAATAAAATTCGAATGTAACAATAAGAAAAGAGACTAAGTTATGGGGAAGCATAAGTTGGAGAAACAAATAATAATAAGCCGAGACTGAAGACCTGAAGTAACAACGCACTGGTATTGTTAATCAAAAATGGGTGTTGCTACAGGTGGATATCGCCATAGCACATACGATTCAAAAATATGGTATAAATTAACTCGATAAAATTGAGTTGTTATCTTATCCCGCTTATAATTATGATTTAGGACCATTGGATGTCTATCTATTCTGTACAACTGTCGACTTCTTGGTCGGGTTCCACTTTTACAACTTCCAGAAAAAAGAGTATCGTCAGTTCTTTGATTCTAAACCACAAGAATGGTATCAAGAAACCTTTTCTGCTTTGTTATGTCATTTGAATGTTTCTACGTACCTATGAGAATGTATTGGTATAATCTGTAGAAACGAATGTTTATTAGTTGCTCTTATTGAAATACAAAATGAATAGCCATGTCAATAACACTTCTTTCAGACGATTGAAAGCTGATATCCGCTAACAAGACAAGTACTTAGCCATTGTCAAAAAAACTGAAAGCTAAGGAAACTTTATTAAACTACAATGCAAAATCATAAATTTAAAAGAGTGTTACTGGTATACAGCATGAATCAGGGTTGTCCAAAATTACTTGCCAAAAAGCTATTGAAAAAATTTAAAATTTAAACTACTTTTGGTAGTTTTAAACACTTCTTCAGAACAATCCGAGCATTCTGAAATGCACTTAACTTTCAAAATATGTTAATTCTTAAAATTTCCATATTTTATGTAGTGAGAAGATTGATGTTTAATATGATAAAAGTCATCAACACAATCATCTCAACAGATATACATATAAAAATACTTAACATCTTTTTAAATCAATGGGAAAATAGAAACTCTCCAATGAATATTTTAACAGAATTAAGCGACGCATTATTTCAAAGTGACTTTGACCAGTGCGCTGACATTAATTATTTTATATGAAGTCATCTGAAAGAAAGATTTTATTATAGCAAACTACGAACCATAGACGCCTGTAAAGAAGAAATTTAAGCAATAACAATAAATGTACTGTTAAAGACTATCCAAAATATGATGCACGTGGTTTGATCTATTTGGATAAAAATGATAGCCACCTCTAACATATGCAATTGGGGTCAAAATTATTAAAAAATATCGAGTTTTGTAGTGTACAACATCGTTAATGAGAAACATATTTTGTATGGGTTACAAATAGCCTAAATATAATGACACGTTTTCGGGAGGAAGCGTTCATAAGAAGGTTAATAAAAGAAATTTTCTTGAATGTAAAACTTTTAATAATACAAACATGTTTCAATATATATATATATATGCAATAATAAATTAATATTTAGTTCCTGTTTTTTATTTTTAAGGCCCGCTGGTAATTAACATCTCAAGATTTTCTTTTTCCAACGTTTCGGTTTTCTTTTAAATCACTATAAGGACAAATTTTAGGGGGTAATTACTGATAAAAAAATAACCTAAATATTTTCATGGGCATATGTCCTAAAATACACAGTGTGTCTGCATATCAGGAATCAGCATACGTAATGCTTTTCAGGTGATCCTGTCGGTAAATGGCTAAGCCACCTCGTTCAGTTCATCTGTTAGAGAATCTATTATTAAGATGCTATCGAATTAAAGCTGGACTATATTGGAGTTTTATCATTCATCAGCTACATGACTTGTAGTTCAGTGACACATTTTCACGCGATAAAGGCAAAACGTTGTGGAAGAACGACTGCTACAACTAAATGGTCACTAATAATTTCAGTCCATTTATTGATGCTAAACTCATTTAAGCCTTTTATAGAAATTTTGTATAGCCCACAAATAAATGTTGTATAGGTCGATAAGGTATTCCCTACAAAAAATTGCTTTATCTGTAAGGAGGACTAACGACTAAAATTCCATAATAGTAATGGTTTTTTTGCGATAACCGTCGGCAAAGTAATTCACAACAGTCCTTGTAGATGTTGGAAGTAATAGGAAGAGTCTAATTTTTTATGTAGAACTCTCATCATAGTTGCTTGTTATCCTCAATATCTTGTGAAACACATTCTTTTTACTGAGGTGTGCCCGTTCTTTATGTTCACCTCTATCATGATACGACCTTATCTCACACAAAAGTCGAAGCATTGCTGCAAAATTTTGATATTAAGTTGCTGTTTTTGAGATGGTAAATATCCTGGTAAGTCCATGCAAGCTCCTAATCAGTTCCATAGTACAAATAATCTCTACTTGTCACTAACACAAATAACATGCTATTTTAACACCAATTCATAACACACGCCTATTTAGAAACAGATCTACAAATGAAAAATACATAATTAGATAAGAGTTCTTAAGGACAACTGAAATTGTAAAGAATAGTATTGTCATCTATTGTTGAACATATGCACCTTTGGAAAAATCTTTATATAAACTTTTTTGTTCTCTTCCGATCAAATATCACGCCCTAACACTTGTTTCTATAGTTAAATAAAATAGCTAATTTATTAATGAAAAATGTCTGTTCAGTAATCTCGCCTGTCCACCTATTTTATGTTTTACTGCTTTCTTGAAAACATCCCTGCATTACATTTTTTAATTTAAACATTACATAAAGCAAAATATTTATATGCTCTTTCTTCAAGCGGTTATAAACCAACACATCTCTGTGAATGGAGTAATAAGCTGTAACAAGGTTTGTAGTTTATTCTTTCATATGAAAAACAAAATCTTTTACGATACCTAGTATAAACATAGTTCTTTTAGAATAATCTTATTGTTTACAGTAACAAAAACAAAAATTTGAATTTATCCATTTCTCTACTACAACTCCCCAAGAGTTATAAGATAACATTTATTGGTAATATCTCATGACCCATCAGCCTACACAGCAAAAATTGTCATTTTTTAATTTATCACAAAAAACCTCCTCTGATACCTTGACCTATTACACTGTGTGCAATCGGAATTTCCCCTCTTTCCCAAACAAATTACACAATTCCATCACAACCTTGTACAATCCAATAAGGTCACTTTTGGTATCCGACCCTTTTGCGAATCTTATCAGAAGAAACGTCACTCTGAGTAATAGATAATTCTGACTAGAGGGAAACGTCGTAACAAACTTCTTTAAACGAGGTTTGCTAAAAATATAATAAGACAGGCAACGTTGCTGCCCCTCTCCTACACACGGCAATTAAAACAACCCTTGCCGTAAACTTACTACAAACTTAGCTTGCGGGCCGGTAAAAACAATTTGCAAATTTTGACCGTCGAATAAAGTTAAGAATAAAAAGAATAAAAGTAATGAGTTAAATTTGAAACGATTTACCATCCATTAGATTTTAACACAAGATTTGGCTATTGGAAAATGTGCACCAACGAATTTTTGACAAAAAAAGAAACAGTTCTGTAGTCCAAATCTCTTCCTGCTGAAAATCATTTGAAAAGACGCAATTGTAGTTCTTTTATATATATATATATATATATATATATATATAACTGAAAATTTACAAATGGTAATTATGGTATTTTTGTCCGCGTTCTATTACATTTTTGTCTTCTTTGTAGAACTGTTTAGTTACTAGGTACAAGAAACAATAAATTTTATTATTTCTGAAAATCAGGATTATCCCCTTTAAAATAGTTCCTTTGTTCCTAGAAACAAATTTTCAGTTCAATTGAAAATTACTTCCAATATTTTACTGGCTGGATTATAAACTCGGAAATAAGGGTGGTAGCAACATTTTATTGGTATTAAAGGCATTTAAAAGCATATTTATCTTTTTGTTTTTTTGCTTGATTTATCGCAAATTCAGCTCTTGAATAGAAGTTTCTCTCAAAATAAAGGCGTACTAAAGCTCTAAGTAAATTGTACGTAATAGTGTAATCGATTAACCCACAATTTGGGTAAACGCTTTTTTAAAAATGTCACATAGTTTCGATAGTATATAACTTATGTTTATAAATAGCAATAGAAATCATCGTTATATATAATACAGTTGGTAATAAATAAAATTTAAATAGTAAAAATAGTGCAAAATTAGACAAACAAAGACAGGTAAATTTTATTTTTTACAATCAGAATGATAATACAGCACTGCAAAAGAACGCTTGTTCGAAAAACACAATTAATTTGTATGGCAAAAATTTTTTCGACATCACATTAAACAATATATTTAAACATACTAAAATATTCTCGTAGTTTCTGTACAAACAGCAACAATAAAAATGACAATAACAATTTTAATTTTTATAAAAATATGTACTTAACTTCCTACGATTATATATTACGAATAGCAGAAGCCTTCAATTTAGCACTTTAGGTGGATTGGGGTTCGGCGTCTCTCTTGATAGTTGCAAAAACTGCCCTTTGACCAAATCCATTTGCGACCTCATCCTCAAATCTAAGTCAAACTGTTTCAGCGTCTCGTACAAAACCGGGTAAAGGTGGTCCAGCATGCTGTGGTCCAGAGTAGGAAACAAGTGGTGCAAGGAGTGGTCACCAAAATTGGTCAGCACGAGGAAAAGTGAGCCCTTTATGTCGTGACGCTCAGACAACGTGTCCAATTGGTGAATGCCCCAATCTAATTTAGTCTTTGATCTAAATAAAAATGAAAATAATTAACTGTAATTGACGGAAAATGGGAATGTATTACCTAGGAGTGTCTCCATCATGAAATATATCAGGCGCATGGTGGGCAGCATTAAATCCAACAATTGAAAAGAACAAACTGCCCATTGTTATTATAAACAACCACATTCCAATAGTAGGTAGTAGGGGTTGTCCACCAAGTAGATACATTGATAATGGCAAAGAGAACGTTAAAATATCCGACCAGTGAAGCTGTCTGGTTTCTCCGTCCTTTATGTATCTAGCAAACCTACAAAGATGTTATGATACAATTTATTTTAGCCTATTTATTATCATTTTACTTGATGATAAAGAAATTGAAGAATAAGGTCGCCCAAATAACAAATATATACACCCAAGATCCGTATTTTAATATAAAAGACTTCTTTGTGGGAAGGTAATCAATGAGCGGATGTCCAAAGGTTATCTCCATATCAACAATGGTATTTGGAAACTGGTGGTGACTCAAAGCATGTGTTATTCTCCATTCTCTATAAACAAAATTGTTCATTATTGCTGCTTTATCCATCACTATAAATTATTTTATACCTAAACTGCATCATAGATAGATTAAAGTAGTACATCCTAAAGTTGTCTTTTCTGTGGAAATAATTATGAGCAGCAATTGTGGTACAACTCAGCAGAAATCCTGAGACTACTCCGAAAAGGTAACTCCAAAAAGATACAGCCAAAATTGCAAACGCAAATGTTCCGATCAAAAGAGAGTCGATAATGTAGTCCGACTTATTCCTTTCTAATTTGGGGACATTTTTCACAACTGGGACGGCGTTGCGTTTTAAGGTCCGGTAAAAACCGTTCTCCTCAAAGGTGAACGGAGAGTTTCTGCTAGTTTGCGCAGGGCGAATCAAATGCTTTTTTAGTAGTTCCCGAGGGGTGTTGGTTATGTGATGAGATTCGAATGCCTCTGTTATATCCGTACCCTGCAACGTTACAGATCTCCATCGGAATCTTGTGTCAATTACTTGTCTAGTATACCTTAGTCATTTCCAGCCACATTTTTCCTCCTGGATGCTTGTCAAAAAAGTCCGTAAAGTCGTACAGGTCATCGTGAACCCTCCATAGTCCCTCTGCTCCATCGTTGTCCCTCTTGTTGTCCAGCCACACATCTCCACTTTTCAAACTGGACTTCTCTTCAGTTGGGTACCTGAAATTAAAGGACGTTCGGTGGTGAACAGAGTCTGTATTCGGCGGCATTTCTCTAGAGGAACTGAAAATAGTTATGGATGCAGCTTTGAATAGCGTTATTCATTTAAATGTGTTATTGCATGTTATTTATCTTAGTTGATTTTTATAATTATAGCGACTTATCGAAATGACCTTAACCTTTGGTATGTCATTTTATGCGCACAAGGCAGTGGCGTCACTTCTTCGAGCGTACTTATCTGTTAAAAATGTAAAACGTGCGCCTTAGGTTTGAGTGCACGTATAGTTTTCTTATGATAGTTCGTATGCGCAAAAGTTATATAAGTCGTACAAAGGAAATAAATAAACATATGTTGCTAAAATATGTTTTATTTTAAAGTAATATTCAATATTAGATATTTTGAAAAACTTTAATAAGCGCGTTCTAAATTAAAGATATCTGTAGCAAGCACAAATAATAAGATAATAAAATAATCCCAGGTTTGTTCTTAATTGCCGCTTAATTGTTTATTATTATTAACAAATACTTAAAACACGCATATGCAATTTGGTGTCTCCGTAATTCATTTGATGAAAAGAACTTAAGAGTGTGGCCAAGTGTTAGCCTACATATAAATTTTAAATGTATCTGTTGATATTCCAGATACTCTTCTGTAGCACGACAGAAATTCAAAAAGAACAGTTAAAAAATTAATGACAGCATACAAACAGAACGTGACGGAGCTACGATATCACTGTTATTTTTTGTAGCATTTGAACTCTGCAATTTTTACAAGAGATTTGTTGTTTTACAAGTAATGTTTTAGAAATAAACACACTAACCCTTTCAGACCGTTAAACTGCACAAACTTCTACATCGGTGCAAAAATGTAAACAGTAAATCAGAAACTGGTTCGAAGGGTATGTGACAAGCGAACGTTATCATAAGACACTGGATTCGTAAATGGTACAAAGTCAAAGACGAAAATCTGTTATTTTTCTGATGGCCTAATACGTAGTCTGTTTCAAAAATATTAAACCAATAAAAGTGTAATGCACATGCGTCAACGAGGATGGCTTCACTGGCCAGGTCAGTGAAAGTTAGCCTTGAGTGAGTACAGATAGTATGTGATCGTTTTATTTGCAATAATTAAGCAAGTATAGCAGCGAATCTGCACAAGTTACTGGAAGACCAGCAACAAGCAGAATACCAAAAAATGTTAATGTATATGGGCTATACTTACAAGGACTGGCGACTGACAGTTTGAGAACTAAAAGATAAACTGGCAAAATCTGTTCTGCGACAACTGTTACCAGAACAGAAAGAATGTGCTGATGTTGCTAATGACTTGCTTCAGACTGATACCAGTAAACTAGATTTCCTCAAAAAGGTTTCATCGGAGAAAAACCTAGGTCTACGGCTGCCGCCCGGAAACAGAAACTCGGTCAGAAGAGTGTGAAATTTCAAGAAGACTAAGGCTATGTACAATTTTTTTTTTTTAACTTATACCACTTTTACAAAATATATAGATTTTTGTTATATTAACTGGATGTAATCGGCGGAAATTTGACCTACCCAGTTTTTCACATTTCTGGACGAATTATAGCCGCAGGACACCAAAAAAGTTGGTTTGAGCCAATGGTTCGTGTGTGTGTGCGCGCGCGTGCGTGGTGTGTGTGCGTGTGTGTGTGTGTGTGTGTAAGAGCTAGAGACATGAAATTTGGTATGCAAGTTACTTGTATGTAGGGGACGCAGTGCGAAGTTTTTGGTAAAAATCGACCTAGCCGTTTGGTCGCAAGGTCGCAAAATCGGTCGCAAAGCGGTCGCGAATCTAAACGGTTGAAGATACAAAAAATTTATGAGAATAAAAATGATTTGTTATCATGAAATAAACATGAATTTAAAATAAAAATTGGTAAAATAGGAACTCGAAAAAAAATTGAAGTTCAGGATTTTTAATATACCGGGTGTTTATAAAATGTTTCGGAAAATTTATATTACCGGCTAGATCAAACCGAGACGAACAAAAAATTACAATAAAATTTTTTGATCCGAGGTCAAATAAATAAGTTATAGCCGATTAAAAATTAATTAAACGGACCAATCACAGCGCGCTCGGAGAGCTACCGGGCCGACTACGGAAGGACGGGGGGGAGCGCTTGGCCGCTAGGAGGGAGCACGCAGGCGATAATGGCGAAGGCTGTGCAGCCGAGCTCGCACGGTTACCTTCAGTGACGTAGCAAAATTTTAAGTATGAGTCAATTATTATCTTGTACTGTTTATTTTAATCAGCTTTCGAGTGTTGGACTGTATATATATATATATATATATATATATATATATATATATATATATATATATATATATATATAATAGGATAAGGAAGGTCGTGTGATGTTCACACCAGATTTTTCATTTTTATATTATATGGCTTTATAGTTTTGTGACAAACCACGTATATCTACATTAAGTAGTTAAGCACAAACACAGCATATGTAAACTTATTGAGAAAAACACCTGAAACTAATATATTCTACCTAGCCCCTTACATTCCTTTTAGATATTATAAAATTTTATGTTTTAGATTTTTATTTTTGGTAAGCTTGGGAGCATGGAATTTCCTTTCTCTAGAGCTAAGCGCCGAAAATGCCCCAGAAACAACTCTGTTGACGTTAGTAGCCTCATACTCAGGTTAAATTCTTTCATAGTCTTCTCAACAACTGGGTACAAGTGATGAATGATGCTGTGGTCCAGGGTTGGAAATAAATGATGCATGGCATGCTCGCCGAAACAGGTGAGCACCAAAAACTTGTTGCGGTTGACTTCGGGTCTATCGGCAACGCTGTCCAGCTGGTATATTCCCCAGTCCATTTCGTTTTCTCGTCTGTCCAAATTAAGTTAGGTTTGTTACAAAGTTGTGATAACTTGCGATTTACCTGAGTGCATCCCCTTCCATGTACACGTCGGGATGGATATGGGTTGTTGTAAAAGCGAGCAGACAGAACGTGACTGAAGTCACCAACACTGATGTCTGCCATAACAGCGCTGTCTCCAGTAGGGTTTGGCGCCCCAATACGCACATGACTGAAGGCACCAATAATGGTAAAACGTCTGCAACTTCTAGTTTATATATTCTTCTAAAGTAGCACCAACCAAATAATCTGCAAGATTGTTTATCGTGCAATAAAACTCAATATAAGTTTTTTAACCTACCTTAGGATTGTAGCGATATGTATAGTGAAAGGCCACAACAGTAAGGGTTCGTATATCCAAGATAAGTACCTTACTCCAAAGGATTTATTTCTTGGAAAGTACACTACGAAAGGCTCTGCAAAGTAAGCCTGCATGTCAATAGTGCTGTTGGGGTGTAAATGGTGGCTTAAAATGTGAATTATTCGCAGTTCCCTACAAACACAGAGAATAATAATACAAATAGACTAACATAATTATTTTGTCTTTCATAATAGATTTCAGAAGTATTCGAAATTATTAAGTATTCGATGATTATCGCTCTCTGTTCTTTCAACTTTTTTATATATAGGGCACAACATTGCAATTGTTCATATGTTAAGCATGTCCTCTTTTTAGTAATCAGCATGTTTTTCTCTAAATACCTGATTGTCCTTCCTTTGAAATTTCTGTAGGATATTCCTTTTAGTTCAGAGCTTTTACTGTTTCTTAGGTTTATAGGATAATACAAATCAATGCAATTCCAAATATAGATTAACAATCTCCATTTTTTTCTTTTAATTGAGGTATACCGGTAACCATAAGAGGATAAAATTTACAAGCTGCCTAAAAATACTCTTGAAAATTCCTTAGATATCTGATTTCTGAAGAATTTGAACTTTTGTTTAAACTTCTCATTAATTTGTTTCTGATCATTTTTGAGAAATTGGCACCTACAGTAATAGTTTTTTCTTAAATTTTAATAAATTCTGCTTAAAAACTTTATTCTATTAAACAGCATAGTCTCTAAATCCTCTGTCTAATGCAAAACCCTACTTTCATATCTTACACTAGGGCAAATTTACTTACACCTTGGTTGTTGTTGAATAGATTATTACAGAAAAATTATTTCTAGATGGTGTAGTTTTTTGAATCCGATATTTATAATAGGCAAATAAAAATTTTACTTGTTTCGATCTATGCAACAACAGAAATTGAAAGTACCTACAAATTGACTTTTAATTATCTTGGGGAGAAAGTTTTAAGTAGTCGCAATCTTTATCAGGAAGTATAACAGCAAGCAATGAAAAGAGCTAGACTATCAAGATGCCTCAGAAATGTTACTTGGAGGAATAATTATCTAAGCATAGAGAGTAAAGTAAAAATTTATAAAACTATCGTATAGTGCTAATTTATACAGTAGAAACTCGCGCCGATACTAGTTGAACGGAACAGCTCTTACGAACCGCCGAAATTAACACGCTAAGATCAATAGTGGGAAGAACAAGAGGGGATAGAGTTAGAAATCAAACAATAAGAGAAGAATATAACATAACAGATATTATAAAATTCGTGAAAAGGAGAAGATACGAATGGAACAGATTGATCAAGATAGTACGTATTTTGAGGCCGACAGGAAAACGGGCCTCCAGAAGACGAATGAAAAGATGGATCGAAAGCTGGACATCAACCTCAACAGACAGCCCATAAACAACAATTGCGTGAATAAAAACAGGAATATTAGCATATAATAAAAGATGATGATGATGCTGATTTTTTACCATTTAAAGACATTTTTGAGGGTAAATCAGAACAGCAAACCAATGGGGATATATTATGGACTAGGTTAAAAAAAAACGTCATATTGAAGAAATTCGGCAATTTCTACGCATACAATTTGGATTAAACTTTCCAGAATAAATATGCTTTATATAAGCTATCATCTCTAAAAGAATGATTTGATTTCTGAAATACCTACAGCGGTAGTTGATTCTTCGTTTCCCAAATTTTTCAAATCGGTTTCTGAAGCACTCTGTACAAATTAAAATTAATTTTCTTATGCCGTTACATTTGGCATCTTTTCCTCTAACAACGGTTAAATATCATCTCTTTATCTCTATTTTAGCCATGAAGTAGTGATTGTAGATAGTTAGTTAGTCAAATATTCTTAAATAAAATTTCACGCAGAAAGAGCTGCGGGCAGCCGTGGTGGTAAAGCAACACGTAGACATTTATAAGTTATAGACGCGTTGCAAAGGGTGGTTTCAGTAATCTGCTTGGCGTGTCGGTGCAAAGCTGCGGGTCTGCTAAAATTAAGTGTGTAGGTATTTAAAAATACAAGAAACAATCAACAAGGTAATTAGACAAAACCCACGTGATGATCTAAGTAGTTTTATGGTACTAATTAATTACCTACTAAGCCAATGTACTTGCCAATAATTTAGAAAACAAATACAGATACTTAACAAAAGCAGACTATTTTAAATAATCTTTTTTAAATTAAATAAAAGACTTTTACCTGTATATCTTTGTCAAGAATTGATTAAGTCACAATTTACTTAAACCAAAACCTCGAATTGCTGGCTTCAGGAACTAATAATTTGTTACATTTATAAGGAACTGGTAAAAAAAATTAGTATCTTGCCTATTATTTTGCTCTTTGCCGACACTCATTCTGTTTTATTTTTTATATTTTTCGATAACCTGACTACAATTCATTCTTTCTTCTCTTACAAACTTCATCACTTTTGTTTCTAACCTTCAACACATGCTGCAGACAACAATAATCTGCATTGTCGCTGTCACCAACGTTATCTACCTTTTCTTTCACTTACTGCACTCTTGAAAGGTAGCAGACGTTATTCCAAAGCTTAAGAAGTTAAAAATATTTTGCCGGGATTATCAGTGTATAAGTCTCCCGTTGACCATAGGAAATCGAGTAAGTGATTTAGAAACGCCTAAGAACAACTATCGAACACCTCTTACTGAATTCGGAGAGTCACATCACCGAAGACTACATTACTAATCAAATTACAAGTGCAATATTTTTCGATGTGGCGAAGAATTCGAGAATACGTGGCACAACGGAGTAATGCACAAATTCGGTAGCATAAGGTCATTTACCCTGCCTCCGGTGCTCTACAACCTATACATTTGGTACGTCCGGTGCAACGCTTTCCACTACACTGGCCCAATTTTCAGACCACCTAAAGATGCTGCCCAGCTCGCTAAGACCCTTGATGACCTAATTGGTGCAAAAAGAACTGGTCTTCTTGCAGAACTAGTAAGATAGGGGGAAAATGGGAATCAACCCAAAATACTACGTTACTGGCGAAACGATATAGATAATTCTATAATCTTCAAAACGAACATACAACGGAAGAATCTCCCAGTAAATTCTCACATCTATAGGATAGTTCACAAAACATGCTGCAGGTTCTTTGAAAGAAGATCATCGTCTATATCATCAACGCTATCCTCCATCACTTTCCACACACTTGAAAAATGGCGTACGTTATCACACTGTCTAAGCTTGGAGAGTTAGCGAATTATCCTTAAAACTATAGATCTATTAGTTTTCGGTCGACATTGGAAAAATTTGTAGAGCAAATGTTATGTACATAACCGTCTAAGGACAGCTGTCAGAGACCTTCAATTGATTCCGGAGAGTCAGTTTGGTTTCGGATCCGACTAGTCTACCAACCACCAGCTTCTCCGGATGGTGGAACGTACCACCGAAGTCTACACCAAAAAGTTTTTTTCAGCGTGGCGAAGATCTTTAACTTGCCCAATCCTATCGGAGAGGTGACTCCTATCCGACGTTCCACAAAGCTCCGTCCTATACCTGATACACTACAATTTGTACACTAGGGACATGCCAACAAAGTCCTTTATTACACAGACAGACGACACACCGACGATACCCATTTTGCTAAAACCAACTTTCATAACCCAACAGCTTTAAGAGCAACTGAACCTTCTGCAGAACTGATACGATAGGTGGAAAATAACAATTAATCTAGAGAAGAGCTTAGCGGTCCTGTTCTGTATCAGAAGATCACTTGCCTGGAGAGATGATTTGGACAACTCTAGAACCTTTGGAACGATGGCATCCAGGAAGAAGCTCCTGGGAGGTCTTAAACTAAACACTCACATGCAGAACTCTCATTGCTAGGACAGTTTATAAGCGAAAGTAGCCAAATCGACACTCGCCTCTCTCCTCTACCCTACGAGAGGCCTCGCAGTAATGATAAGTTTGTCATATCCAAGACAATTATCTGCCTTATTATGGCGTACGTGACTTCAGTTTGGGGCTGAATTATAAAGACTCTCTTTAGCTAAGACCTTCCGCGTCTTACACCTAAATCATTTTTAATTTAAAGAGTGCAACTTGAACAAAAAACAGTTTTGTTTAATTTAATGAGAGACAGAATCAACAAAGAATTCTAAACGTTAATTTACGTTTAAAATGATAGTTTATTTTTCATGTCAAATGACATATTTGTTATTATCCTTAATACTAACCAAATCCTATCCTGCTAGATTAAATTTATGCACAGATAGATAGATAGATTGAAATATGGAGTAGATTTAGAGTATTACCTGGAATTCAAACCGCACAGGTCTACGTAGAGTATCCTGAAGTTGTTTCGTCTGTGACAATAGTTGTGGGCTGCATTTATAGATAAAGCGCAGACGCATCCTGACAAGACGGCTATTTTGTAGTTGCAGAACGCGACTGATAAGAGCGCGGTGGTAATGTAAGCCGTTATGAGGAGGTCGATGTACAGGTCGGACAACCTAGCGTCTTTGTGCGAGATGTTCTTCAGAGCCTCCCTAGCTCTTCGTTTGACGGTCTTGTAGAACCCGTCGCTCTTGAAGGTGTAAGGAGAGTTTCTTGGGATTACCGCTTTGCGGACGTAGAACTTGTCCAACATTTTTTCGGGTAATGATGAGTTCAGGTGATGGGCTTCAAAAGCTTCCGTTGCGTCAATGCCCTACAATATTTAATTTTAATCGTGTTGTCTAAAGTTGGTGTTGGGGATGTCTTATAGTTTCCACGTGATTTTATTTAGATCTTACAAAAATAGCAAGAGATATTATACCAACTAATTTAAGAGTTTGTAAAACAGCAGAACATTTTTTGAAGATAACAAATGTTCGGAGTGTCTAAATTACCACCACCAAAATTTATAAAAAACAATTTAAAATAGTTGTAAAATTTCAAATGTTCCAAAAAGACTCCTTCCACTTTTTTATTTTTAAAGTAAAAATTTTTAATAAATAAATTTTAAGAACTGTTAGACAACACCTCGTACTAAACACAGTGTTAGATTTTTATTAAGCGAATTCTCGCTTTAGATTAATAATCTAACAAGATTTACCCAGAGAAGTTGATTTAAAAAAAAATTGGAAAACTATACTACTGCACATTTAAAGAGTTGTCAGATATTACGCGATATTAAAAAAAATGCATTGACTTTTTATATGCATTTTGAATAATAGCCGGCAATCCTAGAATAGTTCAATCGTTAGGTAGCTGCGAGAGGTGGAATGTGTTCCTCGAGTAATAACGAGGATTTTTGTATTACCATTTCTATAAAATAATTACTTCAAGTGTGACTTCGTTAGATGTTTTTTGCACCCTAATTTGTTTATAATAGTCGTACATGACTCTTCGAGTTCTTTTTACAGCTCTTTGATGGTACACATTTTGCAACATATTTTGACTAATGATAATCTGGCCACGCGCCAACCCCAGCCGCCTACCAGATTGTCGTCTGTCAAAGTAAGATACAAAACACGCGATTTTAAGTACAAAAAGTGTATAGAATAAGTCGTAGAAGCTTACTACAAAATCTTTCTTATAAAACAATTTGCAAGCTAGCTAAAAACAGTCAAAAACACCGAACTTCAAAGGATTGTAACCAGGGGTGTAGGGGTTGTAAAAGAGTTAGTGGGAGAAAGGATGCGTTTCTTAAGTAGTAACAAATATTTTTATACTGCAACCCTCAAGATACTAAATAATTACCAGATGTAGTAATCTTATCCAAATATGAACACAAAAAATAATTGTCAGCTCGTGGATGAATTCTGAAAGCATCAGAAGAGCTCGCCTGAGACTTGATATTGCAAAATCGACTTTATATGACATGATTGACCCTTACAATAACATAACGATCAACAAAAGTTTTAATTTACCTTAAACTTTTCGGGAAACGCAAACATTAACATAAATAATGTTTGTTTTTCGGACGAAAAATATGTTTAGCTGAATAGGTAGGTGAACAAGCAGAATTATTCTATGGAACGACGCGACCTGAACTCATGGTAGTCAGGTCTTTACACCCAGTAAGGGTTTTGATATTTTGTGAGATAAGTACAGATAGTATTGTTGACTCTATTTTTATCAATAGGATACTAAGCTCCAAGATCTATGTGGAACTATTGACAATAATAAAAAATATTGGTTATTATATTCGATACTAGTTCTTACAGTATGAGATCGTTCATAGAACAAAAGAGGTTTTCGATGCGTCGTCATCATATTGTGAACAGAATTAATTGGCTTCAGTTTCCCAAAATGATGCTACTTGGTTTTCTTGTTCATTAGATTTGAATGCTCGTGGTTACTTTTTATGGGTATTTTTTAAAGATCAAAAGTACAAGATATTCTCAAAGTGACCAATTTAGTTAAAAAAAGCAATAGAAATTGTTGTTTAATCAATAAAAAAAGGTGCCCAGAAATCACCTCATTCCCCTCACTGCAAAGGATAGATACATTGAACTATACTTATAACAAACCACCAAAGTTATAATTTTTAGTCTTCTAAGTCATTTTTAATTTGAGATGCCCTGCCACGCATCTTGTACTTAAAAAACTCATAAACCATTGCATCATTTGGTAACCTTTTGAAATTTTATTTCAGTTAATAAAAATAATAAATAATAAATTAAACTTTTACACTTTTGTTTCAGTTTGAAGATTGTACGAGGATGAATGTGTTACCTTTTACCTTATTAATATCACTAATTCCCCATCCTAATTACTCACCTTCGTAGTTTCTAGCCAAAACCTGCCTCCAGGGTGCGAATCCACAAAGTCGCTGACGTCATATAGGTCGTCGTGGATTCGCCAAAGACCCTCCGCCCCGTCCTTTAGGCGCTTCTGCTTTAACCACCCATCAACGGTGACTTTTGATAAGGCTTCCAACATGTTGCCTTACTTCTAAGTTATCCTGCACTAAAATGCTATTGGATTTCAGCAAAAGTCGCATATTGTTGAAATTGATTATTTTTTGGACAGCCACAAAACTTGAAGTGAATATCAAGAATTGTGTTCAAAAATAAAGATATCGAGATCATATCTAATAATATTTAAAATATTATAATAAATTAAATTTCCTTCAAAAATAATGTATAAAAAAGTGAAAAAGTCAAACAAAATTCAGATGACATCTACAGCAAAACTTAGTTCCATCATGAAAAAGATAAAACAATTTCCTATTGAAACGCAGTATACAGAATGCCAAAGCACAATAAAAAAAGGTAGGAGATAAAAACGTTGGGCGCCCGGCTGTTTGAATTCTAAAAATAATTACTAAATTTTAAAACCACCAGTTTTAGTATCTGTAGTATATGGATTGATAGAAACTATACTAACATTGGAAAAAACTCTGGGGAAGCACAAACGCAGCACCATCTCTACCACCAATCGGGTGTGCTGGATGCTCATGCAAGTAATTTTTATGACTATGAACCTAACCATTATCCCCCTTCTAAAAACTACTATGGGAGATTATTCAATAATACAAATAATTGTGGCATAAGAAATCATTAGGTATAACAACTGGCTTGTGAAATTTAAAACGAAGCAAATTTCTAAACCATAGAATAATTCAAACAACTATTTAATGTTCTAAGACAGCGTTTTCAAGAGGCGATAGTTTCTTTTTTCTTTGCGGAGACTCTTTTTTCTAAATTTTTACAAGAACAAATTTTTATTGTGCGTTCTGGAGCCTACCTATTATTAAAAATTCCCCTGGTCGCCTCGGTCAATAGCACACAAAGAAAAAGTTTAACGACTGATAATACGTAGATGAAGTAAAACTACAAAAAGCATTAGATTCAAATATATGGCGCCCTCTATGAACAAAAACCAACAACAAATCAGTAATATACAGACACCAAGCACATAAGTTGGCCAAAATGCCGAAGACGAAAGAGTATAAAAACAAATCAACATAAATCAAGAAACTATATATAAAACATTAAAATGAATGATAGTTGCAATAATTGTAGTCTACAGAATTATAATTGGATTGCACTGTTATAATAACAAAAAGTATAAATAGTAAAATATAGACAAAATTTTAAATACCAATTAACACAATAAATTAATTAACTGAATAAGAATGATTAGTACTAAGTTTGATAGGTGATAATTGTCTAAATAAAAAACATTTTAAATATAACAATAAGTTGCAATTATAGTTTGCATTCTTAAAAGTAAAAAAAGTAATATTACAATAATAAAATCACACTTGGTGTATAGTTTAAAAAATATATAACAATAAAATAAGAATTTAGGTCAATAGTTATAAACAATTCCCGACAAAAAATCATCAAGATCTGTTCTCGTATTCGGACACAATTGTCCCTGTAGGACTTTCGCCCAATAGGAGGCTCCTGACCAGCAACGTACTAATGTACTCTGACTTTATTTAAGCTCTGATCCTTCTTAAGCCCTTCAATAAGCTTCCAAATAAATGGATGGCATGCGAAAAGCAACGAACTAAAGCTTCTGTGCCATTCCTCCCCCGAGTTATTAGTCTTCGGCAAGTCTTCCATTGCCCAGTGGAGCAGAACTGGGGCAGAATTTCATCTTTTGATCTAATTAGCCTGAGGCAAATTACTTTTTAATGATAATCGACCTAAATATCTCAAGGCTAATAATACTCTATCGAGGTCAACCTCTAAATTAATGACTACTTTCTAATGAAAATAAACCTCGATTTAATGATATCTACCTTAGAGGTGGTGATAGTTAATGAGATACACAGAATACAAGGTCGCATCAAAATAAAATAATAAATTTTTCCCATGTAACCCTACGTATTTTTAAAATTTGTGAAACGTCCCTGTATACAATATCTATAAAGTTCTGAACAAACAAAATTGTTAAGTAAAAATTAATTAGGTCTACCTCAGAGTGAATGGTTACTTTCTAAATATAATCAACTTTATTTTAATTAGATCAACCTTAGAGATAAATTCTCATTAATACGTTCAAATGAATTAATACAGAATACAGGAACCCATCAAAATAAAAAATTAATATTTTTCTATATAACACTATGTAGTTTTTAAATTTGTGAAACTTCCCTCTATACAATGTCTATAAAGTTCTAAAAAAAAAGTTATTATGCAAAAATTAGCAAATGTACAGGGTACGTTTTAGTAAAATGTATGAATCGATCTATGTACATGCATATAAAAAATATCGACCAACGTAAGACTATTTTTTAAAAATAGAAAATAGTGTTCGGTAAGACTTTCGTACATTAGTACTTAATTGTTTTTTTCTATTCGTGATTAAACATATCGGGCAATATTTAACTTATTAAAATAATTAAACTAATCTTCACAATCAAAAATGGCAAACAATTTAATAATTTATTTCTGAAATTAATCATTAACGGAAAGAGTGATGATAGATTATAACCAATCTTAATTAAATACTAATTGTAAAATTCATATTTTACAAAGGATCTACTAAATTTGTCTAATTTTACACAAATCTTTTCCTATTAATTGTAATTATTAAATTTTATAAAATAATTTTTTATGATGACTTGCAGTTTTTTGAACTATTCGAAAAACAACACATGATTAATTTAATATAACTAACCTTTAAATTAACAATAGAAACAGTAAAAATAGAAATATTCCAAAGACAATTTACTCACATTTTTTAATAGTTGTTTAATAAAATCACAGCAACTCTAAAAAATTTTACATTCTTTTTTTTTTTTTTTTGGTTAAATGCGTCTTACTCGCACCAAACTAAACACTTTTATCAGGCTTTCAATTTCGAACATTAGTGCTTAGTTGTTTTCCGTTCACAACTAGATATGTCAGATAGCAGCAAGTGATTATTGTCTGTAGTGGAAAATTTGGTATGTGTACAGAGCACATTCGAAAATAAAATCCATGTTCTTTCCGTACTGCGTTATTATAGAATCGACAATTTCGAACAATCTCTGTATACATCCTTGTATCTAAACGAAAATTGCCATCTTTGTAAAATTTAGATTGCTCGCACATAACTTATAGAGAAATTAATAAACGAAATTACTAATAGCCATTTACTTTGACTGTAAATTCTCGTTGACCTGTGTAATCCAATACTTACCGTACGTACAGGGTGTCTTTAAAAAATAAATATATGTTTTCCACATTATATTAACGTGATATTAAATATTCTCAACTAGCCCAGTATCATGCTGTGTAATTTTCAAACCAACAAAAATTAATGCAAATGATCGAATGATTATTTAAACCTAACAATTAGATTATCAAAAATATCAAAAAATGACCACATCAAGTTATAACGAAATTCAGTAAACAAAAATGTTAAAAATGTTTAACCATGCTGATAAGTTTATTTAATATCACGTTAATAAAATACAGAAAACATATATTTATTTTTGGGAACACTATGTAGGTACGGTAAGTTTTGCATGTCAGGCCACCAAGGTTAATGACTGTTATTAATTTCGTTTATTAATTATTTTAGAAGTTAATGTGCTAAGATTTCTAAATTTCACAAAGATAATAACTTCGTTCAGAACTATGAGGATACATACAGGGATTGTTCAAAATTGTCAATTCTACAACCACATAATAAGAAAGCATGCATTTTATTATCGAATGTATTCTGTACATATACCGAATTTTCCAGATCGGACAATAATTACTTGCTGTTGCACGACGTGTTTAATCATGAACAGAAAAAACAATTGAATACTAATGTATGAAAGTAGTTTTATATAATGCCGACCACCGAGATTAGATTATCACTGTTAGCAATTTTTGTTTAGTAACTTCTCTATAAGTTAATGTATCAGCATTCTAAATTTTAAAAAAATAGCAATTCAGTCTACCTAGGACTTGGTTTATCGTTCTCAAGGAGCAAAAAACGACGAATGGCGTCATAAAATGCCGAAATATTACCTGCAACGACCCGATTGACGTCAGCAGCTGGCCCGATTACGTTATCAATCATCTCTGTGACGTCAACACTGGCCCCCCAACACCATCCCTTCCATACTCGCACGAATATAAAAGCAAAAACGCAAGGACAGTCACTTAACTTTTAGAAGATTTTCTTCTGAAGATGTCCGACGCAGAAACGCCAAGAGTTTCGAAACTCCGACTACGGCCTTATAACCCGAGAACCAACCACACGATGTATCATAACATCGGCTGTGAAAGCCTTCGCATCTATTTCACAAATTTTAAAAATACATAGCGTTACATGACAAAAATTTACTTTTTTTATGCGACCTCATATTCTGTGTTAATTACATTTATTTCATTAGCGGATCATCATCTCTAAGATTCATATCATTAAATCGAGGTTAATTATAATTAGAAAGTAGTCATTAATCTTGAGGTTCATCTCGTTGGAGTATAATTAGCCTTGGTGTAATTAGGTTAACGATTAAAAAATATTTTGGCTCAGGATAATTAGATCAAAAGATAAAATTATTATTCCAGTTCTATTCACTGACAACAGTTCCACATTTCCAAATGAAAATTTCTGTGGCATTCTTGTACCATTCATTCAAGGATCGCCGATCCATGTATCTTCGAAATAATTTATCACAGACTCGAAAATTTTGCTGTGTTATATGTAAAAGGGAAATTGTGTTAGCTCTTCAAAGCATATAACAACATCTCCTACATGTACAAAAACTGATCCAGCCAGTTGGGGGGCATTCAACGCGAAGTCGTAGTTTTGTGTATCTTAATAGTGCATTCGCAAATCATTGTTGGCTTGGATGATTGTCTATAGGCATTGTCTAAATAGAAAAATCATCCTCGACTCTCCGCTTCTTGAAATTCCTCCTGCCATGCCATTTGACGTAACGACTTTCGTCGGCAATACTTTCGATATGTTAGTTTTCAGCGTTACGGGTTCGCCATAATGTCTTTTGACATTTAGGCCTTCAGCGTGTTGGCTTTCGGCGTTATATTATGATATCAATCTTGAAACTCCGTCTTCCATGTATTTGTTCCATGTATATTCAATTAGAATATGAGTTTAGGTTTCATCTGCTTTTTCTCCAAGCTTACACAACACGTTTTTCTTCACTCTCGTCAAGAATCTGAGATTATCCCCGTCTCTTGGTTCTGCAGTTTCATTAAATTTATTGACTAGAATAATCATTCTAATGTCTAAAATGTTTTTATTTCTTTTAGCAATAATCTCCGGAATTGCGTGTTTTTACTCTACCCGTGGAAAGAAACTGCCAATGTATTTACTAAAAAAACTCCAGTCCCTGCAGGTATCCTCTTGTGTGAGAGTTTGGTTTTTCCTTCACCTCACAGCTTTTGATGTCCAACTAAATAGAGAAATCAGTTTTAAAGATATATTACTTAAATTTCTTCGATTACGTTGAGCATAGTCTTTATTCCGGTTCTTTCAACTACTTACTAGTTTGAGAGTAGGAGAGAGAGTAATTGAACATATCCTATAGTGTGTAAAAACAACATTGTTATTCTTGATCATCTCTGATATAAAATGTGACCAACTCAAACACTACGTTTTGTAAAATAACCATAAGGCACTAAATTAAAAGAGAAATCAGTTCAAAAGTGACAGTAATCTTATAAGCTGTACAAGTCTTCTTCCTACAAACAAAATAGACAAAATCTGCTTCAGATTGAAACGTAAAGTCATCTGATTAATAATGATAGTACTAAAGTGGAATCTAAAAATACACAGGTCAAAAATAATCGCAGATGAAACTAATAAATAAAAACGAAAAAGTTCAATGAAATTGATTTATCTTCCAATATTCACAAGCAATTAGCAAACTTGTAAATTGTCTTCCTTTTTCCACATATCTATGAAAATAAATGACAGACAATGATATAAATAGAAAGATATACAGATGGTACTGTAATTAACATATACACAAATAAAGCATTGAAGAAATGGCCTAAGTAGTAAAAGTAAAAACAGGGGATAGAGTTAGACAGACGCCCATATTATATTTGTATTCATAAAACAGAATTACTTAAATGAAGGCTTCTCACATACAAAAATATGGTCGAAAATACAACTTAAAGCGATAACCTTCAATTTATTAATCGAATATCTTTTAATACGTTGTTATAGTAAAGCCATATAGAGATTAATTGAAAATCGATGCAAATCCGTAAGAAAAAATGTGAGAAAATTTTAAACTACTTACATCTTCGAGTCTTCAAAAATTAACTTGTGTATAAACAGATCTAAAGCAATACTACAACAAAACTATCAAATATATATACTAAAGTTAAAAACAAAGTTATCATTTGTTTTTAATCGACATTAGTAATCTAAGGTTAACGTTTTTTCTTTTTATTTATTTTAAGAATATCAGTATTGCCTAGGAACCCATATCATATTTTCTAAAATATATAATTAACTTAAGCAAAATAAAAATTGCGTAGGTTTATCAAAGATGATAATTAAATTGATCAATTTTATTATTTTCTTGTTTATTTTATTTTCTATAGTCTTTGTTTTTGTTTTTTAACGGTGATATTTATTAACAATTAAAACAGGTGTAGCGTATAATAATGTATTTTATTTTAAAACATGGGGCCGGCGAAGAGATTGCTCTGATAAGAATCGCATTTAAAATCGTAATGTCGAAAATTTTCCCGAAATTCGAAATCGAATATCTCGAAAATTATTCGACATAGAATTTTTTCGAATTCAACGTAAAATTTCCTATAAGAATCACATTTCAAGTCGTAATGTCGAAAGTTTTCCCGAAATTCGAAGTCGAATATCTCGAAAACTATTCGAGATAGAAATTTTTTAATTTCGAATTCGAAATCAGCGTAAAATTTCCTATAAGAATCCATTTTCAAATTTTAAAAAATCTCAAATTTTGTGACAGACCGACAGACATAGAATTCAGTAACGAACTTTTTAAGTTCGTTAAAAAGTAATAACCAGATTTAGACGAAATCCTACAAATCCTCAATTTAGTGGCAACTGGCAACTCCGCCTAGTGCAATAACTTTAAGGTTGGCAGCCTTTTTTAATCGTTCCCGGTGTTGTCATTTAGCACCGGAGAGTGCTGCTCTGCATCGTTGTGTTTTAATTCATTTAATGTCAGCTAAAGCCCAAATATTCGCCCGTTTGCCCAGTTTGACACAGCAGAGCCCCTGCAACCGCGCCACGAAAGATGTCCGATGAAGGCAGCCCCAGCCTGCTGAACTTACGAGGCTTCAGAATCCAGAAAAAGCCGACCTTCTCGCACGCACCTGCCACTAACGGTTCGCTGGACTCGTGTAAGTAGCCCTCGCTTGCCAATGGAGTGTCACTCACCAAATCCGCGCCACGCAGCGTCGGACACCAGCCCCTTGACCAAGAGCAGCTGCGTGCGGAGGAGAATCCTCTCGTTCCAAGAGTCCGATTCCGACTGTGAAGTGCCAGCCAAGTCTGACACTGAAGGCCTAGGCAACGATGAGGAGTGCCGTGCCGATGGTGCCGGGATCTTAGTTAGACAGAAGCCGAACAAGGTGATACTCGTCAGAGTTGCGTCACAGAAGACTGCGGCTATAAACATGGAGTTAAGCAAATCTGCATTCTTCGCTAGTGCGGCTTCAGCGCGAGCTAAGAAGTCTGAGGAAGTGCTGGAGAAAGAGAAGCAGATGCGGTTTTTGCGGGAGAAGTATCCCAATATCGAATCTATGGTCGGCTACTTTGTCAACCTGAATGTTTTAAATTTTAATTGTGACATTTGCAGGCCATCCATGATGTCCTGTCAAAACACAATTTCAACATTGATGAAGCCATGGGGGAGTTAGAGCTACACCAAAAGGATAAGATTAGTACAAACATCAAAGATTTTGCTTCATGGAAAGCTAGTTTAGAAAAGGTTGAGATGTTGAAGATTGCACCGGAGCCTCAAAATGTTATTTTGCAATGCCAACCAGTGAGGAAGAGAATTGTAGATATGGGAGAGTTCAGTAATGCTGCTAAAAAATCAGGTTTACAATTATTAGACTTTGATATCTTGATACACTTAGACAAATATCCCAATTTTTAGTTAAACGTTTGAAATTGGAGCCGGTTAGTGATGAAAGTGATTTTGATGAAGCTAACAGCTATAAAGATACAAGAGTTTACAATAGGTATGTCCATTTTAGCTATAATTAACTGGTATTTCATCCAGTATACTACAGTGATGAGGATTCTGACGTGGAGGTGACAAATGAACTGACAGGCGACAAGCGGAAAGTGTTAGAATTCTTCCAGACTGCTACAGCAAACGAGCTGCAGTTGATGTCATCTTGCTCCAAGAAGAAGGCAGATACCATCATTGAGTGCAGGCCATTCGACAGCTGGATTGATCTGGTAGGTTCTGCCCTATTTGTAACTTGGTGAATTAATAATGGCTTCTTAGTTTAACAAGCTGTCTGAGAACAAGAACTTGAGCACCGATTTATTGAATGCAGCACAGGATGTGCTAATCACTCGTAGCAGCGTGCAGAATTTGATGAAGAAATGCAAGCACTTGGCACAAGAGATGGAAAAGGCTGTGGCAGCAGGTGCGGGTGTTAAGAAGCAGCCGAGGTTACTGGATCCGTCGTAAGTGTTTGGTTTAATGTCATTCTAGAATAGTTTCATTTAACAGCATTTACTTTGAAATGACCACACAACTGTGTGTAGTGAAACATTGTTTGAGAATATTCTACTTTTCTTTAATTTTTTCAATGTGATAGGCGAAAGTGCTTCTACACCAAAGTTAAAGTGATTCTTATACCAATGAAGAATAAATATTTTTTGCTAGCTTGGGCCAGCTATATGAAATTATGTTTGTCCGTTTAGAGACCAATCCAAAATTTTGTGCTTTGGTGACACAAGCTCTTGTACATACACTATTATTCCTAGTACTATTGTGGAAAGTGGCAGCTGCTGGCCCTAGAGAGATTTTTGTACTTCTGTGGAGTCCCATTTTCATTAAGGTCCATGGTTCTGATTTAGACAGAACAAGATCTGGTCCAATTTTTTTGTAATTTGAATTATGGTTACCTTATAATGTGAGAGAGATGCCTTGCTAGTGCAGCAATGCTTTATATAAACATTTAGGTAAGATGCATATCCTAATTGTCAAGAATTTTGTTTGGGCTTGGCTAGCACCAATGAATAATTGCTATTTTCACAGGATATAAGATCAATCAAGCCTAAAAATAATTCTGTATTGGGGTTGTATGAGCTCTTCACCACTGTGCAAAACATAAGGGACACATCTGCGTGGTTGTAATTATCAATTGCTGCTATTATGTTTGCTTTTTTATTAGTCACTCTTTTGCCTGGTTTAGAGGCACATCAACCCTAACCGCTTTGAATATTTCAATTATCTTCTGAAGGACTTTCTCCCTTTCTCTTTTTCTTCTCTCCCTCTTTTCTCTCATCATCCCTTTCTTCCTCCCCTCTCTCTTCCTCTCCCTTTCTCTTCCCCCCTTTTTATTTCTCCCCCTCCCTTACCTTCTCTCTATCTCCTTCTCTTATTCACTTTTCTTCCCTCCCCCCCTTTCTCACAACTGTTAAAAATTATTTTAAAGCTTTCATTTCCAACATGAGTAATGAAACTAATGTAGTCGTAATTTTTGTTTGCTTGGATTCATTGTGACTGTTTGCTTTACTTTCCGCTTCTAAAGAATTAACGATAATTGCACTTAGCTTGGCATTAAATTGTGATCTTTTATTGGGTCATATTCTCTCTCACAATTTACGCATATGAAGTAATTAGTCTGTAATATAGTACAAGAATGCAATAAACTCAAAAAAAGTGAAAATGAGTTACATGTTGATAAGCCGTGTACTTAAGATAAACTTTATAATTTGCTATTCATTGCGTATTCTATTATAGTAATTTTCTTCTTCTACTTTAGCACAGTGTAGACAGGAGTAATGTTCACAGAAATTACCGGCACAAAATTATTCTTTGTCAGGTACTTCAAATGATAAATAGTTACATAATTTTTTGTGACTGTGTTTTTTTATAATCTAGAATTATCTTCACCCACTTTCCCGATGTGTAGCCTTTCTACTGAACTGATAAAACTGCAGCTTGAAGCTAAGTTAGTTGGTCACGTTTGATCTAAATCACATAAACTTTGATGAATCTAGGAGTTTCTCTTTTATTAACGTGTTCTCATGATTTTAACTTACTCTGAGAGATTAAATGCTATAATTGTGACACAGTGCTGACTTAAAGACAACACTAGTCTAGATTCCCCAATGTATAGCAGCCATTTTCTCTTTATAGTAAGCTCCATAGCAATTCTATCAAATCTAAAGATGTCTCAATCTTCAGAAAAGATTTTCATCTTGTAAAACATCGCATTGATACAGAAACAAACTTTTACCCCACACAGAATTTTATGAACACGACCAGAAAAAGAATTTGCCCTCATAAATATGAGAAAGTATTCAAAGAGTGTAAGGGATACAAGCACTTAGGCTTTAAAGTCAACATACAAAAACACAAATAAAACATTTTTATTGAGAATTTTACTCTTTGCAGGAAACAGCTAACAAGCTACCAAATGGTTGGTCTGAACTGGCTGGCAGTGTTGCATGCAAAAGGTGTCAACGGCATTCTCGCAGATGAAATGGGCTTGGGTAAGACTATACAGGTAATATCCTTTCTGGCACACTTAAAGGAAACTGGCGCAACAAAAGGAATCCCACACCTTATAGTTGTGCCTTCCTCCACTTTAGGTTGGTACTCAGTTATCTACTCCTGCCGTTTCCCGCAGCATCTATTGCTTTTTTAGACAACTGGCGTGTGGAATTTGAACGGTGGTGTCCCGACATGAGGGTGTTCATGTATTATGGAACAACGGAGGAAAGGAAAATGTACCGCATCAAGTATTGGTCCAAAGGGAACCTCTCCAATTACGATGTCATACTAACCACGTAAGTTGTGGTGCCAACCGCCTTGCTTGTGCTTATACGATTAATTTACAGCTATTCCATGGTTACGAAGACGCCAGAGGAGCGAAAAATGTTCAAGGTGACACAAATGCATTATGTAATCTTTGATGAGGCCCACATGCTAAAAAACATGAACACGCAGCGGTATGAAAATCTTATTCGAATCAAGGTGGGAGATATTAATTACAAATTGTGTGAGGATGATTGATGATGTTTGTTCAGGCTTTGAATCGCATCCTTCTCACTGGCACCCCACTTCAGAACAACTTGCTAGAGCTGATGTCGCTGCTTATATTTGTCATGCCAACTATATTTGCAGGCAAAAGTGAAGACCTGAAGAGCCTGTTCCAGAAAACTTCTGTAAGTTTCTACCTATTACAAGTTTGGTGTTGTTACAAGTTATTTGAAGACTTCCTAAGTTAAGCTTGAGAACTCGAAATGACTTACAACACCAAACATGATGGACTCTCTACTTTTCCCCCATTAAATGCACAAAACAAAAGATTTTTTGAATGGGGGTTTGGGAGATTGCATTAAACTTTATGCGCATTTACTGGTATAGGTAAAATTTAAACAAAGATGACCCACTTGCAAGTTGGGTGGCATAATAGCAAAATGTGATTTTTCCAATTTTATTTTTTAGGATGCAATTAATTTTCATCTTTGTTTAAATGTTTACATTTTACCTTTGTTTAAATGTTTACATTTTACCTTGAGTAGTTTATTTGTAGCTGGTAATCAGGACTATCTACCATTAAGATATTCCTCAGCATACAAAATTTACTTCACATTGTCTAAAATAAGTAGCCTTGGATAACTGTGGGTAGTAATAAGTCATTTGGAAATGTAATTGTAAATTCCATTGTCAATACTTGGGGGTATAGCCATTCGCAGTGATGGTAAATCCCTTAAATTGTTACTTTATTGAATCTTTTATGGTTGATTAATCTGGTCTTTATTCTGTATTAGCCTCTTAGTGAAAGGGTAGTGGTTACATTCCACCTTTGTTTATTGGCTAATTGTACTAATTCCTTTTTACCATTTTCTGTGATTTTTCACGTTTGTTGCTAGGTAAACTGAGCCATTGATTATCTTCGTAACTTAGTCTGCTGTGTTAATATATTGAAAATTTGATATTTTTTTATGAAATTAGTTATTTGCCCGTAGGATGGATGGGGATAGTGTGTGTGTGTGTGTGTGTGCGCACGCGTGGAGGCGTGTGGGTGCGCGCGCTCGTGTGTGTATGATCAATGCAACCTGCCTTAATGTTTGTCCTAGTGCAGAACTTTGAGAAAATTATGGAAAACTCAAGTCCAAGTCTACCTGTTAGGCTGTCAATCAGTCTTTATCCAAGTTTTTTAGTTAGTACTAAAATAAAACAAAAATAAACATTACATTATTCTCCTCTTGACTTACAAAAAAATGTCCTGGTATACTGCTTATGCTGTTATGCATTGGGAGTATATCTATCTTTAGTTCCCATATCACAACATGAATATAACTTAAGACATCTAACCAATTGTTTTTGCAGATCACATCATCTATTTAGGCATCTATTCTTTTCTCACTTAAGCACATGTGACATTATCTTTCTTCTTGCAATCATTGTAGTTTTTTTAAACTTATCAAGTAGAACTTAAATGGTGTGTTAGAGGTGCTGTCCCCAAAGTGAGTAAGTAACATTAGTTTGAGTGCTTTGCTGTCTAGATCATACATATAGTTAGAAAATGAGCCAATACATTGCCTATAGTCTCCTTTTTGGTAAACTTGCACCCTCATTTGTTTCTCTTAGTTCGAAAATGAATATTTAATGGGATTTGACCTTGACTTTTGCAGTTGCTCCTCTTTATCAACCCACATACAGCTTTTAACATTTGCAGCACTAATTTGCTGTTTAATATAATAGAGCATTATATTATTATATATCAGTGCTCTATCTCTCTATGTATATACTTTTCATCTTCATTGCAAAAATGGGAATTTTGGATTACCTGTGTGATTCCAGATATAATGATATATCGTGATTCTAAACTCAATACTGTTCCTATTACCAAGATATCTGTTTTTTTTTTCTATAATCATGTGTCTTGATTGAATTAGAACCAATTCTTAGAACTTTATTCAGGTGTCCTTTTGCTTTATCTGGGCGTCATAAATTTACCATTGCTAACAAAAATAAATGACGCTAAAAAGTAAACTATACAGAAATGTTGAGGTTTCATTAATTGGTGGAGGTTCTGCACTTCTGTTGCATCATTCGAGCTACTGTTTGTAATAAACTTATTCAGCATTTTGTCAGGTGCTTTCATTAGTTTAATATATTATATGCTGATTCATTCACCTAAACAACATTTTTGGTATAATGTGCTGCTGCAGCTGTCCATTTCTACTAATTTGCCTTTTTTTGCAGAAAGTAAAGGCAGAAGAAGACGACTTGCCTGCGTTTGAGCGAAAGCAAATCAAACACGCCAAAGACATAATGAAGCCATTTGTTCTGCGCCGGCTGAAACAGGATGTCATGCAAGACTTGCCAAAAAAGACTGATGAATTGATTAAAGTTCCTCTTGCAGCAACACAGCTAGAGCAGTATGAGAATCTCGTTTATCACTTTCAGAATGTAGGCAAGGAGGTAAGTCATGTGCTAGACAACTGCCCCTTTTTTTGACACCATACACTGTAGTCACCTGAAAATGGAGCATATAGCGCCATGACGATGATGTCCGACCTTCGGAAGCTGAGCAATCATCCACTGTTGCTAAAGTATTTTTATCAATATGAAGACTTAACAGAGATGGCGAAGGTGCTGGCAGTTGATCCATCATACAAAGAGACTGTCATTCAATATATAATAGACGACTTAGGGAGTATGTCTGACTTTGATATACACATATTGTGCAAGCAATATAAGGTATTTATTAGGCCAATTTAAAACAAAAGTTGTAAAAAATAAACCCCCTAATTTCAGTGCTTAAATAAATTTGAACTGCCAGATAGTCTTATCTTGACCTCTGGAAAATTTTTGTACCTAGATAAAAAATTGGATGAGCTAAAAGAAAATAACCATCGAGTATTAATATTTAGTCAGTATGTTATAATGTTAAATGTAATGGAAGAGTACTTACAACTGCGGAACTATTCATATTTACGTTTGGATGGAACAACTCCGGTTACCACCAGGTACAATTTCTATTGTTATTTTGTTATCTTCTTTTCTTTGTGTAACTATATTTTTAGGCAAGAACTTATAGATCAGTATACAGCAGATCCTGACATATTTATTTTCCTTCTATCGACACGGGCAGGGGGCTTAGGCATAAATCTAACAGCTGCAGATACTGTGATCATTCATGACATAGATTTCAATCCTTACAATGATAAACAGGCTGAGGACCGATGCCATCGCATGGGGCAGATAAAGCCAGTACAAGTGTTCCGACTCGTCTCGCAGGGCACGATCGAGGAGGGCATGTGGCAAATGAACCAGGAGAAACTGAAGCTTGAGAAAGAAGTGACGGCCGATGGTAGGTTTCATTATCACTCTCTTCAATTTTGCTTTAACAGTCCTCAATTTCAGAGGCAGAAAATCCAGACTTGAAAAGTGTGGTGCGCTTGTTGTCGTCTGCTCTCGGTGTGGACAGTTCAAAAATGACGAACTTTGTGGCTTCGCCTCCCAAAAAAGTGTCATGATGATTCTGCAACTGCTAGTTAATTGCGCCGTTTTTAATGTTATTGCATTTATGTACATGTAATTGTTCCATTACTTTAGTGCTGTATATTGTTTAGTATTGTAATGTGTACATTTTTACGTACCCACCAGCACCATGACGAGTTGTATTATTTTTTTGATTACCATTCTGTGGAAAAACTTTAGTTAATAGTGCTGTGCATGTAATGTGGAATTATTGAAACAAAGTGGACAATAATGAAAGTTGTGGTTGGTCAATTATTTTCTGTATTGCACATTTTTATAACCATAAAATTAAGATTTTGAGTTTGTTATTACTAATTGTCAGTATAGAAATATAAATGATTGTGTCATCAAATTAGAGCAAAATACTGTAGAAATATTGCATCGTTTCCCCTTGCTCATGAGTAGTTAATTATACTTTAGTTAGATAACTGAATCACAAGCATGGTTTGCTAGCATGATAATACCGTAACTACTTTGAGAGACAAAAGTGCAAGTAAGAACTATGGTCCAGAGATTGTCATATACATAGAGCAAATAGGGCAATTTTCAAATAATATGCAGAAAAAGTACATGAACTTGTTTAGTGTATAAACTAAGTATAGAGAGCACTTGGGGATTATTATTACACTTAAACATTTTTTATTTGCATTAAAAATCATTTTTGAAGCAACATCCCATACTTTGAGTTGTCCTAGTAACATGACTATAGTCATCACCTCTTATAATAGGATATTCCAAAAGATCCTTTACGTAGCCATCTGCAAATAGAGCAACTTCATAGATTTTAAACATGGTAAGTTTTGAGTTTTAAAAATTAAAAATGATTGCTCATGAACATTAAAATTGCATTTATACAGTTGATCATTATAGCATTGATGCTGCAGCAATACATCAATATTATTTAAACTTAAGCAATGAAACTCATTTTTTAAATGGCTTTGTGAATTGTTACATTTGGGGTAGTGAAAACCACTTTCCTCATAAAAACGCACCGTTTGGTGTTCATTGTGAACCAAAGAAACCATTAGCCTATACTTTTTTGAGGACAGAACTGGCAATGTATTTTCTGTTAATGGTGTACACCATCGGGATATGCTAAATAATCTTTTCAACGAACTTAAAAAGTTCGTTACTGAATTCTATATGTCTGTCGGTCTGTCTGTCGCTGTCACAAAATTATGGATTTTTTAAAATTTTAAAATGGATTCTTATAGGAAATTTTACGCTGATTTCAAAATCGAAATCAAAAAGTTTCTATCTCGAATAATTTTCGAGATATTCGACTTCGAATTTATGAGTAATTCTTAAAGAAAATTTTACGCTGATTTCAATAATGAAATCGAAAAAATTCTATGTCGAATAGTTTTCGAGATATTCGACTTCGAATTTCGGGAAAATTTTCGACATTACGATTTTAAATGTGATTCTTATAGGAAATTTTACGCTGAAAATTTACGTCGAATAATTTTCCAGATATTCGATTTCGAATTTTCCCGAAAATCGAAATCGAAAGGTTTTTTTAAGTTCGTTCTGGGATTGCTTACAGAGCAATCTCTTCGCCGGCCCCATGTTTTTCACTGAAATCAACAATTTGAATTTGAATGGCATATGGCTTCAACAAGAACTGCTATGATTCCAGGGCTAGAAGAGAACAATATAAATACTAAAAGTCCCATTTAAGGGGAAATATGGAAAACTTCGCTAGAAACTGATCAGATATGAGTGTAGTCATATAGGGCATTTGACCGGCATATTTTATATGCCAAGTCTATACATTACACTGATAGGAGTAAAGTTGGGATTGTCTCAATATTTGGTTTTATTCAGAAAAAATCATTTGAGATCATCCTATATTAGATTTAAAAGAATGAGAAAAGTATAATATATATGTAAATATAAAATAGTAAAGGAAAAATTCTTTTTAGCAAATATGCACTGAAGAAAGTTTGTTAGAATTATAGGCTATGTTACGATATTGCAAAATAGAGGTCTCCACTAAACCACATTTATGATAAATAAACGCAACATCTTTGTACTCTTATGGTCCTGATCGTAGATCTTACATTAGTTGCACAACTGAATATAAGATGTTTAATAATTTTTTTTGTTTCGTAATTAATAATAATATTAAACTTTCAGCAGTGATGAAAAAAATGGGGACCTGGTTTAAAGAAGAGAAAATAAAATAACCATCGTTTAATCAAAGCCTGTTAGATAAAAAAGTTCGAGTTAATTATTATATTATAGTTCTGATTAAAAAAAAAACCAAATAAAATTCTTATTAATACTTTTACAGAAAGTCCATTAAAATTGGTTTAACTACCTTATGAGAGCTAAAACATTTTTCTTCTATACATATAGTCTTTATATGATTGATATAAATAACCTAACCAAACATGTCACATTAGCTCAACTTTAAACTCTAAAGTTTAATCTTGCAAACTTTTCCTCTCCATATGGGCGATAGATTTTAATATTTCTACATTCTTACCGATATGCATCATACCAGTCCTACCTTCCTTTTTTGAATAAAATTAAGGATAACATGCAGCTTGACTTGAACTTTTTAAAGACTAAGAATAGTAATCGGCCACTCTCATCAATGCAGAATTCCAATTGTAATGTCTCAGAATTTTTCAGGATTGCGTCCTATATATCAAAAGTCAGGCTGGCAGATAGCCAGCATAAGCTGAGTAAAAAATTAGAATACTCTTATTCACATTTCTTAAAATGGATAAGCTATCTTGACCAACAGATGAATGTGAAAGTCGAGGAATAATAATCACTTTAAAGGTATTCAAATATTTCAAAGATAAGCGATTTGGAGTGTTCGACATGACTTTCTCTTCCAAAAAGAGAAATACAACTAATTACTTATAGAGACGCATAACGACGTAGCATGTTCATATATAGAATCAAGATGTTATTGTCAAGAAAAAATCCAGGATATATAGGAAGTTTATACACAACGCCTAACATCGCAGTTATAACAAACTGTAATTCGGTAATTGTAGTTTAGTTATTTCACGTCAACGTTCCCCAAAGCTCAGCACCAAACAAATAATTAAACATCGACAAAGTACTAGCATCATGGAAAAAGAAAGAAAAGTTTTAGCCAGTGAAAGTAAAAAGTTGTAACTCATAGAAACTGATAATAATCTTAAAGAAATGGAGGATGTCTAGCAAAACGCGACAACTTGGACATGCAACAATAAACGATTCAAAACCATATATATAACGAAGGCAAAATCTGCTGTTAGGATAAACGGAGTCGTATATGTATTTAGAAAAGTAAAATAATCACGACTAGTTTAAGAAGAGCAACGGTTATGAATTGAACAAGAATAAGGAAGAAAACTGAGTGACTAAAAGGCCGAAGACGTCTTTTTGTGTTTAGATCACAGATACTACAGGAAAGTCTCTACGGTAAAGCACAAAAAAACACCAAATATTTTCGGAAACTCATCGAAAAGTCCAGAACAAGAAGACAACCATCATTTGTTTTTTGCAATCCATTAGGAAATCCAGACATGCATACATAGGTCAAGCGGAAATGCCCGGTGAATGAACAAAAAAGATTGGAGATTTACCCTGAAGCCATAACATAGACTTTCCACTTAATAACTTTTGCTAATTTAATGTCCAGTCCAATAAGTGAAACAGGGTGCGAAAGATAACATCTTCCAGAGAATAACTGATTTTATAATAAGTGCAATACGTCCAAGGGACAAAATAAAAAATTTTAACGGCTTTTACGTAGATCCAGATGAGTGGACAATATTTTACGAGCATTTTCGGAAATCGACTAACCTTTGGAGTTCCCGCTATACCGAAACAAGCTTCAACTAATCATAGAGCTGTTACCATTTTTGAAAAAATTTTGTCAGCTCCTATACCCATTTATGGCAGCCGTGTGATCTAGGATAAGAAGAAAATGTATTGTAGTAGCTGAGTACAGTTGTCTAAATAATTGCAAACAAGTTTTAAGAAAATGGACGCAAACAAAGGAAACCATATTGTTACTGTTTAGTACGGAATAGTTATTAATTATTATTAAGAATAGTTGTAAGGATTATCTTATTTCAAGAATTAAGATTCTCCAGGCAAGTTGAGTGACAGATCTATAAGGCTAAGTGATCGGTGGGTTCCCTTCAGGTAGATGACCGTTGTCGTCTCTTTTGTGTTAAATACAAGTTTTATGGTCCTATTCAAAAATATAATTATGAGTTTAAGATTTGTCAGCGGGTTTTTTCGTCATTAAGCTAAACAATTGCAGCCGTCTTCCTTTTTGCAGGTAATTATTGTCCCTGATTTCAAGAACCCACCCCTTGAATTTGATGTCACTCACTTGCCGACTCAGTTTGTAATAATAGTCAGTCGTTAACAAGCAACCTCATCGAAAGCCTCGACTAATGCACTCGAGCACATTCGTAACTTTGAATTTTTGTTTAACTGCAGTCAACATTAAATTGTAGTATCGAAATCGCAGTGTTTGATTGAAGAAAACATCATCGCAAATAAGAGGATTTATTATTGCAATTTTTCCCCCTATTAACTATCGCGACAAACTAGCCGCGGTAACAAACAGTTACATATATTCGTATTTTAAGAAAGGACATCACAGAACATTATCCACAACCATGTAAAATTGACGAATATGGAAGGAATCACCGTCTACTCTTACTAGAAGCGAAGAAAGCATGCAATTGGAAGAACTGGAGCGAAAGGAAAAATATACTTGTAATAATTTAAGCAGTAGATAAACAGGTGTTTAGCCTGATATCTCAAGTGTAGAGTTAACATTATTTCCATTGTGCTTACAGAACAACTTTGGGTGATGAGCACCATTATTGACCAAGCAATTACAGACTCTCAGGTTAAACAGTACATATTGTCCACTTCGGTTGGAATGTTAATACGTAGTGTATAATGACCTAAAATCCAACATCATTTCTTTGAAGATTTGAAGCAAGATGAGTTTTAGTTGGATAACATAAAAACAAAGAAGAATTTGTGCTTTTCTGTGCAGTCTATGTTTAGCTTCAAGTTGTTAAAAAAGTTGTAGAAGTCATAGAAGAAAAATCGGTATTATTACTTTTTATGTCGTTGTCTTAACAAGCTGTAATGATTATTTATGAGTTTAAGATACCAGAGTAGTCCGAAATTGCAATTACATGACATTACTTGAGGTTGAGGCAATAACACACTGAGATGGACGTTTGACTTAGAAATCGCTGAATTGATCTATATGGAACTTTACCATCTGGTTTCAAGAATTGTATAGTTATCTTTAGTTAAAAAAATGAAAACAAGATACACCTTCAGTTTAACATTAATGGTTTTGAAAAACTCTATAATGTTATGAAAAGTTATATTCACTTTTTCAATGGTTATGAAAAAGGATAAAATAGTGATACTAGGAAATATAACGACTTCTTCTTGTCATCTATTTTCAATGGAAAGATAAGAGAAATACAAGTACAAGATTTTAAAATTAATGGGAAAAAAATAGTCGTCCTTGGGTTTGCAAACAACATTAAAATACTTTTAGAAAATAAACATCAGTTAGAAGCAGTTCTGTAAGAAATAGAAGAAACTTTTCATTCGAATAGTAAATCTGCAAAGAAAAACGACGTTATAATGTTGAAGGATTTGTATGTGCGAGAATTAAGGTAATATCTAATGGTTTGCACAGCCAGAGAAAAGTAGTAAAGATTGAAGCATTTGGGTTATGGTGTTTTTGAAAAATATTAAAGACTTAGCAGTCGGAAGGAGTTAGTAACGAAGAAATTTTTAATCAAAGAGTTACGTAATAGACTAGAAATTGCTTTCTACTATTAGGTTCTATAGAGGGAAAATAACCACGACTTCACTACCCCTAATTGCAGTCTTCTTGATGCGCCCTGCCGTGGATGATAGTGGGACACTTTGTGCCACTTGATGGGCGATTGTAAGAAGGTTGCTCTATCGACCTCATAATTGTAGAGACCACGTAGTTGGATTTCTATTGTGGAAAGAAAACCCATTTATTCAAATCCACATTGAACAGAGTAATGAGTTACACTAATTTGAAAGGATCGAAAAACCAAGATGTAACCAACTTGGTGGCATTAGATCGTCACATGGAAATTCTCTTGATGTGAGGGTTACCCAGAACATTTTCGTTTTTTTGCCATTTGCACAACGCGAATTAATTAAGCGGAGCGATCTAATTTGGCCGTCCGCCGCATGAACAGTACACTACACCTGAATGCAAACAATGCACACGCCACTCAAGCCGCTTTATGGTGGTGTCCGCTTCCGATTATAATCGTGGGAATTAGCCGCGTCTGGTTTTTCACCCGCCATCGTGATGCTGAAGAGAGATATGCAAAAGGTCGCGCAAACTTAAATGCAACGGCCGTTGCCGCCGGCAAGCGTTCCCAGGAACATTCGTCATTTCACGCACATCAGAAACGTCAACCGTTTCGTTAGACTTTGTATGATGCCAAGATAATTTGGTTAATCCGGCTTTGTCTGGACCAATTAATTAAGGAAGATTCAAGACGTTCAAAGGTTAGATTGCAAATTGTAAATTGTGTTTGAATTCACGAAAATAATTTTTTGGAAGTGCAAAGAAAGTGTGAAAATTTAAGTATAAGAAGTCACAATACCTGATATTTTCTAAATAGATAGATGGACAGGTAAACGGGAGGGTAGGGGATCGGTTGGATAGCTTGGCAAGTGGTCAAATGGACGAATAGACGGCTGAACAAGTGAACGGGTGTGCTGGAGATCGGGTGGACGGGTAGATGAGTGGATGGAAAGATATCTGGATGAGTGGACAGCTGGACAAGTGAACGGGTGGGTGAGTAAACGAATAGACAAGTAGAAGAGAACGGGAGCATGGGATACAGGGTGGACGGATGAACTTGTAAACAAGTGGAAACCTAAGAAGTTAGATAGGATAGTTTAAAAATAGAAAGATTAATTGAAGAGTAAGAGATTAAAAACGATATAATGAGAATAAAAAATAAAGATAAATACATCCGATTGATTTCTACAGTAAAACCATTACTGGAAAAATGCAAAAGAAAATAGAACATACAGTTAATGATGCTCTGATAAATTACAATCTTAACTCTTAGTTCAAATCTTATGACCGTAGCAAAAAAAAAACCAAAAAACGTTTAGTTAAAAGAGAACCAAATTCGATTGTTTTTTTATTAAAAAATTCAAAGATAACTTAGACTTTCTCTCAAGTAAGCTGATAGAACAGACTGCAAATAGAATTGGGAAAAAATTATGTTGTATGTTATACTTTCTTATGCGCCCAGATAAAAAACATTGAAAAAACTGTAAAAAACTTTTTTTCTAAGTTTCTAAAATCATAAATTAAATACAAATAGAAAGGTTCTTAAAATCTATTGATGAATATAGATATTAAAAGATATTAGATCAAGAAGAAAGTTGAGCAATAATGAGAAACAAAATCGATCGTACATCTCCTTTCTATTTGAAATTTGAATGGAAGGGAGAGGAACAAGATAATCTTTGTGTGCACAAACATCTTCCATTTTTCCCACGTTTTTTGACCACAACGTGGGAACTTCCCACGCCCATCCGTAGTGACATTGCGGCGCGGCAGACATAAACAATCACGAGCGCTCCAGTGCCCGTGATTGGATTGCAAATTAGCCGGTGAATTGTGCACGTTTTTCTGCTCGAGCCCAGACTTAAAGGATGTAATTACCGACTGGTCTGCGGAGTCGTGATTGTGCCATTTTTTCGCATCGACAGAAGCGGCCGCTTGGTGGTGGCGCGCGTTGTGCGGGGTCTTTTGCCGGCGCTAATTAGCATGACGCTCGTTCTCCGCGCGAGGTTGATCTGGACCGAAGGCTATCCGCGCGGTAATCGACCGACTGCTGCTAAAAATGAATTAAAGTAGATACAATCTGCTGCGACGTGAC
Organism: Sinelater perroti; assembly: GCA_036346155.1. NCBI lineage: Eukaryota > Metazoa > Arthropoda > Insecta > Coleoptera > Elateridae > Sinelater > Sinelater perroti. The sequence goes on from JARFIY010000201.1 coordinate 837,236, forward strand.
ATTCAAGGAAGTCCGCCCATCGTGTCCACTTGGGACAACGCCAGCAAGGTGGTGCTCCCTCTCAATCTGTACTCGCTACTGTAAGTGGCTTGACATCCTATTTCTGAAATGTAGGTTGAACCGTTATTGTTCATATGAATGGCTAACGAACAATTCAAAGCTCACGTTTTTTTCCATGAGAATGTGTATCGAAATCGGTCAGAATTAAAGTTGATGACTTGTTTAAACTCTAGCAAGTTCAAGAAGTTCTTTACTTTCTAATGTTAATGGATATCTTAAAGAAAGTCCACTCTCGAGATTCTGAATAGTAGTAATAATACCAAGTATCATCGTTATTAATGACAATGTTTAGATAGATGTTATCTTCACTTTCCTACTAATTCAGTATCTACGGAACTCTCTATGAACAATATTTGCTCTGTATCAATTCCGTATTCAATGTATCAAAACTGTTATCCCTCTCTGCGCTTATTTTCCTGCTCATAATCCGTAGGTTCATGTAGATACGCCTAGTCAGGTATTTTATATTTTAGGGGAACAGATACTCAATACTCAGCCGGCATCACTAAAATGCACTATCAACAGTTTTACCACGTTTATCTTGAGTGTTTGGTTGTTAGTAGGTGTTATTTTATCCCTGTCACAAGCTCGTTTATCAGGCCGTTCTTCTACTGTTATCGCACGCCAACCAAACGTACGCAATATTGGTGAAAAACCATATATATCCAATGTTGACGTCTATCTTCAACATATCGACCTTAAGTATAGTGCACATTAAAAGTTGTTAGGTGTAAGAAAATTTAAACATCAAAGACTTTCAAAAAGTAAGTTGAACTTGTAGTAATATATCTACCCTAGCAAAAAACTTCTGACAATTTATATATGTGAAACTAATAAACTAACAGAAGCAACAAACTAAAAATTGTTCTTTCTTTCTTAGCTTAAACTAAGAATATTTGAAAGGTCAAAATACCATCAGTGAGATTGTTAGCGATAAAATACAACGTTTTGAGGCGATGTCAGCCTTAATTTAAAATTGTAGAGAATAGTAGATAAACATTGTGGAGGTAATCTGTTTAAAGATTTCTACATTTTTATTTAGACATTGTTAGGTCAAATTATTCGGATTTATTCCAAATCTTCAACTGAATCCTTAGCCTTCTACTTTTAGCAAACATATGACGCCATCTTGTTTTACGCAAATCACTCATAAAGATACTGAAAGGGTTAGGAGACTTCTATTATCAATAATCTCTTCTCAGAAGTTTTTCCTTAACTGCAAGAGAAGTGTAGATTTCAAATATTTAGACTGAGGAAAACAGCTCCCATTGACAATTTCTTGTTAAAAACTCTGTTTTGTATAAAGGATGCCATTTAAATAATGCTTAATCATCTTCAGTAGCCAAAGTGAGAATATCACTGTTTTTAGTTTGAAAACTCAAACTCTCAGAGGAGCAACGATGTTGAGATAAACCTTTTTTATGGATTTTAACGAAGAATGCAATTTGAAGAGAACTTTACAAACCCCACCGCCATCCAAGGGCTAGGAGGACTGCAAGGTATAGATTGACTACCATCTAGAAACAACATCTGCAAGAATTCTCTCCACCCATTATATTTCGTGGTATTAATTGGAAACATTTGGAGAAACATTTGAACTTTACAAAAGTAAATTATCTTATAGACTTTAAGAGTACCTATGTCTACACGGTTATTGATGTACGAGAGACCGTGCAATTGATGGAAATGGGTAATATTTGCTTTATACCTATCCACTGCTTTGGGAGCAATTTCTTCTAACAGTGATATATGAAAAATTTCAGTTATCTTTGGTATTGGTCTAATTAAGACAAAAATATTAGTAAATGCGTAAAATAGAACCTGTCTATGTAAAAAAGGGTTGCAACCACAGCAGGTTATGTAAATTTTATTCGATGTACAACAATTTACAAGAAGAACATCAAACAGTTTAATCGCTGTCATCTTCAGTGAATTATGTTCACTACTCAGGAAATTGTAACAGCCTACTTGAAAAAATGTGTGTGCCTCACCCCCATAATTTATCTTGGCGATGATTTGTTAGAGATATCATCTGCCACGTTGGAAAATCAGACTTTCTGCTTTTAAAGTTAAAATAGAAGTTCTTAATAACTAGCAAGAATTTTATCTCTAAACTAGTTTATACGTTAACAATTTCTTTGACTCCACTCATCCAAGGAGAGAACGACAACCTGTATACCACTAAATCTAAGACTTTCGTTAAACATTGCCGACCTAGATGATGAAGCGGTCATCCAAGAAAACAACATTTTGGAGAAGCATTATTCTTAATATAAAATTGAGGGAGGATGGTAAGCAGAAGTTCTATATTTATTTTTTTGCACCGTGCAGTACTGTAAGACATGCGTAATGTTTACGTGCCTAATTGTAAAACATCTGTAACTCTTAGACCACCACCAGAACTAAAAATCAAAATTTACTCTTTGAAAGGAAAACTACTTTAGAAAAGGTGCCAGATTCATCTAGCATAGTTTTTTCTACTACTAATGTCATTATTGTGTAATACAAAGTTTTATCAATAATAGAATTAGAGGAAAACACATTTTAAGGTTCAAAACCTAAGGTCTTAGTTTTTATTTATCTTTATGTTATTGGAGATGAGTTAGGGTTGCCATCGCTTATAAATAACCTCATAAGAAGAAAACGATTGAATAGTATTACACAATTAGAGCTTTTGAGACGTTCAATTATGCTGTTCTGATGTTCCACAGTGCATTCAATGTATGTATGAGTGATCACTACTGAAGAATATGCTAAGGATTGCTCTTCACTGTCTATTACAGAAAATTTAAAAGATCCACCCCTCTCACCCACCTTGATGGACATGTATTATAAAGAAAGGGATCTTCTGTTTCATAAGTTAAAAAGAAAAATTTGATAGAAACATTGAGTGTAACAATGCATGTAGAGTCTTTTTATATTGATGTCTAGTAAGAGTGCAAAAGACTGGCTGTCAAAGTCATGATCACTACCAGGAGAACTCAAAATGACCATTTATTCTATTTAGATACCAGTGAAAATCTTAACAAATAGCCCCTTTATAATCTCACTCATCTGTAAAATGAGAAGCATCGTTTATACCGCTATGAATAAGGCTGAACAGTGTCCGCTAGTGTTTAAATGGCAAAACAGTTACCTCAGGACGGTATCAACTTTAATACAAAATTTGTGGATGAAGAAGAGCCAACTGTGCTTGCAGGACGCAACATCAATTTCACGCGTTCAACAATTTAGTTGTTTTAATGCAAACTAATAAAAAACCTCTCCGAAGATTTAAGAATTGGGACAAAATTAATTATTCTCTCTATATGAAAGTTGTATAGCTGAAAGTACAGGATGTTCCGTTCGTTACTGAATCCAGCATTTCTTTAATAATTTGAATACCAGTAAAGACATTGGAACGACATTTAAAGCTCACCTACCTCATCTTGTGAGAAATGTGATGAGATCATAACATATGGTGCAAGTAGTTATCATTTGCGTCCAAACAAATAAAATTTAGCTTGCCATATTTTAGAAAGGGTTTGCCAATACATCCGTTGTCACTGTCTAAATTTTTAAAATCTATATGGTTCGTTGATTATTGTAGCAAACTCCTCCTTTAAAATATCCACACAGTAAATTAACAAACAACCTTCGATCGAGCTTTTGAAATGGCTGGTCGCTGAAAAATTACTCAATTTTAACATTTCTGGCGTACGATGTATAGGATGTCGTTCCATCGCGCTGAAAATATTCGATTAAGGTGTTTTCTGACACTTCTTTGGAAAGTGATTCTCGGGTAAACATTAATAAGTTAATTCTCAAAATTCCCGTATTTGAACAAGTAAGGAACCTCTTGCAATACTTGAAAACCCCCTTCGTTCAGAGAAAATTTGTGTTTTATGTGAAAATATTGGTAGCCCACAATTGGCTCTTTCTTCAATACAACCATCGCAATAGCTGCAAATATTTAGACGATGAGGAACTTTTCATTGACGAGATTCAGCAGGATAAAGCGACAACCCAATTTTCAAGGAGACCGTCATTTTGAAGAGAATTCGGGCATTTTTGTGGGGATATCTAAACGAGAATTTACAACAATACACCACAAAACATAGATGCTTTAAAAGTAAACATTATTAAATAATTTTAGATAGTGATAGCGAATGCGCTAAGGATTATCAGAAATAAGGTTGGCTGAGTTTAACGCTGTTTAGGCGCAAATGGTGGTCACCTCCGTCATGTTATGTTGTCAAAAAATTTATTGTAAAACGGAAGTAAATATGCTCCAAATTGCGCTGTAAAACTTCATAGCCTTCTTTAAACAAAAACCTATAAAAGCGTGGTCGGTAAGATCTATATTTATGATTTTTGACGACACTTTCAATCTTACGCCACACTGCGTGCAATTCGAATTAACTTGCATTGAATTTATAGGCATCGCAATACGATGCTCATTTCATTAACAACATTCACCACAAATGTAAATGCAAATGCGATACCACCATGCACATTAATTACCTTAAGGTAATTTGTACTGAGTTAAAATTTATTGGAAATTACAAGAAACGACGTACGTATGTATAAATTAAAATATTGCGCTTCGTTGTGATTATAATAATTTAATGTAATTAATTGTTCAAAAGCTGCCAGAAATGCATCTTTGCATTTATGAGTTAACTAGATAGTGCCTCTATATCCAGCTACTTGTTTTTTTTTTATTCTGTTAGGATTTATTTATTGATGGCTTAAAAAAACTTTAATTTATCCTTATAAATTTCCAGAAAATACAAGCAGCCTGAAGCGTTACAATTGTGCTGGTACGCGAACGGATCGCAAGTAGACGACGGGTGAACGGGAATCGTGTTCGTGGCCATGCAAAGAGAAAAGAACGAACCAAGCTCGCAGATTGAAGCACTATTTTTCAGTGTAAGCTAATAGCTAACTAAAAGTATCTGAAATACATCGACTAGCACAGAGCAATCATCGCAAAACGAGCTGAAAATATCTGGCAACAAATCAGCGCTACTTGCTCTTAGAAGCACGCGGGCACCGAAGAATTTACGAGTCAATGTTTAGAACCTTTAAAATATGATGGATACCGAAATCAAAATCCAATTTTATTAGACCAATGCGTACGTTGGAACTCCGGAAAACAGAAGTGCAGAGCAGTTGGTCGAAAAGTGACAGGACTAGAATTACCAATATTCAAGACCATTCCAATAGCATTCCTAAAGAACCAGTTACCAGCTAAAGCAAAAGTAAGATGAGAGCAGAGATGTCAAATAACAGAAACGGGACAACATGTGCAGATATTTATTTCTACAGTCTACTATGCAATAAACTCCTCGGAATAGTGGTATGAGTTGTATCAGTGACTTTTAATAAGGGGTTGGTTAACAAATCTGTATTCTATACATATGTACGCAAACTTGTAACGGATGAGCGGGGATTTGGCAAATTTGATTTAATAAATTGTGTACTGCGAAAACAGGGAAAGTGATAATCATCTTTTGAAAACACTGACAAAGTTTTAGGGTTTTGTTATCCCCAAAAATTTATGCAAAAGATAACTCATTTCTTTCGATGCCATACTTGTACTTTAAATAAGAAACAAGGAAAGATCTGATCTATCGTCTTTGGAAATACATTATCAAAACTTGTATGAGATCTAATCGAAAAATACAACTATTGTAGTTGGGCTTTGCGGCTAAAAAATGGCGTAAAACTATTGTTCACTCAACAAGCACATATTTAAACAATAACGAACCCTCTGAAAAGATTATTCTGAAAATTAACCATCAAATTCAATACATCGCGAGACTACGAGCTCCAAATTTATTTCTTGTTCTTTGGCAGTCCTACTTAAGACAATTCATTTTATTTTATAAAGAGTTCACTTTGCCGTCACTCTCAGAATGCCAGAAGAACTCGTTCTGTTTTATTTAGACGAGAAAGCTCCAGTAGGAAACACAGAAACAACGATTATTCGAAAACACTAAAAAAGTGAACTAAAAGTAAATTATACAAAAAGTAAATGTAAAACGCACATGTAAAAACAAAAAAACTTCTTTTGAAAATAAAACTAAACAATAATGTGCCACTCCTTAAAGCCCTAATCATTTTTAGTTTTTATGACGAAGCTCTTAAAGCTAAATTAGAAGCTCCTGCTCGACTTTCTATATAATGTTGCTTGTTATATTTTTAAAACTGTTCAGCATAGTTACAGTTACCCTATTAGGGACAGTCAGAGACATCCCGGGCAAGTTCGTCACACTCATTAAAAAAGCCAGGCTTTGTACTAAACTCTGCGCCTCTGCACACACCAGAGTTTATTTGCGTGTCAACTTCGAGGCATAGTTGACCTCTACTTCTCTGCTTTTTCAACTCGAGTATTTACAGTATCTACTTTAGTAAGTACCATTCTGAAGTTAGATGACCGTGAAGGGTCACAGGTGTCATTTTACGTAGAATACCCTAAATCTCAATATCACACCATAGGACAAGTAAAACTAAAAAAAAAAACATATCAAAAACCTAGTTCGATAACCTTTCTATGCATTTTATTTACCCATTGGCCTCCGTTCAAATTTGAAAGTTCAACCTTGTATTTGTACTTGTAGATAATATTTTAAGAAATATGAACATGATGATTTTTCAGGTGCTAAAATGGTGGAAGACACTATCGGAATAATAGTAATATGACTAGTACCAAAATCCCTAGACGTTTAGGATCAGGGATTCTCTATCGCGACTATGGTTAAAAAGACTTATGTAGACGCTTTAGCTCTTTCTATTTAATCATATAGAGTACTCGACACAAACATTTTATAAAATAACTATATTTTGTTTATTTTACTGTTGAATTTATTAGCCCTTGGGGAGATGAAACATTATATTTGTATAAAAATTAGAATTGATTAGATAGTCAAAGTAGTGAAGCCCACCTCGTTCTTTACTCTAAGCAATAAGAACATAACTACAACAAAAATCAAATTGATAGGTACCCATTGTATGAGGCTGAAACATGGACCATAAAATCAAATGACAACAAACAACTTAGTTAAATATTGAATATCATCGGTCAACTATTTATTGTTAGGTGCAATTTGGAAATGTCCAAGACAGAGCAGATAGCACACACAATAGAGGAAAATTGTTTAAAGGATATCTGGACCAAATAAGTAACATAAAAGGAAAGAGATTACTAAACAATGTAAGGTTCTACTTAAGGTTTTATCTTAAAATTATTTAGGCATGGGTCACGATCTTCCGGTCATTAAAATATGCTTTATAAAGCATGATGGCGCCAAAAACCTATTGAAGTTATTTCTTCGGCAGGCAATTTATTCCTACCTAATCAAAATCTCAAAAGCTTTTTTGATGACTTTGTTACAGTACATAAATTGCACCATTTCCATGCGAAATATAAACGACAAACCACAAAATAACATCCTTTACCAGACGAAAAATTTTGTGGAATAGTGAAGGATGTTTGATTGACTACTTTAAATGTGGTATGACAATTGCCGAGAAATATTATTTGACTTTGATCTTCAGACTGGGAGGTTGCGCAAAGAAAAAAGACGCCGATTTGCAAAAATAAACTTTATTTATTCCAAAAACTGAAGAAAAGTCCTTGGGAGTTAAAATTTGGACACTAGTAAAGTGTGCAAAACACAAATGTAAGAGGTGTCTTAAAGTTTAAGAGGATTATATAGAAAAATGACTACATAAACTATAATAGCGATCATAATTTCTGTACATCCCTGGTACACAAAACGTTTAATCTTCTGGTTAGACTTCCAATAAATTGCTATTCCGTTTCAGTACTTGGAGAGTCACATTTTTTCGAAATTCTGAGATTAGTACTGAACATAGTGAAAATATACATGGTACGGTTGAAATTCATTGGTATGTGATAAATTACACACAATATATTTGTTTCCAAACGACATCAACAAGCGAACAGATAAATATATGTAATACTTGAAGCTAAAATTAAAAACAGACGACATGAATGAAGATATGAGAGTAAAGTACCACGTGCGTCCCAAAAATATTTAATGTTGATACAAGGACAAATCAAATATAAACTGGAATTTTTTCTAATTTATATAAAAATGTAAAAGTACAAAAATAAATTTATTTTGCTGTATAATGCTGTAAAACTAAGGTGATTGTAACCTCAATCGATGAGGCAACATGGTGGTCAAACCTATATCCTTCAAGTGCTCCTTCTCGTGATGCAAACAAATGATAATCACGAGGCAATAAGTCCAAACTATAATAAAAGTGTTTTTAGTGTAGTTCAGAGCAAGCACTCGATTTTTGTCGCTTTTGAACAACTGTATGAGATAACGTCTTGGATTAAAAATTCGCTTTGTCAAACAACATGTGTCATATTTTGTTTAAAATTTGACGGTACTGTGCGGAATTTACAGTACAGCATTCGTGGAGAAAAGTGATTTACAAAACACATTTAATATAATAAAATATAACTGGCTTGTTTTAATTCTAGGGTGTAATTGTGTACCCAAGTGTCATCATAGGTGCAAAAAAACCTGGTAGCGTGTCAAAAGTTGTTTTCGGACGATTTTACGCTTTCTATCGCGAGAAACATGATAATAATCCGTTATACAACAGATAAGGATACGTTTTGCTCTGGCATCCCAATATTGGTTAAAGAAGCAAAAATTGTCATCTACAATTCTCAGAAGCCGGATCCTTCTTGATTCACTCTTGTATATATAGCCAATAAGAATAAGTTGTAATGCGCATGCGTGAATGAGGTCAACTGTACTGGCTAGGTCAATTAGGAGTTACACGCTATTCGTTTTCAGAAACTATTCAGATGATTCAGAAGGCTTTCAGAAATGATACAATAAATGAAGGCGTTTTACAAACAATTTAGAAAACCTGTTAAAAATAAATTGCATCCTGAAAAACCAACTGCATACGAGAAAAAAAACAAAAAATACAAAAATTGGCGACTGACAGCCTAAGAATTAATAATGAAATTGAGGATTCGAAAAGCTAAAGTGTGTGAGTCTGACTTAAGGTTTTGGCACAAAACGTACCTTGGTAAAATTTGCTCCGCAGCTACTGTTACCAGAGTAGAAAAGACGCTGTGCTGCAGTTAATAATGACTTGCTTCGGACTGCTACCAATGAACCACATATCCTCAGAAAAGTCATAATTGAAGATAAAACGTAGGTTTACCGTTCGGAAATAAAGGCTCAATTATCCTATTAAATGTTTCCTGGTTCGTCATGCCCCCCAAGGTGTTTACTTTAAAGGCCACTAAGGTACCACCGCATCATTTTTATTAAATGTATCGATTTTTGTTATTGTAATTGTAGTTTTTGTATTATATGGCTTCATACTTACGGATCAGATTACGCATATATCGGTAACTTTTAAAGCTCTTCGTCCTTGAAAACTTATTGCGGCTACATCCTCTGGCAATAACACGATCGAGCGTGGCGACATAATTTGTGGGAATCTTTATTGATGGTGACTTACATTCGCTTTACTAGAACGAACAGCGCTCCTTAATCTTCTTCAGCATCTTCAAACCCGTCGCCCAAGGCCTCTCCATTTTACGCCTCAACTCGGCCGTGATGCACTCGCTCTCGCAAGTGTCCATTGATGGGTTATTGCTTTCGACGTCCTGTCTGATGCTTTTACTATCGAAATTTAAACTTTGAAAGGTGCCACCTGTTACTGTAACGTAACGTTACTGTACAAACGTATGTTAACAGAGTCCTAAAATTTTTGAATCAAAAATATTCAGCTTCAATTCAAATTAAGATTAACTCACAAATTCTGTTAGAAAGCACAAAACAAAAGAAATTGTAACTTCTATACTATGTGATCAAAATTATCGAAATATTTATTTCTTACTTATAAACTGACGTCTAGAGGTCACCACAACCTGGACAACAACTAGAAAAGCACTAAACTATGCATTGTTTAGTGCTGAGAAGGTCAAACAGAATTAAAAACTCAAAGAAACTTTGAAGATAGTGTGATAAATGGTTATTACATGAGCAGGAAATCGAGATGTTTTAGTCCGTCAATATGACTAAATCAACTGTTAAAGACGTAATTGTGTATTAGAAATATAACGCCATAACTACAACAAGGCTATAGTCGGGTAGGTCATGCAAGGTGAAAGAAATAGATCATCTTGCAATTTTGTAATTTTTTAATTAACCAAAAGTTTCGTAGTGCTGTCAAGAATTGAGGCAAATGAGTTTTTATGGCCGCCCAGTCGTCCACAAACCAACATTTTCTATTGTAAATATTAAGGGCCGCTTACATCGGTGTAAAGAATGGATCCCTTGAATTGTAGACGACCAGAAACGTATGATTTGTAGTGACGAATTACGTTTTATTATACGATAATCTGATAAAAAAGTTTTGATGTGACCTAGAGAACGATACGAGGCAGAATGGGTAATATTGACAATAAACATTGCATGAAATAGAATGACCCTTCTTGTAAACATGGAAAAACATAGATATTTTTACTAATCCTGCCTATGATTTTGTGATGGCGGTTGCCTGTGTTATTATGGCGATACTTTCTGTCATAAAACAGTGCTTTCCCTGGTAGTTTGCGGAAATAACATTACAAAAATGAATTAGTTGGTTCAGGGCTCTGAAATCCCCATTAAACACCTTTGGAATTAATTAGAAGGCCAGGTTTGTTTCAGACTCCGATTCATATTATATACATGGATAGACTCGCTAAGAAATTTAAAATCTATTATAAAGATGATAATAAAAAAGCACGGAAAAAACAAATACAGAACACAAGTGTCCATCCACAACCAGAATGTGAAGGCATATATCATATGGTAGTAGGACATCTTATATACACAAAAAGGAATATTAAAAGGACAGAAAAAGAACACAGGTAATTAAAAATCACAAAAGAAAACAGGCCTACTGAAATAATATAACATATATAGTGACGTTATAGCAATATAGAATGCAAAACAAATTATATATAGACAAAAAAGTGTTATAAAAAATATATTAAAATCTAAAGTAAACCATTTGACACAACCAGTGAAGCTCTTGGTATCGAAACTAAAAAAGGTAAATATATAGAAAAGTTCTCGAAGATCTAGAGAATATAATAAGGTAAAAAGAAGTATAAAATGGGTATTACAAGAATTTAGTATAAGTTAAAAATAAGTGAAGAAAAAGTAAGTTACTGGAACAAACTACGCATAAATATTGATAATATTTTTAATATAATAGATCAACAACAGTTTGGAGGGCAATAGAAAATCAGAAATAATACAAATAGCCGAAAACTGTACAAGTTATGCCGCCAAAACAATGGATGGCTCTCTATATTAATTTCTACAAGAAATAAAAAATATATGAAAAAGAGAAAGAACTAATAAAAAATGTAAACACCAGTTTTAAAATAACAGAAGAAAATACAATACTTAAGGATGGAACTATTTAAATAAGGTGCGGATGAAGTTATAAAAAATATATAAAAGATATTCAATAAAATAGAGGAAGTAGAAAAAAAAGTTGCAGATGTAGCCACTAATCACTATCTCCCAATAAGCGTGCTTAAAATCAAACTAGTAGCAACGAAAAACCTAAAACCTCACTAAGAACGAAGTACGAACTGGAAAAACTTAAAAAACGGCTAGGGGCAAGAGAGTACAAACAAGAGAACAAATTTAAAACATAACTATCCAGAGAAGTGTAAAGATGTGACAGAATCTCTGAAATTGACAGCTGAAATAGCACTTGGATGGAAAGAAACCGAAGAAAGGACACATGACTGCCATTAAAGGTAGAAAGAGATTTAAAGAAGAAATAAACACCACTAGTAACAAACAAAGAAGGGAATAGCTCCACAACTTTTTCAATAAAATATCAAAAAATCGTAAGATTAAAGAATCTTAGGTGAGACACTCATAACATAAAAATCCCATACTAATAAGATTATGATCAGAGAAACCAATTTCATCTTCAAAGCCACAAATGCAACTTTCGAGGAATGGCTAAATATGAAAGGTAATTAGGAAGAAAATGAAGACATCATACAGTTACAAATAAAGAACCTATTAACACTAGCCCACATACTAAAAAAGAAACTTAAGAGGTAATACGGGAACTCAAAAACAACAAATTAATTCAGGAACTCTACAGAGGCACCGCCTTCCAAGTAATCTTCAAAGGTATGACTATGTCACTAGATACAGTTCTTTCGGGCAGATCTTAACCACGTAAACGTATACATAAGAATAGTTAGCACAAATTCAAAGAAAATATTAATGAGAATGCTGAAGAATTTATCTAACTGGACAGCATCATAACTACAGATAAAGGTGGAGGCATTGACGTTAAAAAGAGAACTAAAAAAATCTCGATAAGCCTTTGGACAACAGAAACCTATTTAGACCTCATACAACTATCAACATCAACGAAACTAAGAATATATCATTGTAGTGTAAAATATGAAGGATATAACATCAAAAATTTAAGTATTCGCTAATAAATTCTTGCGACAAATATTAGGTATCTATTGGCCAGAGCGAATAAGCAATGATAAATTTTTGGAAAGAACAAACCAGTATAAACCAAGAAAGAGAGTTCTACATCGTAAGTTGAGCTGGTTAGGACATAGATTGCAAAAATCTATCAGAAACATAGTGAAAACCCCATTAGAATAGCAAACCACGCTTGAACTAGAGACGATCAGTTTTAGATGACTTGTATACTGTCAAAACATCATGACAAGAAATTTAGTTTTTTGGAAAGCTCACATAGAGCATTAATATGTGTCAACTAGGAGATCAAGTTTCTTTCTAAATATTCCTTTGTCCGCAAACGTCGTTTTTCCAGATCCCTTTCGGTAAGCAACGGTTTTGCTGTAGACTTCTGCGTCATTTTATAGTCATGAGCTCTACTTTACAACATTTTTTGGTCAATTTTAGGCAAAGTTAACGAAACGTTAAGTTTAGATTTTATCCACATATTTCTAATATCACTTAATTATTTTTTGCTGAGGTTACTTGTCTTTTTCCTCGATTAAACTTCTGTAACTTGTAATTTTCCATAAAATTAGGAGAATTGTGCAAATAACGCACTGCTACTCCAATACTCATTTGTTGACTTTAGAGATGGTGACAGAAAAACATCGCTTTAAATCTCTTTATTGTGAAACCATACCACTTGCTTCGCTGACACAATATCAACTGATTTTCAACTTAAAAGCATACTAGAACGTATTTCAAGAAATTAAATCGTTTGCGACTGGACGTTCTTGTAGGATTAACTGTATTTTTTTTAAGTTACACTTTAAGAGTTGACACTAACACATGAAAAAACATATTTTAGGTACCTCTATAAGCTCTTAAATTTAAAACCGGAAATTAATTAACACACCCTATAATTTGCTTTCTAAATGCAAACCAGACTGTGCGATGTTTAATTAACCGGAGAGTGATCCGATAATCTTAATTTGCAATTTATGCAAATGTCAGCTGATGCAAGATATTGCTTGCTATCAAAATTACAATCGATAAAATTACAGCGTACAGCGTTTTTGTGTTTTGGGTTGCGTTATTTATTGGTAAAGCGGGTGTTTTTAATTTGCATACGAAATTTCAGCTATGCAGGTATCTTGCTGCGTAATCAAGTGAAATAAATGATAAGTGAAGATTCTGAAATGTTGATGTTAGCGTAAAAATTGATTTTTATTATCAGCTATTACGAAAAATTTTTATGTTGTCTGGAGACAAAACTCCAAAACTTCTATTAGATTTGTATTATGAGATTCCAATATTTGAAAAAAAAAGTTGTTTTTATAAGTCCTTGTATTATTTCCATGAAATTTTAAATCTATTAGCTAAAAACGTCATTTAATTAAGAAAATCTGGTGTGAACATCACACAACTTTCCTTATCCTATTATTATATATTATACCGGGTCCATCGTCTCGACCCTGCGCTGCTCTCGTCTAAAAATTTGTTAATTTAAAAAAGGACTAGGTGCGAGTCCAACACTCGAAAGCTGATTAAAATAAACAGTACAAGACAATAATTGACTCGTACTTAAAATTTTGCTACGTCACTGAAGGTAAGCGTTCGAGCTCGGCCGCACGACCTTCCGCATTATCGCCTGCGTGCTCAGTGTTTCCAGGCATCAATAATTTTATTACCCTGGACGTCCCTTGTGCGCATGCTTGCTTCTACGCTAAATGATAACGGTACTGTTCTCAATTCCTAAACATTTACATATTTAATATTATAGATTTTAACTTTTGGAAAACATAATAAATTAAGCATAGGAAGAAATTATTGACGCACAATTATTTGTATTTACCAAATTAATTGTTTGTTGTTGTGTTATAATTTTCCAAGCAGATTACGCTACAACATTGAATTAATCAAATTCAAACAGTTTATATTGACAGTTATTTAAGCAGGAAAAAGATTTACCAATAATTTAGTATAAAGTAATCGGACAAGATATAATATTTTCCTAATTTACATGCTGTAAGAATTTATTTACCTATTGGCATTTTAATTTTGTCATTTTCAATAACAGGGAACAGTACCGTTATCATTTAGCGTAGAAGCAGACGTCTAGAGTAATAAAATTCTTGACGCCTGGAAACACTGTGCGTGCTCCCTCCTAGCGGCCAAGCGCTCCACCCCGTCCTCCCGCAGTCGGCCAGGAAGCTCTCCGAGCGCGCTATGATTGGTCCGTTTAATTAATTTTAATCGGCTATGACTTATTTATTTGACCTCGAATCAAAAAATTTCCTTGTAATTTTTTGTTCGCCTCGGTCTGATCTATCCGGTAATATAAATTTGCCCAAACATTTTATGAACACCCGGTATATTGAAAATCCTGAGCTTCAATTTTTTTTGGAGTTCCTATTTTACCAACTTTTATTTTAAATTTATGTTTATCTCATGATAATAAATCATTTTTATTCTCATAAATTTTTTGTATCTTCTACCGTTTAGATTCGCGACCGCTTTGCGACCGATTTTGCGACCTTGCGACCAAACGGCTCGGCCGATTTTTACCAAAAACTTCGCACTGCGTCCCCTACATACAAGTAACTTGCATACCAAATTTCATGTCTCTAGCTCTTACACACACACACACACACACGCACGCACCACACTCACGCACGCGCGCGCACACACACACACGAACCATTGGCTCAAACCAACTTTTTTGGTGTCCTGCGGCTATAATTCGTCCAGAAATGTGAAAAACTGGGTAGGTCAAATTTCCGCCGATTACATTACTTTCCTTATTATAGGATAAGGAAAGTAAAAATGGGTTATTAAAAGAGACTCAAAACTTACATTGAAATGTAGGTAGCGTAAGCTCAATACATCCAAAATTTGTTCACCTTTCTATATAGTTAAATTAAAAGGTTTCCGAAGTTATTCAAGGTGCATTTTATTTTACAACGCAAACAATTGGTCCAAAGTTTCCGGGAATGACTTTCTTCAAGATCGTCAAAATAGCCATTTTCAGTCTCAATCAGTTTTACATTCGACCTAAATTTTTTTCCAGCCAAGCATATTTTGAGCGTTGTTGCTTTAGAACGACACTTTCTTCTTGATCGTTTCGGGATGTTTCTCCTGCCCAAAACTACTGCCCAAATTTTTTTTATCCACAATTGAATATATCATATAATATTTATATTAGTGGTAAAAGATCTATATTTTCGTCTCACTATCTGATTGCTGTATACCATCGGAGCGATGTGGCAAGAATCGTGCTTTAGATAATCGCATTGTTATCCCTCGTTAGAATTTAAAATATTCAATTATTTTTGGCAACTGATTGAGCACTTTCCACACATTTGGAGCTCAAGATTGAACTCGGGTCCATTTGCGTTGTTGTCAAGACCCCTAACTGCTCGACCACAAATTGTCGAGAAATATTTATTTTAGACTTTCATTTTCAAAAACCGCGCATCAAAATTTTATAAAATGGCATTTAATTTTAACCTACTAAGACAATTTTTTTTTACAAGTTTCAACCTGAAGAAAATGCTAAAGGAAATGAGAGTAAGGGCAACAAGTACTGCCACAATGAACAGGATGAATAACTAACTGTCCCATAGAAGTGAAAACAGTACAAAGAAGAAAAATAAAGGTCTCTCTAATTATAGATTCGACAAAAAGAACGAGACCTTGGATAACAATTGTGCCAATCTGTTGATAAATTATGACACAATATAACCAGTACCTACGTAAAAAGTTAGAGCAGATGTGAAAAAAGGGAGATACAGATCCCTCAACCGAAACTCGTGGTAGAATAAAAATAAAGAAATGGGCGGTGTCGATAAGCTGAACTTGAATGCGCAGAAGTATCATATCAGAATTCGAGTAAAAAATGGCACATTCAACTGGTAACCAATACATTGGACATAGTGTTAGACAATGCACACGCTCTCTACTGCCTCGCCAATAAAAAAATTGTATTGCTTTAATTCAGGAGAATGGTGGCAAAAGCACATCTTGCTGAATCGTCTCTTTCAGATCCAAGACGATAAACATTACATGTTCCAGTAGAGATCAAGATTTATGGCACATGATCGAACACACGGCCATAGGAAACAAAGAAAATGTGCAGTCTGTAAGAAGAACGCAAGGTTAAACGCTTAATTTTTGTTTTCAGTCTACAATGACAAAGGTTAATTCGAAACACTCCGCAACTATTAAAATGCACAAATTTGCTTGCACCATCCACGCTATCAGTTACTCAAGAATTATCATATCCTTGTCTAGCGGAGAGTAATTCTTTATTTATTGAGATTTTCTGAGTTACATACGAACTAAATTTTTGGTCTTTAAAACAGAAACCTACTACGTTAACGTTGATATTAATATTCTCGATATACAAGATTTCTGAGACTAGGTCGCCTTCTTTCCTCTCCTGAAAGCCTTGGCCTTAAAATTTCGGCGTACATTTAAAGCACTTCCAGCATGGTAAAAGCTTGCGCGTTTCAGATATTTCTAAACATGTCAAGAATAGCTCTCTTTTATGCAAAACAGCCCTGTGACGACCTTTAAAAAGTTGATGGCGTTGTGCGTGGTCGGCATGATACTTTAGAAGCCTGTCAAGAACATGGAGAGAACAATCGAGCGATGGCTACTCAACTCTAGTCTTCGGGTTGTGGTGGGAACTAGAGCATCTCTACAGATCTCTACAGCGTAGAGGACACTTAAAGTGCAATCCCGGCTTCTCAAACACAGGACATTTTCTGAAGCTACCAAAACGGAAGCCCTAGTAGTTAACACAAATGGTAAGTTCACTCCGGTCTTTGTAGTCTTCGGAGTTATAGTCCGCCTATACGCCTATCCGCCAACACGATAGTTTTGCATGGCCGAAATGCTAGGAGCGGTAGCACTGGCTCGCGACTTTTTTCTTCGTTAACTGTTATACCCTAACAGCCAAGCCAAAGGCACCAACCGAGCCATAACTTTTTTTATACGTGTCGCTTCACTTAAGTTTTAGGAACATGAACGGCATCTGGCGTCGTTGAAGTCAAAATGGAGAGCTTTTTCTCTAAGAGCTCGCCTTTCAACTCCCAGATTGAGTTTTTGCTTTTTTACTATTGCCATCGTTTCATACAAAGGCAACAAGGCTTAATCAGCCGGTGATGATTTTTCTAAAACAGGTAGATACACTAAATAATTAAATAAAAATTTTAATTAGTAATTTTTTAAGGCATTATTATGTGTAATGTGGCCCGTCCTAAAAATTACCCCACAATAGGGCGTTTCCTAGTAATGATGATGATATTAAGAAAGAAATCGAAACAGATATAAGGGGTGGCAACATAACTGTGATAAGTTTGCAAATTACCTACCTATAAAAATGTATTGCGAAAAGTAAAACTAAGAGTACATAAGAATGTAATAAAGCTAACAGTAATTTATGCAAGTAAAAATGTGAATAAGGCTGAGTAAAAAAAGTGAATTGTATGAGAAAAACAAATACCGCAAAGTATGTATTGTAGAAAGTGGGGGAGGAGTGGAGAAAAAGAACCAACAAGAAATGTACTACGTATGGAAAAGTACTAAATAGGGCTCTACTGGGGGAGATAAGAAATTATAGAGAAGAGAAAAGCCAAAAAAGGTAGTTTAATGACTTAAAAAAGGATATGAAACAAACAGAAAGGCAACCAAAGAAGTTCCGGGTCTTCACTCATTTAACTGAATTTGTATTTTGAATAAATTAAAATATTAAATCAGGCAAATAAGTGATTGAAGAAGAAAAACAAAAGAGACTAAAAAGAGAAAAAGAAAAATATGCTGAATTGGTTTTTATTATTCCCTTTACCGAAATTCGTCCAATCAAATTAATATTTTAAACAATTAAACCACAGGAAATTTAAGGTATTTAAATATATATTTTTTTCTATTTCCTTAGCTCTAACTAGCCAAGCCTTTAGAGCCAGCCCCTCCAACAAAAAGCACGTGCATCTGGCGCATCCGCTCTCTGGAATTATTAAAATTTATTGAAAGTTTTATAATGGCTGTTTTCGCGCAGGAAGCAATTAATATGCCCGGCCTTATTATACCTTAATTACGGGCTTGCGGGATCCACTGTCAAGGTTGCGTGGCTAATCGAGCGTTAAAGTCTCCGCTCTCTTCCCGCGATTAACGTAGTTTCGCATTGTTGCAATACGAAACCGCGCTGTTTCAGTTAACTGACTGAAACTAGACACGTGCCCGATTGCTTGACTTAATGTATCTGTACGAGGTTTTGCAGACAAATAATGGGACTTATTTTCTTTTAATCATGAAATTTATTTTTTTTATAAATCAAGGTTATCCCTTTCAAAGTAATTTCCTTAGCCAACTACACACTAATGAAAACGTTTTTCATTGTTTGTAGCAGTCCTGGAAACCTGCTAGAATTCCTTTTAACTCATTGGTTATGCCCTACTAGATATTATTTAACTACTAGAACGGCGTTATTTTAGGTGGTTTTTCAGACGGAGAAATAAAAAAGCACTAAAATTAAGGTCCAGCAAATAGAAAAGCTGCGAAACCATAGGAAATCAAATCCTATGTTAAAACCTAATAGATGATAAACTGGTTCAAATTTAACTTACTACTAATTTAATATTGCAACGTTACTAAAACTTTTATAGGCCTATTTTCCTAACGCACTTTCCAAACACAACTTGACTTCAGACGCTCTAAACAAATTCAAAGTTGTACTGAGTCTACAGCAGGGATTATTCTACCCGCCATGTAAAGGGGGAGACAGCAGCTGTGTTGCCAATCTGATCTTGTATATTTAAGTTTTTTTTATTATTAAAAAAGACTAGAATTTATAAGTGCTTGCAACTAAATACCAAACTGAATTAATTTAAATCCAAAACCAATCCAAATTTTGTTTAATTGGCTGTTTGTTTTTTTTTTTTTTAATGGACTATTAAACCCTATCCCTACCTTTTTTGTTATTAATTCCGTTTAAACGCACTACAACTGAAATTCTAAAATCTCGGTTAAGACATTTTTTTAATAATCTGAAACGCTTGTTTGAATCCTACGGGAAATGTTAGTTCGTTCGCCAGTTATCGTAATTCAACTTGTTTCTCGTCCAGGACATCCTGTGCTTACATAATCTGCTGCCAAAATCTTCTGTATAGGTTTTACTGTTACTTCTTTTTTGTTAGTAAATAATCGTTTTTCTAAATTATAACTTGAAACTACAGTTAACAGCTATAATTAAAACAAATAAAAGTTGAAATAAAGGAGAGGGCAATGAAGTAGTGTTATATAAAACTAAACTAAATGTTTAAAGCTTTATGTACCAGGGTAAAATAAATATAAACCCAAATTTCCTTCTCTATACGTCGCAAGAAAAGTGAAAGTTATTGTCCTCGTAGAGTATATGTCACTACAATTTCTGTAGAGATTAAAATTTACTCTTATCTGTTGCGCAACGAATTATTAGCAAATTTCTTGCGACAAGATATTTACAATCGTCCGAAATTTTAAGAAAATAGGTCCAGTTTAGAAACAACACTCATAAGAAGATTCAAATGTACACGTGGCAATAACTTTTCGAGGATGACTTCCAATTAACGGTAGCTGAAACTACTTCTGAGGTCAGAATAAGCTACAGGAATGTACAGGCAATCCAAGACGTTATTCTACTTCACGACAACGTCCAAATTAGACAAATAATTAAGAATTATTCTGTACTATACTGGGACATTCTTTCTTTAGCCTGTACTTACCGATTTGCGATTGTTATTTGTTTGTAGCACTTGGAGGTTACTAAAGACTTTACAACGATGTTACTATTGAAGAATTGATTTTTGATTGTCTGGTGTCATAACCAGTTTTATTTTAGATCAAAAAGTTACATGTCCATGGGAAAAGATATGCTTGCATTTTATTCAACCTCGTATTAGACGCAGTTGACTTGCTCAATTTTATCTTTATTTACATTCCACACATAACTAAGGATAAAGGTTAATTGCCTTTCTAAAGTTCATTTGTTATTAAAATATGGGTAATATGCAAGCCGAACTTCTTTAATCTTTAATTTATGAGCTATTCAATTTAATTTTGCACCTATTCTGCGCTTATCTTTTGTCTTTTAAATATTCATATTTTCAGATATAAAAATAAAATTCCACGGCCACAAAAAACCAAACTTCATTTAAAAATCAAAAAGACCAAATTTTAAATTGAACGGAAACTAAGGGAATGAAGGACAATAAAATGTCCTTAGCGTACAGTAACTATTATTTCACTAAAGCAAAAAAAAATATCGAGTGCGGATATCAAAGATGACTCAAAGATCGAATCAACCAAGAAAAAAATAGTGAGGAGGTGTAGTCAAAAAAATTTTAGAAAAATCAAGAGAGATGGAACGAATGGTGACAGAAAGTAGAGGGAGTCTTATAACCTAGCCAGTGAAAAAAAACTGAAAAAAAGAGTAAATTAGATGAAATCCCAGCAATTTTGAATCAACTAACGAAATTAAGAATTTATCAATATTGGTACACAGAGAAAATAAAAATTATAAGAAAAGGAACAGAATGGGGAACTTAAAAAAGAACTACAAAAAGTCAGAGAAAGAAAAAAAATAAATACTTTTATAGTATTTGAAGAAATAAATGATCTGGTCAAAATGATGTTAGAAGAAACTTGAAATGAAATAAACATAGAAGGAACAAGTTCCCAGAAATTTAAAGCTACAAAGAGACTGAGACAAGGAGGCCTGCTCTCCACAACATTTTTTAATATAGCCTTGGAGGAAATGAGAAATAGCGGAACAAGTAGAAGTAACAACATCCTTAAAAACTCGTACCAAGTAATGGCGTATGCAGATGATCTGATAATTATTTCTAGAACAAAAGCTGCGCCCCTTTTTATTGGCTTTACGGGCGTAAATGATTTACTCTAGAAATTAAAGAGAAAAATGGTTCATGAATATAAGAGCAAATTGATGTCATAATTTTATTAAATCCGTTTTGATTTAGAGAATATCCGGTGTAACACTTATGTACCTATTGATAGTCACAGTAATAACAGTGACACCACTTGATTCATATAACGTGCGCCTCTATTTACTTTTTACGTTATTACTGTTTTCAAGATTTAACACAAAACCAAAAAACACCCCAAAGCCATTTACTAATAATTTATTTTTATTACAATAAATTCCAAATCTTCTAGACTAAAGAAGTCTTTGAAGTTGCATTTGCTGAATGCAGTGAGCAGTAGATATATTTCTATGTCAGAAAACAGTCAATGAGTTTTTCAGTTACTGGCAGTGATAAACTTGTAAATTTATTAAACTACACTTTCTATTTACAAGAGTTTTTATTATTTCTTAATTGATTAGGATAACAAAAATTAATTTCAATGCTCTAAAATCAGCAAATGGATGTTTTTTGTTAAGATTTTTGAAAGTGATGATGTCCTCATCTTTCTGTTTAACTTTTCATGCCTGGTCGATGATAAATTTGTAACTCAGTTTCTATTTTTTTTAATTTGGAAAAAATTGATAGCAAACATATTGAACATAAAACGTTTCATACACATCTTTTCCATCTTCATAATCAAGGTTTTCTGCATTTAATCATCTTTCTAAAGGAGACAATAAGAAAAAAGTTAACCCCTTTACTAGCTGTAATAATAATTCCATAAAAATTGTTAGTACTTTGATCCTGCTATTGTAAAATAAAAGTGGTTGTAGCATCAACGTCAAATCTCCAAGTAAATAATCGTAAGTAGGAATCGGTGGAAAAATGCTTCGGTGTAGTTTAGAACAAATCCTCAATTTTTTATCGAATTTAGCCAACTGTATTGGCTATGGTGTTGACGTAAAGCCGAATAATGTCTCGGAGTACTTAAGTATCGCTGTAGCTTATTCCGATTTTAGAAGTAATTCCAGCAAGTCACGCTGGTTATCGGAAGACCTCAGTGATCTTTATTTTTAACTTCTAGTTTTCTCAAGAATTATTCATGACAAGCAGACAAACTGTTGTAGTATTTTACTTTATAATAATCCGTTGCCCAAAGACGACGTGATAATGACTAAATAATCGGTAATGCAAGGTACCTTACAGAGAAAACACCTTCAGTCATTCTTACTTTACAAGCCACACTTCCCTCTGTTTCTGGTGCGTAAAATAGTAATTCTTGATATTTGATTCACCATAGTATTGTCATGCGATTTATTGTTTTTGAAGTTCCATTGAATTTTAAGTAGTCTTAACTGTATGGTGGAGTGCCAATTAAGTAAAATGGGCATCTTTGATATCTGCTTCTATTAGCGTTTGGTCCAGGTTCTAAAATATGTTATAGCTATTCAAGTCATTTGTAGGGTATACGGAGAAACCACTAACAATTAAAGAACCGCGCAAACATGTTTTTTAATGTGTTTTAAGGGTAAGAAATTTTTGACCTTACATATTGTCTACGTTTCGATAGTCTTTCTTAGTTTGGTAGGGATCGTCTAAAAAAATACCACACACTGAGTGAACAAGACGAACTCCAGCCTACTTTATTTATTATTATTGTTATTATGCGCACTTACCGGCACTGCAGCCACAATGGCTTATTGTGCCTACTAACATGCACTTAGAGCTAGGACATCACATACACCCATGTGTTGAGCGAGACTCGAACTCGCCTGTGCCGGCTCAGGACAGAGGAACAATGATGTTGACCACTGAGCCATTACAGCCCCCCAGCCTAGTTTAATCAATATCAAGTTACTAGTAGACAAAAAGGGATTCCTTTGTGTCTTTACGTCAACATATAGCAGAGGAAAGTGTATCAGAGCTTTAAACAAACAAATAAATTGTAGTTTACTATAAAATATTTGAAACTAAACTTTGTTATTGCAGTTTTACGTTCAGCAAATTACGGGCAACATAGTGCCCTTTTTCAAGATAGCAACTATCTCCTCCTCTTTGCTTTAGGTAAAAAATGCAATTCAAAAACTGAGACAGTTCTGCTGCGTTTATCATAGCCTCATGACTTGGCTTTTTACTTTCCTTATCCTATAATAAGAAAAGTAATGTAATCGGCGGAAATTTGACCTACCCAGTTTTTCACATTTCTGGACGAATTATAACCTCAGGACACCAAAAAAGTTGTTTTTAGCCATTGGTTCGTGTGTGTGTGTGTGTGTGTGTGTGTGTGTGTGTGTGTGTGTGTGTGTGTGTGTGTGTGTGTGTATCTGTCAGTAAACAAGATATCTCGAGAACCGTAAGAGCTAGAGACTTGAAATTTGGTATGCAACTTACTTGTAGGTAGGGGACGCAGTGCGAAGCTTTTAGTAAAAATCGGCCAAGCCGTTTGGTCACAAGGTCGCAAAATCGGTCTCAAAGCGGTCGCGTATCTAAACGGTTGAAGATACAAAAAATTTATGAGAATAAAAATGATTTATTATCATGAGATAAACATGAATTTAAAATAAAAGTTGGTAAAATAGGAACTCGAAAAAAAATTGAAAGTCAGGATTTTTAACATACCGGGTGTTCATAAAATATTTCGGGAAATTTATATTACTGGATAGATCAAACCGAGACGAACAAAAAATTAAAATGAAATTTTTTGATCCGAGGTCAAATAAATAAGTTGTAGCCGATTAAAAATTAATTAAACGGACCAATCACAGCGCGCTCGGAGAGCTACCGGGCCGACTTCGGGAGAACGGGGGGGAGCGCTTGGGCGCTAGGAGGAAGCACGCAGGCTGTGCGACCGAGCTCGCACGGTTACCTTCAGTGACGTAGCAAAATTGTAAGTACGAGTTAATTATTGTCTTGTACTGTTTATTTTAATCAGCTTTCAGTGTTGGACTGCGGCTCGTCCTTTTAAAATAACAAGTTCTGGGACGAGAGCAGCGCAGGGCCGATATATATATATATATATATATATATATATATATATATATATACACACACAATATATATATATATATATATATATATATATATATATATATATATATATATATATATATATAATAGGATAAGGAAAGTCGTGTGATGTTCACACCAGATTTTTTAAGTTATCATAGAACGTTGTCAAAAAATTGTAACCAAGGAGCGAGAGTATATTAAATTGGTTTATTTAATTTTTGATAAAAAAAAAATAAGTATATTTTATTATCTCAGTTGCAGAAGGTTTTGATATAGCTTTTGTATATTAAACTGTATTAATACCAACCTCTCAAATAAAATAAAATATTATAAACTTGTCTAAACAAAAAGCCGTAGCGCAACGCATAGACAGTAATTGGAAGCCCATTAAAGCTAACTGCTTAAAGAAGAATTTGCCTGAGAAGCATCCTTGCGTGCAGCTTTTGACAAGCGTAGACATAATGCTATACAAATCTCTGTGTGCCGATTTAAGATAACACTGACAGCGTCTTTGTTAAGCGAGAGCAACCTAAACTGGAGTAGAATAAAAACGCTTTTGTAGTCCTTTGAGCCGTTGCATGCGAGGAATTTAAAAACGTTGTACTTACAAAATGGCAAATATTTGCTGTTTTTAATTGCAATTACAAGTATAAATGCAGAGTTATCTAAATTATTCTAGTTAAAGCTAAGCTGCAACATGCTTGTGTCCTAACAGATATTTAGTCTCAGCTCATAAATGCAGCAAAGTTGAACACAGACATAGCTTGATGTATGAGAAGCATAATTACGGAAGGATTTGAGTGGCACCGCCACTCAAGTTATATATAGTGGATATAATACAGTGTCATTCATCAGTTACACATTTAAGCACCTCGATTTTCTTCAAGAGCAGATGTTCAAAAACTTTCAAAGTTTTGTTGTTTTTTTTAATATCAAGAATATCTGGCCTTGTTCATCCAGGAGAAAACGTAATAAGTGTCATGTCGTTGCTTGTTTTTTTTTTTCGTAAATTTACCACCTTATATTTTGAAAAGGCCATTTCTTACTCCTATGGCTCGGTATATTACAATTGAAGTACATAATAAACTTTGCTCTGATATCCCCGAAATATGTGACTAAAGTATCGTTTCATTGATACTGGTGATGCGATTAAATCTTTTTAACACGCACTATTTTAAATTTCGCCGGGTTATGTGGAAGATCTCAGGAAAGATAAAACGTAGCGATCTTCTCTGCTATTCCTGAGGCGATGTATGGGAGCAACTCGAGCATATCTTTTGTTCACGGCGGGAACCGCTTTCGTTGATACTTTCATCCAGGTCTCAAACAAAAACGTCTTTTTGTCAACGTCATAAGGACAAGCTACTGACCTTTTTATTTTCTTTTTTATGTTCTCCGGCCTCTATTTCCTTTACATCTACGCGTATGTTACCATCTTATGGTTTTGTTATTTTTCAAAACCATCACCTCTTTCTAGTTAGATTTAACATGCTACAGCATTATTCAAACTTAATTTTTTTTTAGAAAATTACCAAATTGAACAAACTTGATGCCCACTCCTTACATTCATACAGATTTTAAGCCATTTGTAACAAAATCCTCAAAATTGTCTTGCATATAATTTGACCTTTGATACGTGAATGTAATAGTATTTATTAGAAAAATCTAGAAAAAAGGAATTAACATAATTATTGAGATTCCCCCACCCCCGTATTTCTTAAAAACCTATGAGTTATGTCTTTTAGTGTATAACATTTACTAAGATTTAATGTACTTTTTTCCTTTATATTCTATTACAACTTAGATATTCTTCGGCATTAACGTCAGTTTCGTAACTTAATTATTGTGCACATAAAAGACTTCTTTTTATTTTTAACAAATAGCAGAATTTAGTTATATTTAAAAAATAATTGGAACTATTTAAAAAAACAAAACTACTGATAGTAGTAAATAAGATTTTCTCAGCTCTGACAAAATTAATATATTGGTCTCCAGGTGACAAGCAACTTAAATTGGTTTTTTTATTACAAAAAACATTTATGGTTGACTTTATATATAATTAGGAAAGAGAGATAACTAATTCTAATTTAGAGTTCTTCCTTTCTAAATTAAAAAATCAGAATTTAATAGTAGAAGAATTTTTAATGTCTACAATTGCAAAAAAAGTATATACAAAATATACAGTTAGAACACCCTGTAGCATGAGCAGCATGCGGAAATTTGATTTGGGCAAATAGGTACAACAGAAAAGATAAAAACCAGTAATTTATTGCACCCAGCCATGGGAGCTTCTACTACGGCTTTTTGGATCACACGTTTGGCCTAGCAGGTGTTTTGGGGTAACGCTACTATGCACATTACAGTTTAAAGCACATCCAGATTGCGAGTTTAATTTAAATTTATAAAGATTGCCGTCAACGGTTCTTAGTTTTTAGTGCCTCCGCGGCGCGGGGCCGCTAAAAAATCACAATTTGAAGTATAAAGCGGTGGACTACAGTTAGCACTCCCGGAAATAATGCAATTAAGAAGAAGCCGCTGCTACTTCGAGCGCCGGCAAAAGCTGGCACGCGATTTTTCAAGTGCATAATTAACATTGAAACATTGAATCCTGTAAGTGTAAATGATTGAGGCTCATTTCGCAAAAAAAATAAGCTAAAATGCGTCATGCAACCTCATTTTCGTGAATAATCAGTTTGCAGATGAAGTTACATTAGAAGATTTCAATGGTAAGTTAGAAAGGAAACCTTTTTTAGCTGCAACTTATTTTGGTTATTGTGCAGGTTGTTGTAATTTACTCATAATTTGTTAATATTCAAAGTGTTCACGTGTTGACTAGAGTCAATAGTGTCGCTTTTTATAAAAAATTAATGTGAACCATGCTATTCAGATCCCAAAAAACGGCCACCAGGACTTTTCCTATCGAAACGAAGATTTCGAATTTTTTCGAGTTGAGCTAACTCTTATATTTACCCGATATTGTTTGCTATTTGTTCTCCAGATCGTAATAGTGCGGCCATGGTTCCCAGTAATAATCTGGAGAAGAGAGGTTTTACCTTCTTGTTCGTATCAATCCAAAAGTGGCTGGGAGATCTCCTCTCGATTGTGTTTTATTATAAGTTCAACCTGAATGGAACTTTCCTATAGCTAAGACAAAGCATGCATAATGTAGTGAGTCCATTTAAGAGAAATACCAACAATTCTAACAATCCCCTTCTACTTCACATAGGCATTAGCACAAATTACTTCATTTACACTTGTTTAATGCTATCCATCTGTAACTATCAAGGGTCGACCACATCAAGCTTAATAATGCAGATGTATTGTGCTTGGATTTATATTTTTATATTTTCTATTTTTACGATAAAAGTGAGACAAACTATTTAAATTTCTTTGAAGGGTGTAATAAACAAAACGTCGACTTTTCTCGTATCACTATCATTAAAAAACTTTTAACTTTACTTTATATAATAAGTATTATCTCAAATGATAATATTTGATAGTCTGAAATAAATGACAAACTAAATAAACCTGCTTTTCTTTTAAACTTTTGTCTTAAATAATGAATTTTTCAGTGCTGGTTGCTTAAGAAAAAATCTTGAGCATTGAAATCATAATCTTGTAGTTTAGGGAACTATTTACAGTCGAAAAGCGTAATAAAGACGGCAACACTAGGATCATCTTTGACCATTAGAACATCTGCATCTTTTAATTAATAGAATTTATCATCAATTTCAACTACCCGATGATAGGGACACCTATTTTTTGCGCTATAGGTATAATCTAAAAACTTTTTGGTTTATTACATTGCCCCTTCGACCATACCACTTTGTCCAATTGTTATTAGGCTTCTATATTTAGAAGGAAAGCCTAATAAAATCGGTGCGGACGTCCGTCGCGACTTTCAACTCGAGAACTACTGAACCTCGTGTGGTTAAGTATAGTAAGGAAAGTAGTCACATATTACATTTTTTTATTGCTCGAAATATCCCCAACAACTTTTGTTTTAAACATATTTGGATTGCTCTGTAGAATTATTCTGCTAATTTATACATTTTTAGGCTTCTATGCCTGAAAGGAAAGCCTTATGAAATCGGTGCAGACGTCCGTCTCGCCGTCCGTCTATCCGTCTATCGCGACTTTCAACTTGAGAACTACTGAACCTAAAGACATAAGCGAGTTATCATTCGAAAGCCTATGGCCTACCGGATTCACATCCGCGAGCTGGCATAGGTGGGATGTCCTACAACAATGCAATAAGAGTTTTTACATAGTGGACCCAGCTTCCAATATATCATTCCTTGTAACTTTTGATCAAGGCAGTTTTCAAGCTGGAGACCAGCTTCTATTTCTGTCATTTCTGACGTCTGTCATGCCTTATAACTTTTGACCAAAGCAGCTTCCAAGCTGGAGACCAGCTTCTATTTCTGTCATTTCTGACATCTGTCACGCCTTATAATTTTTGATCTGTGATAGATAAAGACATAATGTTTTCAGTATTCAAGTAAGGACCATAAGTCAAGTCCAGACGTCAAACATCAGCCTGGTCGGAAAATCTCGAGACCGGTTTGGCCGGAAGTGGCCGCAAATTTTTCGGTTCCGGCCACTAAATTTTTACCACTATTCACTTTCATTTGAATATAATTCACTGTCATTGGTTTCGATAAAATTTCGTTAAACCCTATAGTTTCATGCATTGGGTCCGCTCTGCTTTACCTGTAAAGAAAATTTTCGCTTGTTAGTAGTCTATGTTAAGTGTAGAAAACGTTTTGCAACTCTCCATCCCATATCATTAGAGGTAATTGAATCTGTTGTGCACAAAACGTAGAATAAGCTAGTCTCACCAGTAGTTTTAACAATAAATGTTATAGGATATAACAATAATACATAGGCGAAAGCTCTAAGGTGGTAGCATGAACGCTCCTATTGTTAATGCCCATGTTAGAAAGATTGAAGATCCATGTAGATCCATTAACTCTTTAGAGGCTCGGTACTTCCGTATGACCATCGTGTTAAACAAACACGTCATGTCAACATAGCCATTATCTGTGAGACGTTCGCGAGCGCTGTTCCCCTTGTTCGCACCTAGAGTGCAACCTGACACACTGTCGTAATGTCACCTTCTTAGTCGCCGAACCGCTAGGCAAAGAGGCCCACCACCACGCTCACCTCCTCGGAGCGGAATAATCGGGCTCTCGCGATCCCGCAGCATTTTGCGACAAGCTCGCGGTTGCGCGGGAATGCTAGCTCTGCTGCGCTACATCTCTCTGGTCCTCACCCTTAGCGCGCTTCTCACGCTGTACCTCACCTTGCTGGTAACGGTGCCGGTCCAGGAGGCCGCCGACTTGGGGCCCGTCCCCAACGGCATCAAGGAGGTGGTTGGCTACTCGCTGCGGAAGCAGATCGAAATCGAAAGTGAGGAAGTGGCGTGCGCGAAGCTCGAGGCTGGGGACGAGCAGGACTCCAAGGCGGACGCGGAAGGATCCCGTTGGACGAGGGTCCTCTGGACTGATCTGTTTGCGTTCGGCGTGTACTACGATGACCGGCTGCAACCGTTTCGCTATTTGAGGGTTCTGGGAATGATCAAAGGTACCACGACGCTTTTTTACTAGTATTAGTGCGCCTTTCGCAACAATGTTCGCGGAGGAGGTCTAGATGCGTATCTCGCTTCGAATGGAGATAAATTATGAAGAAGCTAGCGCGCAATTGTTTGCTGCACAAGCATGAACAGCTTAACCTTTGATCGTAATCGTAATTGATGGCCGTATCACTTTCTCCTCCGCGAGCGTTTTTATGGCAAGGAAATATTCCTAGGCTCATGTAAAGTGATAAGTAACGGCTTAGTCATAAACATAATAAGAAAATAAAAAGTTCTTGAATAATGAAATTTATGTATGGATACGCTTAATACCTGGGAGTCTCCTTCTATTGAGCAACGGAAGACAATTGAAAATAAAATAAATTTGATCTGGGAGTTCTAAAAATATTAAATTAAATTAGATTTTGAGGTGCTCTTAGCAAGATTGAACCACACCAATTAGGAGAGCGCGGGGCAGCAATCCAGAATGTTGTAAACGACGCTCGAACTCCTGACAAATTATAAGAAAATTAGACATAAAGCACTTTTTTGAACACTGGATATAAATAAGAAATAATTTGTTGTCGCATTTTTTGTTTTCATTTTAGCGTTTGGGAATTATTACTAAGCTCAAATCAGAGCATTTACTTCACGCCTAAATACAGGGTTAGAACATTCCATGCGCCATATTTTATCTTCTTTAGTCATCATTACTCCCTAATTTCTAGTTTCTGTGGTTCTGAACGGCACGAAATTGGGTACCATTAAGTCTTTATTCTAATTAATATTTTGTGCCACATTTATGGGCTCCGCCAGCCGCTTTCCAGAACTGGTTCTCCACGGTAATTAGGCAATTTTTCAAAAAAATGTTTGCAGCAAATGGAGCATCAGCGTTCGACTGGGCAAAAACTGCGCCCAAGGACAGTAGATAGCAGCAGATTGGAGTGATAAACGACGGCCCAAAGGCTCTGAACCGCGACGACAGCTTGTTGCCCCCGGTCGGCTCTAATTAATGCCCCGCTGGGACCCTTGTATTAATTAGACCACGAGCATTCGGAAAAGTGGCATTTTTATGAAAATTCCTGGCAGGCTGCGATTTTGCGGCCTCTCGCAACAAGCGACCATGCGGCAGCTGACACCCTCCAGTTTACGTTTTAGCAAATCTGGGGCTGCTTGCTTATAAGGATGGGCAGCCTTCGTTGCTGTAGGTGGCGGCAGTAGGATTCGCTTAGTCTATGAGCATGCCGTTCTTATGGAAATTGCTTGCAGACCAAGTGTTTGGGTGTAATGTGGGAAATTTATTACTTTGATGTCTACGGGGGTCAACTACATTATAATATAGGACTCTACAATACCAAATATTTCTTTGCTTGCAAATTTTGTTTGTTATAAGGGCCAATACTACCAGAATACTTTTTTGTTATTAAGTCTTTTTTTGGTAAACTACATTTTTTATGCATTAACAAATTAAAAAAATAGGGCAATTGTTTAGTACTTCGACGCAATTGAAGCAATTAATCTGTAAAAATAGTTGTGATACGAAAATATCTGTGACATTACTCAAGAAAGGTATCCACGTCGGGTAGCTAGTCTACAACTCTTCTACCTCATCTTACAAATCTTTGCACAGGGTCGGATATACGCGCATGCTACCTAGGGGCTTGCACCACAAAGGGACTCGCACCACAAATTGACATACATTTTATTTTAAATAAACTGAAATAAAAAATGACGTTATGTATTCCATAGTCCCTCTACCCCCCAGCCCCCGACAGGGCTCCTACCACCGATTCAGACTAGGCGTTTGCAGATCCTAAATCCGGCCATGTCTTTGCAGACACATATTTTTCAATGTATTTGGACGGGCGACAATATGTAAGAAAAGGGACATAGGGTTTTTAAAACAAGTTATAGAAAGGATAAATAGATTATTAGACCATTTTTATAAAAAAAATTAAAAATACAAACGAGCTACGGAGAATAGCATGTGTTTTTAAAGTGAAGTGCTTTACATGCATCAAGGTGTTAAACAATTGCCAAAATTTTATGTCTATTACCCTTTTTGATGACATACCTGTTTACCTTAACCAACACTCCCAAAAAAGACCTTGTTGTTGCTAACAATGACTTCACTATTTTACTTGGTTATAATAGATTACAGCAACCTGGATGGTACAGTATGAAGGGAGAACGTGTTAATTGAGGTTTTAATCTTCAATTATTTTTTAGTTGATTCTTTAAACTTTATCAATTGCCCATTTGACTGCGCTGAGTTATTTATTTTATACTTACAACTTTCGTCTGTACTTTATCGAAAGAACTCCTTACGATTTTATTAACTTTTCATTAAAGTTTTTGACATATTTTCTGTACTAATTTGCAAAAACATTTGACTTAAGCATTTCATTAAACAGTACAAAGTTGCTATTTTTGTCTCTTCCGTTTATTTGATCGTTCTCCATCCGATTGTTTCTATGCTCGATCCATCTATTCGTCTGTCCGTGCATTTCTCTGTTTGTTATTCTACAACAAGATAAAACTTAAAAAAGTAAATTGAAACTTTATATTGATTACAGACGATTGAATTAAGAACTAAGAAAATTATCTAAAACCGATAACAACTTATCAACATAATTCACAAACGTTCAAAATTCTGACAGCTTATTATTATTCATAAGATGATCTTGTCAAAGACAGATAGCCGCCAGAGAGCCAGAAAAACAATTAAATATATATATGCAACCTCTATAATCCGAACACACATCAATCCGAATGCACGCTAATCCGAACGGCAAAAATTCAAAATGATAGTCCGAACGCTGCCTCTGTAATCCAAACGCTAAACAAGAAATAAAAACTTGTCCTTGTTTATACCACCCACCGTGGTGGTGGTACTGCGTCAGTTTGAATTTTTAGTCGTAACAAGTCAGTTGAACTGTGCCGGCGCTGCTGTGTGGGTCGCTTACTTACGACTTATTCAGTTTACTATAAGAAAGTTTGTTTTGTGTAGACTTTAAACTAATTTTTTAAATAGAACAATGTCGAAAAGAAAACACGTTACCCTTGACTTAAAAGGAAAAATCCAAGTTTTAAAAGATATCGATACCAGTGTAAGCTATTCCAACATTACAATCAAGTATCGCATTTGAAAAGCTACTGTGGCTCATATAAAGAAAAACAAAGATAAAATTTTGGCATATCTACATGAAAATGATGTCGATCCATCAAACAGGAAAACATTGAAATTGAATTCGAATCCTAGGGTCGAAAGAGCTTTATTTATATGGTTCATTCAGGAAAGAACAAAAGGTATTTACATTATTGATATCCTATAACATTTAGACAGGTGGTATGAGTGAATTTAAAAAAACTGATGTAATTCACAGTTTGATAGGTAAAAAACAATTTAACAACGCTTTTTGTTTAGGGTGTCCAATTTCTGGGGAAATTCTACGTGAGAAAACTAAGTTTTTTTATAATAAAATAACGCAAAAAGATGACTTTAAAGCAAGCTCAGGGTGGCTTCATAAATTCAAATCAAGGTTTGAAACTCGCCAGTTAACAGTTTGTGGAAAATCAGTATTTAGCGACTATGATGTAGTCTTAGCTTTTGTGGAAAAGCTTGTCCAATTAATAAAAGAAATAAATCTGTCTTCTCACCAAATTTATAATGGTGATGAAAGCGGACTTTTCTGGAGAGTTCTACCAACCAAAACTTTGGCTTATTCAAGGAAGAAACCTGCGCCTGGACGAAAAGTGAGCAAAGAAAGGATCACCTTTATGCCCTGTTCAAATGCGTCTGGATCCCATAAATTGAAATTATTGGTCTTAATTAAGAGTATGAAACCGAGTGCTTTTAAAAATGTTCAACTTCCCGTTTCATAAAAAGGACGAAAGAGAGCTTGGGTAACCAGAGATATTTTTACTGAATGGTTCTACAATTAATTTGTTCCATTTGTAAGACGTAAAATGAAGCAGCTCAATCTTAACCCGGAGCCCATTTTAATTTTGGGTAATGCAACTGTCCAGTTTCTTCAACCAAATTGCACGCCATTGATACAACCCATATATCAACATGTCATACAGGCCATAAAGTTATTCTATAGGAAAAAATTGCTCAAAAAAATTGTCGACTCTAATTGCGATTGTGGCGCAATCACTAAAAGACTTAAATTTGAAAGACGTCGTTTTCTTTTTAGACGACGCTTGGAAGCATGTGAGCGATGAGTTAATTAAAAAATCTTGGAAAAAATTTTATGAAAAAAAGTTTATGAAGAACATCTTGACAACAGTGATAAAGAAGATGATATCCCAGTGGCCAGGTTAACCAGACAAATCGCTGAACCAAGAAGAATTGTTGAGATAGAAAATGATCCAAAGGAAATTTCGGACTTGGGGAAAAAGCTTGACTAAAGGTTAACGAATGAAGAGGTCGAAGATTGGGTGACACGTGATAATGCAACAAGCAATGAATTACAAACTGAAATTGATATCATTTAAGAAATTATCTCTGACTCTGATTCAGATAGTAATCTGACTGATGATGTTCCTGGAATTCCCTGTGCAGTAAAGGATGATAATGCAGTATTAGTATATTACATTAGTATATAATAATATTATTATTATATTAGTATATAATATTAGTAGTATATTAATACTTGTATCGAATGGGCAATCCAAAATAATGTTCCTGAACATAGAATTATATTTCTGCAAGAATTGCGAGTCCAAGCCCAAGCAACATCAATTAAAAATAAAAAGCAATTGAAGGTAACGAATTTTTTCACCTCGCAAAACAATAAATAACGCTCTTGTTACTTGCGCTTTTTTCTTTATACAAGTGTATACTTATACATGTTTTTGTAATGTGTATGTTAAAGAATGTTCTCTTTTCTGTAGTGTGATATAAATATAACAATATATGGATAAAAAATTACATACATATATACATATTTACGTTGTTTTATTGTTTATGTTACATAGTTCGTTAATCCGAATAGACCCTGGCAACGAGATGTTCGGATTAAAGAGGTTGCACTATATATATATATATATATATATATATATATATATATATATATATATATATATTCGTATTGTTCGTCGCTCTCTTGAGAATACAATCGATTAATGGTATCTGAAATTGCTTCTGAGGTCGAAATAAGTTACTTCAATACTCACGTAATCCGGGACGTTATCCTGCTTTATGATAACGCTCGGTTCCATATATCTGCCCAAGCTCAATAAAAACTTAAGTATTTATTCTGAACTAAACTAGAGACCTTCTTTCCAAGGAGGATTTAACGTTCTGCGATTATCATTTGCTTAAACTATTAAAACTAACTCTTGAAGGACAGAGCTTTGGCGATGAGGTTGCTGTCGAAGCATTTGTGCGCGATTGGATGGTGTCACAATCATCATGGGTCTAGAAACTATTCGTGGGGAAAATGTCTTCATTAAATTAATATCGGTTTATATTTTATTTGCCTCTGTAAATTACATTTAATATCAATTTAACAAATTCCACAGAGACAGTGAGATCCCTATTTTTAGCCGTTTGGCTCACTGTTATACTTGATTCCATAACCATATCCCAGCATTTTCATGCCATCGTCCACAGTCACCTTTTGCATAAATTTGCCGACAAACAAAGGTCAATGGTGTAATCATTGATTTCGAGATCAGGAGAGCGCAACATAAAAATGTTTTATAGCATAATTAAGACACTCCGCGCAGTAAGTTAAGCCTGTTCTGCATAATTATTTACGTCGGGGTTGCTCAGGCAAATTTAAATGCAAATTTGTTACCAGTTATACTAGAAATTCTAGATTACAAGGCAAGTCTGCACCAAAATAGCTATAAAACTCATTTTCTTGATAAGCAATGGCCTATTGACCTTACCTTTGTTCGGGAGAAGTCACGGTTTATATTACAGTCGTAACGTAGCTTTAAATATTTTTACATGTGCTCTTTTTAATTTATTTTTCAAATTGGTATAAACATTGGATGATGTTGTATTGGAATCTATGTAAAAATTGCTTTACGTGATGATGGTGTCTACAACTTTATTGAAGTTTTTTTCTAAATAAGTGGGGAGAAGCTTCGAAGAAGTGAGAAACAAACGAGGATTAATTAGAAAATTAAGAAATTAAAACTAAATACTAAAAGTAACAGAAATAAAGCAATTCATTTTGATGGTATACATATTTTTATATAAAGGCCATTAATAAAAGAAATAGCAATAGAGCTAATCTAAAGTTCAAGTTAAAAGACAAATAAGAAATAAATTGTAATGAAGCTCTAACGCTCCATTGGGAGCATGGCCTGCGAAATGCAAGGTGAGGCCCTTAAGCACCACCTCTGATGCGGAGCAATGTGGCAATCACCGTATCTTAGACGACCACATTATTACACTTTGTTCAAAGTGAACGCAAGTACTCAATTATTTTTAGTGACTTAGTAGGCCACCCGCCAGGCATCTAAGCCCATTATTACACTCGAGTTTGTTTGCACCGCTCGAGTACACTGGTGCTAAAATAAGAAATAAAGTAGACGAAAGATTACCTGTCGGAAAAATTATGAAGCAAAAAGAGAAGTGATTTCATTAGTGTCACCTATCGTAGTAAACAATTCCAATATTATTGACCTTTGAAAAGGTTATCGTCCATACGGCCATGAACAAATTAGTATCTTTGCGAAAATATTGGTGGGTACGATGGTTAACTAGAAAAATGTGCAAAAGTCGTCTCTATTTTTTGAAAATGGTTTTTGTCCATATACGCCACTTCTATTGCTGTTTACAAAAAAAAAAATTATATTTTAACGTTCATAGCAACTACACGACTATGCTAAGGATTCATATTTGCTGTCGTCCATTTTGATAAAGATCTAGTAGAGATACTATTTTCTTTACTAACAGTCGTGTCTCCATTGAGAAATGAAGAAAAATAAAAAAATGTATTTTGAAATGATTGCAACATTAATATAAAAATTTATTGGACGATTATGCACAGAGATGGTAGTGGGCGACAAACCTAATATTTTCTTAACTAAAAAAAAATTAAAAGACCGACTCTGCTCTTTAGGAATAATAATTGACTACGTACAACATTCGTATTACCGTTTATAAAAAAATACCTTACATTTGGACTTGGCAATTGCACACTCCTGAATTGTAGTTTTCAAGGATTTTAAGGTGACCTAAGATAATTGAGTACAATTTTCTCGCTTTGTCTTGCATAAACTCTTTAAGTGCCTGCGCATACAGGATTTTGTTTCTGGTATGAAACTCCAAATATAAGCCGAAGAACCTTGTTTGCTGCTCATTCTCAGGCTGGTACTGTTTAAGTCATCGTAGAAAATAGGTTGATGGTTTTGTTATTTGGGGCAGTTTGGAGTAGAGTAGCAAGCAAAAGGACGCTCACTCTATTTTGGTCTTTCTTGCCATTTTATTTTCGTTATACCAAGAGACAACAGGCCTAAACATTATGATGTTTCTAAAGAGAACCTGAGTTGATAAACAAACCTTAAATAATGCCATCTCTGTTAGAGCTTTGAGCACGTCCAATTCTGTACTTATGCCGTACACGGTGTGCTACAAGATCGGCTGATTACTATTACAAAGACTTTTATATTTCCATTCCAAAAGACTACAATATATCGCATTCCGAAGCAAATGCACTACTCACTCGACCAACCCGGCACTGCGAAAAAGCGCGCTTTTTGCACTGATTTATTTCGGCGCAATTTTTGCCCGTTGTACAAAGGGGCTATTTTTAGGGCATTTGCACTTATTTTCTTAAATTTTGATCACGAATTCGGATTCTACGTCAAATTTGGCTTTCTCTTTTGTTTTTTCCAGAGAGAATCTTCGGCTAGTAGATTTTACGTGCTGTGATTATGTATCTATAAGATATTATTGATCCTCAGAGTTTTTGAACCTGACTTGTTTTTGTTTTTCTCTAAAATGAGAAAAAATAAAAATATATTACTTATCTGTCCGTATATGGATTAATTCAAGAACGTTGTTGGGATATCAGTTGATCAAGATCTGATAAAATAGTGAATTTGATATTTATTCGTGTCACTATGTCAATTATGCATGAAACATCTTTAATTTTGGTAGTCGCGTGTATAGTAATTAACAATATGGCACCACAATAGTCATGTGTTCTTCCAACTCCACAGAGAAAGCTTGAGCACGAAATAGCCAGGCACTTTCTTTTATTAAAAATCCTATCAGGCAACCGCTCTGTAGCAATAAAGACGACACACGCAGCAGCAACCAGCCAGTTTAATGAACATCGCCGAGTATAAATAAGCAGAAAACGGCGAGCAATTAGAGCAGTCCAATTAGGAGCATAGCCTAGCGCGGAGCGTAAATCAAATTTGCCTCTAATTATTTCCTAGCTGCAAGGGCTCGTGTGTCATATCGGCGACACCGCGGACGGCTGCTCTGGTAGCGCGCAACTGACAGGAACAAATTGAGGCCGCTATCAAAGTTATTGCCGTTTCATACGGTGCCTTTATGCTGGCAGCAGACCGTTAATGCGGCTGAAATGGAACTGTTGGGACATCGGCAAGTAAAGCAGTTAAAATGCGTTCTACATTGCGTCACGTCGCGCATCCACCTATTAAGCTGCTTGGACGCGAGAGTACTAATGAACATATCGAGTATGCGCCTTACAGGATAGGTTGCATAGACCAAATTAAGAAATAATCCAAGAAAACCAAACCTGGCAACTGAACTGTGGAAACAAGAATATTCACTAAAATATTTTTTATCCATGACTGAAGATCGTCATACGAAACATAGTGTAGTGTAATGCAAGTGAAGTAAATAGAATACCAGATAGACAAGAACAACTTGCATAGGAACTGTAAGATAAAATGTATTGTAAATCCAATTTAATTTAATTTAATTTGGTTTATTTTAAATTAATTTAAAAAACGGTATTGACAATAATTATTAGAATGTAAATTGATTTCACGGAAATGTAAATGTATGTAAGCTTACAAACACCGTAAGGCAAATGGGTTAAGATTATATATATATATATATATATATATATATATATATATATATATATATATATATATATATATAATCCACTAATTGTTTTTTATTTAGTATGAAGAGATTTAAATGATCCTTTGAAATAGCAAATAGAATTATTGGACAAGAAAAGGCACAAAACGGAGTGATATTCAGCTTTTTTTAAAGCAAAAAAGTAATTTCTTGGAGGCAAACAGAAGTGGAAAAGATTACGTGCGCACGCGACGTTTAATGAATCAGAAAAGGAACTGCTCGCAAAATGGAAAATTGAAAAGTGGTTATCCGTAAACTGGATAGCGTATTAAATAAGCACATGTCGTCTCTTTAACATCATTCAGTTTTCTTAGGAAGTTATCCGTAACAATTAATGCCGGAAAGCAAAATACTAAGAAACAACCAAGACAAGGATCCTTTGATATTTTAAGCACCAGTGTCTCCTATAATTTTTTTATTTTTCTAACCCCCTTTCTTTTGTAAGCAAAAATTGCAACAATTAAATAAAAGTAAACAAACAGGAAGACATCTTCACAATCTCTTTTGTACAGAAATCCGAAATTACCCAAATTTAATCTATCGTCTTGTAAGTGTTGTAAGTAGTTTATCTTTAGTTAAACTTCAAGATGATAATTGCAC
This sequence comes from Sinelater perroti, assembly GCA_036346155.1. Taxonomy (NCBI): domain Eukaryota; kingdom Metazoa; phylum Arthropoda; class Insecta; order Coleoptera; family Elateridae; genus Sinelater; species Sinelater perroti. The sequence goes on from JARFIY010000201.1 coordinate 876,968, forward strand.
CCGTATTCACTTTTCATTTATTTGAAGGGATTTATTAATTTACAGTTTGGTTAGCAGCAGGTCTTCTTCATTAGTATTAGCATTAAACCACAATGTTAGCTAATAATCCTTTTTATTTCTTCACTTCTACCAACCAGATCTTTAACGCATAATTTTGGATATTTATATTCTTCTCTATTAATTCTTCTTTAACGTTTAGGCATCACTTCAATACAGCAATATGGTGGCCTAAAAAATAACGCAGATATGTTATAAAGACTCTACTATTTTTTTTTCCAGCCTTTTTTAGCGCCCAGTATTGAACATAGGCCTCTCTTTTTGGGGGGGATTTGGCAATTAAACGCCACGCTTGCCGGGCGGGTTGGCGAGTGGATAGTGAATGTACTTTTTTACGACCGCCAAAGGTGTTTGTATGACGGCCGGAGAGCATTAAATGTTTTTGTCATTGCCGACAGCACGACAGCCGCGAGGTAAAGGCCTCAACCTGCCAAACTGGCGCACGGCGGCTCCGGGTTCGAACCCCGGCAATGACAAAAGACTCTACTATAATTATCTAAAATAGAACTCTCCTCCAAATGGCAATTTAATACTGACAAGCCTCGAATTCAACAAATTCGTCGAGCCAGTGGACCATTTGGGAATAAAATTAGCTAGTACCCGTTCCCAAATTAATACACGACTGTTAGGTACAAAACTGCGATCAGAGGGAGTAAGATAAAACAAAACTGATCTGTCCAGACTTCGACTGTTACATCCATTTTTAAATGAAATGGCGGACTTACCTGTTTACATGTCTCATTTTACTCAGTTACCTCAAATTGCGCTATATTAAATAACCAACAGGAGAATCATCTAACATTATTCTACTGTAATGACTTCTCAATGAACAAATATTTAACTTAAAACAATCACTTATTTCTCTTACTCTTCTAGAATGTAGGTATCATATTAAATGTATATTAATTTAAATTTAGCACATATTTTTTAAAAGTTGATTTGATTTATGCAGGTTATGCAGTTATTAAGGATATCAGTTCTCTTGTTCTTGGCGTCGTTATAACGGGGAAACAGACACTACTTAAAGCTAAAAAGTGACATCTATACTCAAATGAACCGATCCGCAATTCTTTGGAAATTCTATCACTATCAAAGAAAGTATATCAAAAATAAGTTGACACACTGTTTTTTCTTTTTCCCACGTACTAACAGAAGGGGAAAAATTGGTGAACAGAAAGCCCGATTTGACAATTTTAAATGTTAAAGTAAAGTTTGACGGCGACACTTGCTGGCTCAATGTTGCTAATTTATATAATTTTTTTTACTTTATTGCTACCACCAGTTGTATTTTAACAATCAGAAGTCATAAAAAATCAGAAACCGCCCTACACCAAAAGATAAGATGAGGACGTACTAAACTACTAATAGTAAGAAGATTCTTATAAAAGCTTCAGAAAATTAATATCAAAAGATGTTAGTAGCATGATCATCAAATTAAAAAAAATTATCATATATAAAAAAACAATGCACTATGGAAGCTATTGAAAAATTAAAAACAGTATGTGTAATCCAGATATTTATTATATAGTATAAGGATATAAAAAAACACAATAATTATAGATTTTCAAAAGTATCGAATATATCAAAAAAATTTAATTTTGAATTAGCGACAGGTCTACTAATAAATAAACCGAGTTCGTTGCGGAATAATAGTCGCTGACTGATTAGACCTTACCTCTTTTATAGCGAACAAAGTAGGAGTACGAAATACTTAATCTTTGTTTCTCTTTTGTCAAGATCAGTAGCTACTATTGACAATCACCTCAGTAGATAACAACATATTAAAGAAAATACTAAAAACACATAAAGGCAAATTAAAAAGATAACTACGTTACGTCTTTTGTTTTAATAATTTTTTCTTTCTCGTAGTTTTTGTTACTCCACATATTTTTGTATTCCTAGACTACCGTTTTTTTGTCGACAAATCAAAAATTGCAGCCGAATCCAAATCGTTTTTATTCTTGTTGTTCCTTGCTGCGCAGCTTTTACGGCGTCGCCCAGTCGCCCTAAAAGGCGTGCTCGCCAAAAAAGCCATTATTCGAGCCGTCGCAATATGTGCCATCATTTATATGTATTCCGAGCTCATTTTTCAGCGACCTTAATGAATAGTACCGGGGAGCTGAATAATGGCCGCAATGATCAAGTTTTTCCGACTCGAGACCACATACATGTGTCCTGCCCACCTTGAAGTCGCCATGCAGGAAAGCCACTCGGCGTGCAGGCAATCTTTGAGATTACCTTAAGGCCTGGATGGATTGCCTAGCGAAAGGAGCGAATCTCGCATTTATCTGGCTTTTACATATCAGCCTAGCAAAAAATAAAAAGACACCAAAGAGATGCTGAAAGAAACAGAATAAGAAAGCTTTTAACGTCCGTTATACGAGCGACGACAAATTGAAAGTTGGTAGACAGTTACATTAAATATCACGCTAGTTTGAGCAGACATTGTTAATTAATAAGCAAATATGACGTTTATATTCGTGTCGACCACGTAGGAAGAACACTGAGATATATGGTTTGATTTTTGTGCAAAAAAGTCCAAGTAAAATTCTCACGAATATTTAAATGACTGCTTAAACATTTACGTCTCCAAATAATGCAGATGGAAATAATCGAACAAATTTTGATAATCCATGCTACAATCTGTTAGTAACGGCACTGAGCAACCAATTTGGAACAATGACCGCTTTTATGTGCCAATAATTGCAAAGCAACTCAACTTACTTAGAAAGCTAGTTCTACAAACAAATTATATTAAAATTGATACTATGGAGATAGCCGTGTCTCAAGAGATTTGGTACCATTTACATTTCCAAGTAAGAGGCTACAACAAGTTTGTTGATTTCATATGATTCCTTAAAAAGTTACTGTTTTGTTTGTTCATAATTGTCTTCAGGACTTAATGGAACCACATCTAATATAGAATACTTAACATTATTTCATTGTCTGGTAACGTAAAAATAAAAATAAAGTTAATTAAGTGATTAATTTGTGTTCAAACGCATGTTTAAATGCTAGAGAAAATACTAACCAATATTGATTTGTCTTTGACCACTATACAATCCATTACCATCTATGATCTTTAGCGAACTCAACTTCCATGCTGGAGATCAGCTTTACTTTTGTCATATCCGTCGTTTGTCACGCCTTATAACTTGTGATCAAGGCAACTTCCAAGCTGGAAACCAGCTTCTATTTCTGTCATTTTTACCAAGACATCTAAAGTATTAAATCCCCCCAAAGCAAAGAAGAAACTTCTAACTTTTTTTAATAACTTCAAGTAGACAAGATCAACATCTAGTGAATCTCTTGCCACTTCAACATCGAAATGCGGTTAATGTCCTTCTTTCGCTTAACTAAATACTCTAAAACACCCTTTTGAACGCAAAAGGGTGTTTTTGAGTACATTATATATACAATATATTACCCCTCTCCAATGTTTATCTGTTTTTATTTTTTTGGTGTAATTATTATAATTTTTAGTTGCTTAGACTCCAGCGATATATTTAAATATTCTAGGGCGCATTACCATTCACATGTTTCGTCCAAACAACTTAGAATGGCGGGAACAACCGTACACCTAACTTATTCTAATTTTAACCAAAATTGGAAAATTAGATAAAAAAAATTCCATTTACTTTTCATTTTGCCATTGACACCTTTGACACAAGCCTACAGCAATTGGTATCAGCTACTGATAAGCCAATATCACGTCATTTGTTTCATGTGAACAATCAGAAAGTGAAAACATTTATTCTTGATGAGCATTTTCGCCGACGTGAAGCCGTTATCATCGATAAAGTGTATTGTCTTGCCTAAAAGACAGTTATCGGTGAAAAGCTTCGTCAAGATTTTTTTGTTCAAAATTTTGGTTATTAAATAGTTGGAAATTTTTACTTTTAATGAAAACCATCAGGAAAGATTATGCAATTAAGATCCTTAAGGTCGCAAAACATCTTCTTTGGAACACCTTTTCCAAGTAATGTGGTATATGCATCCATATCTATCATAACAACGGGTAGCTGTTCGTTATTGTCGTTACATAATGAGTCATTTCCAGATGTTTGGCCATGGATAGGGGTTATTGATGATATCTAAAGTTATATTCTCACAAACTCATCTTCTAGGTTTGATTATTTATTTCTACTAACACTATATTTACATTGTATTAGCAGCTAACTCATTAACACTTTTGGATCCAAAGCCCCAGAGCATTTAGATTACCACATAAATTGTATCTAATCGCAATCGTCTACAAATAGCCTTCTAACTATCCCCCGTAGATGCCTAACTACTGCTCACTTTATTTTGATATCTTGCAGCTGCTCATATTACTTTTCCACCTCGCCAAATTCCCGAGAATTGTTACCAATGTTTACAATGAATTCCAGTCATGTTAAATTAACTGTGACGTACTCAAGTGTCTTCAAGTAGAACTCACTTACGCGTCGTCTCTACGTATATATTTCAATTTCAATCCTTCGTTTTTGGTCTGCTCACCATGTTAGTCAAAGGTGCAGCATGATTTCTGGCTGCAAATTCAGCACCAGATGAAACGTTCTATGAGACCAGTTTTATTGTTTTTCTTATTGACACATCTAATCTCCCTCGACTGTTGGGTACTCCTTCCTATGCATCTTAATATAAGGTTGTTAGTTAGTTGATTTATTGTCGAAGACATAGACACACAAGTACATAAAACCGGTCGTTATTTATGCGAATTCAACACACTGCCAAAGCTCTGAATGTTTGAGTCAATGTCTTTTAACTATTATAAAGAGTGATTTAATTTTATAGGGCTATATTTCCTGAACTATACATTGTATATGAACGATTCACATGACATTTTAAAGGGGATATCCATAAGTTTCGAATATTATAGCGCTAAAGTTCTCGCATCTACCGCACAGTCACGCAGCAGCGTTAGTCGAAGACTAAGTAAGGGCTAACTGCGTGTATCGGAGAAGAATGCGGAACGAATTCGAGAGAGTTTAAAACATAGTCTAATGAAATCAACCAATAGAATGACCAGAGATCTTGGACTGCCGCAAACAACTGTCTGGCGTGTATTGACGCGCTATTTAACGTTCAAACCATACCACCTACAACTGGTACAGGCTATTCGCACAAACGAAACGAACTAAATTGATGGCATCAGTTTGAAAGCTCAATAATGGTTACAAAGAAAAAAATAACGAAAGAAGGAATATTTTTAACTAAATACTCTTATACTTCTATTGTCACGACAGGGCCTAATCCCTTATGTTAGAGCCTCATCGAAATTGTTAGTAAAGTTGCTACTGATAAATTTAAAACTTTAAAGTAAGAATACGTTCGTGCGACTCTTAATTGTTGGTGTAATTGCTCGACAATTTTTTTATTTCCAGTAGTATATTGTTGACAAGGTGACATTATATGGTGCTCGCCTGTTGTTCCACGATTTCGGCGACGATATTTGAGTGTCAAAAACGCGGCGAGCAAGCTCAATCAAAGTGTTGACGGTGCGTAAAACGAGCTCCGACATATGCACGACTCTTATCGGTAGCAAAAACTCTTAAAACTATGTTTAGACCACGCATCATAAAATACTCTATATTGGTTATCTTTTCTATAATTTACTTTAACATATCACTTGCCCCATCTTCCTAATAAGTCAATATTTAACAAAGAAACCAATTTTTATACGTTGCTTCTTTAGATTGACTCCAAGTAAATTTGCTACATGAAGTCGGCGCTTGACTTCATTATTAATCCGGTTATTTAGCCATCGCGCTACGTATACAGTCTTACCATCTTCATCATCTCCAAAACGCTGCCTATCTCATCTTTGATCCCTATTCCCATGCACCAAGCTCTCGCCTGTAAAGGCAAAACAGATAGGCTCGGATTAATTGCCCATTAACGTGGGGTGTTAATTCCCGCGTGGTGACTGCCTCTGATTTTTATCGATAACTCGTCGGCGGCGCGTCGTAGTGCCGGTCGGCACGTCCTTGTTCCCATTAGCGATAAAGGTCGCATTTTTCCACTTTTTGTCTACTTTATTGCTGCCTTAACAGCCGGAGAGATATGCTAATTGGTGCACTTGTGACTAACGGGGCGTTTCGCCCATAAAGTAGCTTAGATGTTTTTTGGATTGGAAAGAGTCAGTAATGAGTCAATTTTTAGCTACATGGTGGAAATAGGTATTCCAGTGATGTTATATACCATGGTACTTACTTTTTAGTTATATGTCTTCTATTCACTTCATTGTCAAAGCTAATACGAATTCGAAACTACGTATGAACGTTAACGACCACCTGCAGGGGCGAAATAAGGATGAAAGGTTAAAAAAAGTCAGCAAATAATTAAAACGACCAATGCTTTCTTGGTCGTTTGATAAACAAACTGTATACGGCAAAATATATAAATCACTTTGATAATTAAGTAGTAAATCGGACTCAGAGTTGCTTAGGTGTTAGAAGAAGCATATTGTTTGGTGAAATTAATATGTAATTTGGATATTATCAAGTTAAAAACAATTAATTTGGTTTTCTTTTATACTATCATGTTCTTTGTTTTTTTGTCAATCTCTGTTATTATTTACTAATTTTTCTGTAGATATTAAGTTTAGCGCAACTTTTGGAATAAAATTTTTTTAATCTTTTTCAGTGCTGCCTTTTTTTGCAATATCTTGCTAAGAAAAACAAACAAATATACTGTGAATGAAGAAGAATGGAGCCGCCGACCTTCTATCTTCTCCTTAGTCTAATGATAAAATCACTAGGCGTTTCTTACCAATGGTTTAAAAGTTGTAGTCATTTTTATGCTTTGAAAAGTCAAATAATTTTTACTTTCCTTATCCTATAATAAGAAAAGTAATGTAATCGGCGGAAATTTGACCTACCCAGTTTTTCACATTTCTGGACGAAATATAGCCTCAGGATACCAAAAAAGTTGTTTTTAGCCATTGGTTCGTGTGTGTGTGTGTGTGTGTGTGTGTGTGTGTGTGTCTGTCTGTCTGTCAGTAAACAAGATATCTCGAGAACCGTAAGAGCTAGAGACTTGAAATTTGGTATGCAAGTTACTTGTAGGTAGGGGACGCAGTGCGAAGCTTTTAGTAAAAATCGGCCAAGCCGTTTGGTCACAAGGTCGCAAAATCGGTCTCAAAGCGGTCGCGTATCTAAACGGTTGAAGATACAAAAAATTTATGAGAATAAAAATGATTTATTATCATGAGATAAACATGAATTTAAAATAAAAGTTGGTAAAATAGGAACTCGAAAAAAAATTGAAACTCAGGATTTTTAACATACCGGGTGTTCATAAAATATTTCGGAAATTTATATTACTGGATAGATCAAACCGAGACGAACAAAAATTAAAATGAAATTTTTGATCCGAGGTCAAATAAATAAGTTGTAGCCGATTAAAAATTAATTAAACGGGCCAATCACAGCGCGCTCGGAGAGCTACCGGGCCGACTTCGGGAGAACGGGGGGGAGCGCTTGGCCGCTAGGAGGGAGCACGCAGGCTGTGCGACCGAGCTCACGGTTACCTTCAGTGACGTAGCAAAATTGTAAGTACGAGTTAATTATTGTCTTGTACTGTTTATTTTAATCAGCTTTCGAGTGTTGGACTCGCGCTCGTCCTTTTAAAATAACAAGTTCTGGGACGAGAGCAGCGCAGGGCCGATATATATATATATATATATATGTTCACACCAGATTTTTTTATCTTACTTTTTCTATTTTATTTGTATCGCCAGCGTGGTCCCATGGTTGAAGAGCGGTTCACACGACGACACACAGTTCACACGACTTTCTACACTGGCGGTGGCCTACTCAGTCACTAAAAATAAGTAAGAGTACCTGCGTTCACTTCGAACAAAGGGTAATCATGGCGGTGGTCTAAGACGCAGTGTTTGCCACATAGCCACGAAACAAATAGCGAAATATATTAACTTTATTAGTGTATGTTATTTAACATTATATTTTTGTAAAGATTAATAAGACAAATATAAGACAAATATACAACAGATGTTTAATGAACTAAAGTATCTATATCTATATATATTTTTTTTTAGTATACTAGATTTATAGTATTAGACTAATATAATTGACCTTTAAGACAAAATAATACAATCATATAGATAAAACTATAATAACTCCATCAAAGTACTACATATATACATATGTTATTTTAAAGTGTTTTGTCTACTCCTGTTTTTATTAGCAAGATACATTTCTTAATACATATAATTTATTGATAATAATCAAGAATATATTTGTTGAATAATCTTTTTTTTAAATATTCAATAACCAAATTCAAGATCCTTAATATATACATATGCTAATTTCAAAATTCATTCTCACTTGTTTATTTAGCAAGTACATTTTTTAATTTATTATAATTTAAACTTTGTATAAGAAAACACAAAAGAATCATAACACTATTATAATAATCAATTATTATAAGTATGACTTAATAACCAAACAATCCAGTGAATACGTCTATAAAACCTAACCATTAAGTTTGCATCTTCAAAGAACTCTCATATTTCGGTAGCTTGCTCATACACTAATTTCAAATCATGTTTTAATTTATTAACGTAGACATTATAACAAAAAACCAAAACGAACATAAGCACTAAAAAGCATCAATTACCCTGTCATAAGGTATGCGGACCGCTTAAAACAAACAATCCACGTGAATTACGGTCTATAAAACGCCCATTTAAGGTGTTGCGTATCCGACACAGAACCGTCGCTCATGATTTCGGGCGAGCGCCTCCAAACACTAATTGTCCAAGTCAGTAGCGCGGATTCCATTAACAGCCCGAATGCTACCGGGTCCCATTCATAGGGCTGCAATCAATCTTCCTGGATTAAGCCGGCCGCTATGAACAGGTAACGGTGCCGAGCGGATGCTGTCATAACACGACCATTAATATTCCAGCACCATGTGCACAATGGTGGAAGTATTCTGTGATTGACACCTCATGTTCCCGGCGGCCCCCTTAACGGGTGTCCTAATTAATACGAGAGAGTACAGGTGAGAGCGCATTCGCTGGGGCTAGCTGTTTCCTCCTGTATGTTAATGGAGATACTCGAAATAGCGAATTACGGTTAGAATACAAGTAGACGTACATGTTTGTTTTTTTTTTATATAGAATGAACTGGAGCGGAAACCTGAAGGACAATGCAATACTAATATCTTTTTTACCTTGTTGCCTTATAAGCACAGTGAATTGCATTACATTATATTAACAGTGTTTTCTTTTTTCTATTGCCCAAACTTTAAATCAATAGATGTTATCAGGTGGTGTGATTATCAAAATGATTATTCGTATAATTAATACACGTCCGCCTTTCCATTGCTTTATTAATATACACTAACTGAAGAGCACTAACTGCCAAATTCTACCACCTAAAATACTTCTTAGAGAACTTCCTTAAAAAATATTTGGAATGCGCTATGAATTCCACACACTTGTTTTTAATACAATTGGATCAGGAGTGTTAAACTCACAGTTTAGACACACAGGCCATCCATTTAGTTTCGGAATTGTCTTTTGACTTTTCAGTAGTTTTCGTATTTTTACTATTGGCATGTTATACATAAAGTCCCAATCGCTACTAAATACATTATTTTAACATCAGTGAAGACATTGCAACGCTATGTCAAAAACAATGGCCTAATTTTGTAAGAAATTTAATGACATAATATGTGCAGAAAGTGGACACCATTTAAGTCCAGAGGGGATCAAACACGATGCACTATATCTTGAATAGTTCTTACTAGCAAGTTCGCCTCTTCAACGACGTTTATTTTTAAGACTGTCTTTCTCAGATATGTCCACATAAAATAATTAAATCGGATGAGCACTGTATTTAATGTTTCTTCGAAGTTACGCGGTTGCTCAATTTTAGCCATGCTGGCGTATAGCATGTCGCTCTATCCTGTTAGAAATATAAACTGAAAGTTTTCATGATATTATAACATGTACTGGAAGTTCCGATAAGATTGAACACGGCACATCGTATTCTAAAAAGTCCTTGTTAATACGCCCAGCGTCATTGTTTGAATTTTTTCGGCGACATTTGCTGTCAAGGCTCTCCGTCATCAAGTGATCAACTTAATTCATGTTGCCATATAATGTACGGGATATACAATAAAAGGTTTAAGAATATAACATGTGCTGAAAGTGGAAATTTGCTTTTAATACTCTTTTCTCAGATATATACTCTATACAACTGCAAAAATGTATATATGTGTTTGTAACTAACATTGCAACTCCCCCTACAGTTATGAACTAATTTCAAAATTCAATATCTCATTCGAACCGGTTTGTTGCCAAACCTCGCATTAAGGTTATAGATTTTCGATTTAGGTCACGGTTACCTGTTATATGTCAAAATACAAAGTAATTTTATAGTTTGCGTCACCGACCGGTTAGCTGTCAGCTGTCAGGAGGCGCATGCGGCACAAATTTGATTTATGTGGCCGGTCTTTGGGACGGGCCTTTTTACTAGTTTATATATAAAATAATCAAGTGGTCAAAATTTCTTTAAACTGGCGCATTCTCTCAAAAATGACAATTTTATGGGACGTTGCTCCATCCTGTTAGAATACACAAAGAAAATTGATTTATAAAAATATTGGGATATCTATATAAGAAAATATGTATCGCGTGGAGAATTGCACTTTTAAAAATACGGACAATTTAGGAATTGACATCTCGTCCGACAATTAGAAGGTCTAGATTTTTCCTAAAAAGTGCCTAAACCATAGACACTATGCCACTCTTGTTACTTAGCCGGGTCTTTTCACGATGCGTTGAGAAGTGCTTTAAGACAACCTTGATTCCCATGAAAGTCCATGCAGTGACTTCTTAAGAGACGCCAGTCTATACTTCATCTTCTGGGTCGTTTCTTCAAACATTTTTAGAATTATTCCATTTGTGTTTGAGCGCAGTAATACTTCAATAGAAGAACTTAGGTCCTAATTATTAAAAAATATCTGCTGTCATAACCGTACACTGTTTTAACCATTAATGTCTTTTTGTAGGTTTTGGACGTAGAGAAAAATTACTGAAACTAATAATAACGAGGCTATTGTGCACGGTGTCACTATTCTGATGGATAGAATTTTGAACGATTTTCTACGCTTTCTCCTTTAATACTATCTCAAAGTACGCGTGGTTTATCTTAAAAGTATTGAATCTACGATATAAAAAATTACAATTAAATTACAAAAATCTATATATTAGGGATGGCTTTTGGCAGATTTCTGGCCATCTTTAAATCGCTTGCACCATGACTTCCAATATCGCACATAATTTGATGCAATTTGCTGTCCTACTTGCTCATTCATTGCAAATTCGACGACAATAACCATGTATATAAATCCTAACTGACCCGACCAGTAAAGTTATCCTCATCCACGCATGTGCATTTAATCCATTCTCTTCGGCTTCCAGGTTATATTCAAAAGTTGGAATATCACATTCCAAGTTATTTAGCGTCTCAAAAAATGATGACTTGCCAACAAAAGGCTGCTAAGACAAGGATCTTTTATCGCCGTTTTATGTTTTGTCTTTACATTATATGTCAAAAATGGTAGAACCACTTATGTAAATCAAATTCTAAATCCAGATAAATTTATTTTTGCAGATCCTGTAAACTCTTTTACCTTTGATCTAATGGTAAAAAACTTTTTTCACCCTATTTTATCTGGTTATATTTTTTGCTTAAAGGCATCTAATATATTTGTTTTTAGGTAGTGTGATATCACTCTCATTATTTCGCCCACCTTTATCATTTGTCCAAACCAGAATTACCTCTGCAGTTTAATTTTTTCTGATGCACTTTTTATTATTTGTCTTTCTCTAATCTTTTCCTATTTTGTTGTACATGTTGTAGTTTTCTGAATCAAAATTGTATTTTTAATTCATCCGAATTAACTATCCTTATTACTCCATCTATTCCTAGACAAGCAGAAGGAGGCTTAGGATACTTTTTTACAGCTTTGTCGAATAGATTCCGCACTATCTTGATCATGTTACTGATAACTCCTCTATCCTACATCGCACTTTGTACTTCCTCACTCTGTATGCTATCAAATTCCTTTTCTAAATTTGACACACACCAATAAGGTTTTTATCGAGCGTTAATTCACTATTTTCCTAATAAAAAAATCTACTCCCAGACAGACTATTCCACTCTAAACCCAGTCTGCGTATCTCCAAGAGTTTGTTCTAAAATCAGCCAAAATCTTTCTTCACAGATTCTCCTAATTGACATGGACAACATATAATAGTAATAGTCCCCTGTAGTTATTACAATTGCAGCAATATACAAGGCCTTCATTATGTGATGCAAACGATAAAAAATTCATTATAAAAAAAAAGTTGATTAAAAAGAGGAAAAGGGAAAGTATGTAAAGAGGTAGCTGTATCTCATTTAAGTTTGATTTCCCCACGTGTCGGCTACCGGTACTGTTGTCATTACTGAGCTTTTTGCATTATTAAACAAAAAAAAAATCTCTTCATATTCGCGCCACACAATGTCTAACCTGCTTTTGCAGAGGAAATGTGCATTTTATGTTCTCATAAATTCGCGGAGGCCTAAGGCGACTTCCTTCGGAGGCCCATTAAAGCCAGCGCCTGTTGCGAACATTAATTTCAAAGCAGACCCGTTTTTTTCGAATTTCCTCTCAACGCACCTCAGTAGTTCATGCGCTCGATTTTCCTTCGGCTTCTCTTGGGCGTTTAGCTGACTTAATTCGAATTTACCGCAAAATAGTTGCTGGCCGCTTGACAAATGAAGGTATTCCAAAAATGTGGCAGCCGATCTTAATTTGTCGGAACTTATCTAATCTTTCCATAATCGCATTTTAATTAGCCGGCTCGAACGACTCCCAGCCTCAAAATTGTGCCGTCTGCCAAGTTCCCACGCAACATGTCTTCGTCGGAATTAGTGCTATGCCTAAAGTGAAGTAAATTTTACAATACCTCTAATAAAATGTACACATTTTAGATGCCCCGTAATTTGTAATTTAAAAAAATTGTATCATTAACATGTTTTTAACAAGAGCTTTTTTGTAGTTCAATTTATTGCGGCTCTATAAAAAAATTACTCCCGAAGTTAAATCCTTACTTTATTCAAAATGGTGCATTATAGACTCTTTTTCATTTTTAATTTTTGTTTTATATTGTAGGAACCTGGAATCGAACCCTTTTCTGTCAGATACATTTGAAGGACCAGACTTACTACGTTACCAAAGCAGTGAGGACGGACGTTTGGGAAAAACAATGGGACGTAGGAGATGAAGACACCTTCAACCCTGTGTTAATTTCGTGCTTGCTGCCAGACGATGCAGTTCCGAAAAGTGTGCGTTTAAACACCGAATCTTGTCAGCTGGGTGAACCAATGCTCCCAATAGTAGAGCAGCGAAAGATTCAGGCAAAACCTCCTCTCAACCAGTTCATCATGACAGTGTGTGTAAAGCCCTTAAATTTTACAAAAGACATTTCAAAGCATTTGATGCAATGGATAGAAATAAATAAAATTTTAGGAGCTAGTCGCTTTGAAATCTTTGTGCGCCGAGTTCCAGAGGTAGTGAAACAAATGCTGCAGTTCTACCGCAAGAAATTAAGGCGCAGCTTCTTCGTGCAATCCTATCAGAACGTGGAGGAATATTTCGGGCAAAAGCCGCTTAAGGCCAGAAGAGGAATATGGCAGAAACGCAGAAACGAGCTCATGGCTTACAACGACTGTCTGTACCGTAACCTTCGCTCGTCACACTTTGTTGTGCCCGTCGACATAGACGAGATAATTGTCCCCAAGCGGTTCTACACCTGGCAGGGCGCTCTGAGCCACCTCTTCTCCTCGACGCCGTCGCTCCAGGAGGACTTCGCCTCGTTCTCCGCGCAGAACGGCTACTTCCTGGAAGACGACGCGACTGCCTCCCAGGCGTCGGCCTTCTTCCTGCGGCGCACCAAGAGGACGGTCTTCAGCGCGGAGGGTGAGTCCGGCAAGAGCTTCGTATCGGTGAGGAACTCCCTGACGGTCTTCAACCACTACGCCCTGGATCCGTTGCGGCCCGGCGTCAGGAGAACCTTCTTCCTGCCGCTGGAGCTCGCCCAGATGAACCACTACAGGCGAACGTGCTCGCCTGATTTACTGCCTCAGTGCGCCGAGCGCCTATCCAGTCCTGTTAGGATTGTCGACACTCTTATTAGCAAGTACAAGGCGGAGTTCGTCGAAAATTACGGGAAGACTGTCGGCGACTTTAACGTGTTCTGCAGGAGGCAGCGTCGTAACGAGACAGCAGAGATGCCCACCTTGCGCGTGAAGCGATAATTTTTTTAACGACTTTTCGTGATAGTTCTCGGAATAGTACCTGCACTACAGCCAGAGTTTAGTAGCCTCTGCTTTTTTCTTTTTATGCTCTTAAAATACCCCTTAGCGATAGAATCGAGTCTTCCATCACTTACTTGCACTTTTATCAAAAATATTTTGTCTTAATTTTATTTCTCTACATAGATCAAATTGACTAAGTTTGTCTAACTTCTTTTTTGATACTTAAAACTTACTAAACTCATAAAACCAGATTTTTTTTCCTAAACCCCCCTTGTACACTTATACAGTATGTTACACAATTTGCAAGAAACAATCTACAAAACAGAGTTAAAAATGTATCTATTTCTTTTATATGTTTAACATAAGTAATTTTGTCTGGCAACTTTAATTTAGAATCTTAAATCTAAATAATTGTAAAAGTTACCTCAAATAAAATAACTATTTTTAAAATTGTTTTCATAATTCATTATAATCAATTACAATTAGTCCCTAATGATGAACTACTAGTATGCAATAGTACTATGGTTACAAGTAAAAAAACGTGATTAAATCATTTGTGTAATACAGGGTACGTCATGATAACTTTTTGCTTTAAATTGTCGGAGTGGGTTATTTTCATTAGCTTGATAATCGATTAACATCGGTAAAAGGGTTAAGAGGCCAAGAAAAGAGTATAAAAATAGAGTGACGCTTCCGCCAAACTGCCTTAAAGTGCACTTTACGAAAACGATGATGAAAAAATCTACATATGTCTGCTTAAGTAAAGAGGCGAATCGACAATTAGCAGTGCTATAATTCAACAAAAATCTAAAAATGTCTAACTTAAAATTACAAGAAAAATGAAAAGTGTCGTCAGCATACTATACAACTGTCACTTTTTGTGATACCAAAACAAACCCTACGTTTCCAAATACTATTTTTATCCTCTGGAATTAAAGTGCAATTTAAATTTTCAACGAACTTAAAAAAAAGTTCGTTACTGAATTCTATGTCTGTCGCTCCGTCACAAAATTTGAGATTTTTTGAAATTTGAAATTGGATTCTTATAGAAAATTTTACGCTGACCACGAATTCAAAATTAAAAAATAGTCTTCGAGATATTCGACTTCGAATTTCGGGAAAATTTTCGACATTACGATTTTAAATGTGATTCTTATAGGAAATTTTACGTTAAATTCGAAAATGAAGTCGAAAAAATTCTATGTCGAATAATTTTCGAGATATTCGATTTCGAATTTTAAGTTCGTTCTGGGATTGCTTACAGAGCAATCTCTTCGCTGGCCCCATGTTTTAAATCTTAATTCTTAGCGAGACCTAATCAACTGGCGACGATTTTTCCGTAACGATCATGTAGGTACTCAAAAGTGCTTTCAAGAACAGACACTAAAACATAACATACCTCTGCTACAATCAGTTACAAAACCAATAGTTAGACAACGACGCGTCCTAATACTACCAGCCCACTCAATCCGTTAGCATTTAAGCGGCCCCCATATGCGCAAAAATTATTTTTACCTCAGAGTATATTTGTTAAGCAACCGAAGCAAACTTTAAATCAAGCAACCGCACTATTGCTGCCCTCATGCAAAGCGCAGTTTATTTTATATGCGCCCACGTCATAAACCCCGCATGATTTGTAGCCGCGTTATTTTTGCGCACTTACAAAATCTCCCTTGCATCACCTCAAGGCGAGGAGGTTTAGTGCCTGTTCGTAAGAGCCATCACATAGATTGATGCTGGTGCTTCTGCATGCACCTCGGAGCGCAGCTGAAATTTAATTTGGTGATATAAAGTTCTTTGTCTATTATTTAATAATAGAAATAACGAGTAAATAAAAAAATTATAAAACACAAAATGTGAAGACAGTAAAAAGATTCGGTTAGTTTAGATGATTCTAACTCGTCAGTCATACATAATTAAAAAACAAAAGAGTAATTGCACAGATCATTGTTTTATCAACTAACAATAAGACAGAGAGAGTCTAAGTATGCAAGGCAAGATCTATCAAACGAGCGGAACCAATCATGCGAGATGGGAAGTCTAAGTATAACACGCAGATACTTGTTGGAAACTTTCACTCTCATATTTCTGACGGCAGCCTTCGTTTGCTTTGAAATTACTATATTGTGGAACAATTTCCTTGTTAGTAGTTAAGAGTGCAAATTAGCGCCGAATAAACTACATCTGATGGAACTGTTGACATAACTTCTCAACGGCCCCTAGTAACGACGCGACATCCAGCAGATTGCTCGAACGGTATCTTAATAACAGTAGTCACAGAAGTGTCTTTTACCGCCGTCATTATGTAGTTAGGACTACAGAACTCCAGAACGAGTGCTTTGCCATTAAAAGTGAACCGCCTCAACAAACAGGTAACACATCCGTTTAGACAGCTACACGACATAATTCTGCCAGCCCTGGCTACTGCAACTAATTATTTTTAATAGTGCACTGCGCTTTAACAATTAGTTGCGAATGGTTTAAAAAAAGGTAAAGTAGTCAGCGTGATTTCTACACGACACGTCGTTAGTAAAACTGGAATTTTCTAGCCGTATCGTAATTATACTCAGTACTGGCAGAAATTCTGTGATTGTTTGGAACAATAATTCAGTAATGGAAGAATAGTCCGATGTTCCCCAAAAGAAAGTCTAAGTAGAATCTTAACTACCTACCTACCCTTCTCCCTATTTCTAAACAATTCAGTTTTCGAAAAAGTTCAACTTCTGTAACAAATTAAATCATAGCAGGAAAAATCTGCGCCTCTTAAAAAATTGCAGCTACTAATATATGGAAGTATGTAGGGAGACGAAAATAGTGTGCAGTCGTATTGTCACCCATATCCCATAATTTTATTAAGCCAAGCACAGGACATCTAGAAAACTTAAAGGAAAGATCATAACTACAACCCTTACTATCCCCATTCTTCTAAAACAAAACCAGAATTTGCACTCTAACGCGAAATTCCTCCACCATGGTGTAACAGCACGCTTTCTACCAAAAACCATCTAAACATAGCGGAGTAATTGCACGATTTCCAGCCAGGTATGGCCATTATTTGTCACTTTCCCCGACTCTGGCGTGAGCTGGCAATTTGCCGCAAAACGTCGGCAAAAAGCTAGCCTAAAGTGGCCGAGAGCTGCCGCGGTGCATGATGTACATCTTAGCGTTGTTAGCCTTAATGCGGAGACGAAGGTCGTTGTACTTGCTTGATTGATAACTTCTTTCTATCTTTACAGTTTGGAAAAGGAAGCTGGCGCTATAGTTTGATGGAAACGGCTATAAGCAGTGATTTTTGCAACTTTCACGTCCTCATATTTCTAGGGGTCGAAATCAAAAAATTAATTGTAGAAAGTGTTATAGGGTACTTACTTGTTAGTTCAAAACATTCACTCAATAGAATTAGTAATGAATGAGATTACTAAAACGCTAGCATGAATAAGATTTGTAAATCTTTAGAATCAACGCAAATCTCTCAGAATATAAAAAAAAGGAAGAAGATCCTTCAAACCCTTTGTTAAAAATTGGAAAGGATTTCAATTTCCAGGACTGTTAAAACTTGTCTGAGTAAGACATCATAGTGGATTTACAACAATTCTCACAACTCTAAAAGCGCACAACAAAAAAATAAAAGTGTACCCAAATAGACAAAAAGACAAAAACAAAAAAAAGTGAAGAGGACAAATTATTGCATTGTGTGCATATAGGAAACCAAAACTTCTCACGCTACCACAGAACATCTCTGACACCTACTTCGTTTCTATTATTAAAAGTAAATGATTTTTTTATCTCAAAAAGCGTAAGGTATATTCTTTTTTCATTGGTAACGCTGTTTGAGGTAAAGAAGACGATGCCAAAACGATTGACAGTAAAGATAAATTATCAGCATGGTCTTTCGAGTACACTTGCGTATGTGACACATTATGGACAGCATACTTAAAAAAATTGAATGTGTTTAAAGATCTAACAGCGGTAAGACTGTCTAATGGCCTTCTTGTTGAGTTGTTGCTTAGTCGAAGACTTCTTTATCAGCTCCGACAATCTCTAGAACTAGAATAGTTACTTAGCGCATTTTTACACAAAAATTAATGATATACTAGTTTAAAAAGGTTTTCTTTAACTGAGCCATCGCTCAAAATCCCCAATACTCATTATTCCACTCCAATGTTTTATCCTAAATCTTACCAAGAGTAAGGTCATTATTATATATTCGTGATTACAATGCATTTAAATAGTCGCAAGTTAGAAGAGCTCATCTTCAATTTAATATTTTTATACAAAATTTGCACACTTTCTGGGATTTTATTACTTAAAAAAACGCCACTGCTTGTTTAAAAAGTCGAGTTTTCCAATGAAACGATTTTTGCTAACAGCAGAAAAACTCTTGAGGTCCATTAATTGATATTAGTTGCATCAGAAAGACATCAGATTTCTTTATGGGGGTTCGGTCAAACTCGTTCACATCGTGAGTGAGCCGTTTATTAAGACTTCCACTAGGCTCCAGATGGAATTGGCGGGTACGTTTTATCTGGTTTTTTTAAAGGCGATTTTATCTTTAACAACCAACATTTTGTTATTTTCTGGCCAAAAAACATTGCAAATAGATCCTCTTTATTTAACTCAAAAGGCACAATTTATGAAGAAAGGTTCATCTATGTGTTCTTCGTCAAAATTGATAATGAGAATGGATCAATTGGATGGTAAATGTTAATATTTAACACTATCTCCGAGTTGTAATCACCTGTGCACTTTTCACTATAGGCGTGCTCAAAATTATAACATCTATAACACTTTTCAAGTGTTTTCTTCCTCTAAATTGTTGCTCCACAATAAAAATCTGCATAAAATGACTCGTCTCCAAAAAATTAAAAAATATTTCTCTTAGTTGACCACTACTTTTTATATCACAGTTAGAAGAGGCTTAACCAAAAACAATAAATGGCTGTGGTAAACAATTCTTCCTATTTCAGAAACTCTGCGGTGGTACGATACTTATGAGGTCTATTGCTTTCATTACATTTTTCCAAAGCTCTAGTTACTTTTGAATATCAAAGAGGAAGATCAACAAAACGTTTTAATTGGTAAACCATCTGTATACATCAATACCTTGTTTTAATGGCTGTAGCCGCCATTAAGAAAACCTTGAGGATCTAACGGCGCCCTCGTTCTTGCTTTTTTAACAACAATCTTGCTGAAAACCTCACCTACGCAATCCATTTCAACAGCTGAATGTTGATAAAGATAGATTATTTTTAATATCTTTTTATGCTAGATGACGGCTAGACAGACAAAAATGTAATCATTCTCTAACAACTTTGACAATAATTAGTTTAAGAAAAGATTTGCACTTAAAAAATTGAAGTATGTGTGAGGTTTGATTACCTCTAATTTGCAAATGCCGATCTACTCCAATAAATAAAGAAAAACATTCTTACACTTAATAATAATAACAGTTCCCCGTAACAGGCCACGAAGGCCTATGAGGTCGTAACAGGATAGGTCTACTACAATCTAGAGCCTACGGTACACAAAGGTAGTAACGTGGCTAGCGCTGTGTACCGACCGCCTATTGTTACCCCAAAGTTTGACCTCCAGGTACTCATTTATTGCAGCCTGAGTCGAGCTGAGCCGTAAAAATGTCAGCTATTGAATTGGCGAGAGCGCTTACACTTAATAGATAACTAAAATGGCCACATGCGACTGGTGGCCAAGAAAAGAAAAGATAACAACAGTAAAGAACATAATCTGGAGTAAGGTAGGCGATGCAGAAGCCCCTTGGACCCACGGGCGTAATACAAATACGTATGGCATAGAAGCAGAATACGCAAAACAAAAGCTGTATTACGCACTATGGCGTTTTCAACTTACATACTTGACTGATAAAACGGCACACTTGTAAGATACACGCTCCACACAAAGAACCCCAAAGAACATTGTGCTTAAAATTTTATCTTTAAAAATGATAAGAATGTAAATGTCTCAAAATCAACTAAATAAGGAGATCTTTAATCGACTGATATTATAGATGATAGAAAAGAAAGACCTTAGAGTCACTGCGTACTATTCTGGGAAAATCTCTATACTATTTAGTTTTAAATTAAAGCTGATGCTTACTCTAAGCATTGTATTCTGAGCATAGTTCTTAGGGCTAAGAAGCTCCTCGAAACCCTGGCATTTAGGCTGACGACAATCTTCGAGATATTCGTAACGTTTTGGTGGCTGCCGATGTTATATAAGGTTGTCAAGAATGTAGTAGAGTTCACAGTATGGAGTCAACTTGCAGCTTTAATTGTCGAGTTCTGATAAAGAGAGCTGCAGGGTACACCTAGTATCTAGCTGGAGAGGATGCGATGACCTAAGAATGGTCGCAACAGCATGGAAACGATCTGTCACAGTCGTGGTTTAGCAAAGTGTTGACTTGAGAAACGAAGCTGGCCACAAATAGAGAGCTCGTTCCAATCCTTCCTGCAATCGTCGGAGTAGTGGTAGGCCCACAGTTCCCACATTTTAAGCCAGGTCCACAATAGTAAAGCGCATGACCAAAGCGCTGGTACCGATGACACTGACTGACGACTTTCCTCTTCTCTGGCTACTCTACTGTGACAACCAAGTCAAGTCGTTAGTTGGAGTTCTTCTTCGTCCACGTTACAGTCAGAACGGGAATTTTACTTTCAGCTCTTCTTCCAGGATATACTACCGCACACCACGGACGCGGATAGGCTTAAATTAAAAATGTGTTCAATCTTTGCTTCTAATAGGAAATGGGTCAGTCAGCTAGAAATATTATCCACTGCGTTTTTGGCTTTGTAAAGGACCTTGTGCACTACAAGCCAAGTTTTATTCTTTTGGTGTATAGCTACAGACATCCTCTTTTTCTAGGAAATAATTGCCTGACAGGTTGGAGTGTCCGAATGGAAAGTTTATTTATTGGCCATTTCGACGTCCTCCTTGTCGTTTAAATAAAAGAAATTCTTATACACAAAGCATTATTTTTTTTTTCGTTGTGCACATTTTACCTTTTCATCTCCTTGTTGGGTGTATTTATTTATTTTCCTATAGATTTTTCTTTATATCTTTTCTTTAAGACTTAAAAACATATAAATCAACTTAAAGAGCACAATAAACAACTCCAATATTGAGATTGATTATAATGTGATGTTTGCCACATTATCTCAGATTAAACATTGTACTCAACAATCAGCCAGTAAGGGCAAACATATGGAAGACTTGACCTTTCACTTTATGCTTCGTACTCCCTAATGGAGTACAGAACCTATACACAAACTCGCGATAAAGTTATGAAATACAAAAACAGAAGAAGATAACTGTAGCGAAATGCAGAGATAAATTTATCGTTTAAGGAGTACCACAGGGGTGCCCTCACTATTTAACAAGAGGATTAGGTTTAATATTTAAATTGCCTCAAACGAGTTTTACAGAAGTAAAAACACGGAAATCAAGAGAGAATGATGCTCAGACTTTTTTAGTATTAAATCAGTTACACGCTTTGTCAATTTCCTTAACATGAGCTCCAACTTAAAAATAAACCCGCGTAAGTGCCATCAATCGCCTTCTTCATTGCATTATCGAAATGCTAGGTTAGTGTAATGGCCCCATCTAGTTTATGTCGCCATGCAGATTTCAGATAACAAATGACTTCCTGCAGTATCTGCATGTGTGGGCAACATCCGCAAAATAGTGGTACAAATTGCTATATAAAGGCACCGATAGGTAATTACCGGGTGATAAATTGACCACGCGCAAAAACCAGCTGGCATCCGAACTATTTGTCCAACACGAGCCTCCATAGCATAACTAAAATCATAATTAGTACAAGAACAAATTAACCTGGTGATTAATTAAGCACACTTGTGTCGTTTCATCCTTCGGTGCATTTCACGCCTGGTTAAATTTGATGATTGGTTTAATTGATGTGCATCTTATTAGAAAACGCAAAAGGAGATAAGCAAAATGTGACGATTTCACGCGCTTTGACTTTTGTCCTAATTCTTCATGGAAGAGAGAAATGTAAATGAATGATTTTCCATCGGAAACCCATAAAGTTTTGAAAATTTGATTTGATGTATACCTGCCAATTCTCATTATGTCTCTCACTTGGCACCCATTGTTGTTATTACGAACACTGATTGTTTTGGAACATTTGTCAGTTACTAGTTTTAGGACAAACACAATGTTGATGATTTAAAAAAACGTTTCTTTTACAGAACAGCCATTCTGCATCATCTAAATTAAACAAACTACGAAACATATATTCAGTACTCCAGATAATTTAAGAAAAAGCTAAAAACATATTGGATGTAGTCTGCTATACTTCATTAATAATCAAAATACTAAAAATCTTCACAAAGTTAAGGACTTCAAATAGATGTTGACCCTTAAATCCTTTTGAAATCATAGGGATTATTTCTTTTATCTTCAGGACACTTTAAGGTTTTTAAATTTATTTTAGGTTTCTTCGTCATCATAAAAGTGCATTTTAAGTAATTTGAGTTATTCTAGATCTTTTAAAATGTAAATTCAATGCGAGTCATCAAAATCACCTAGATCTTTTTAATTTTAACTTTGATGCTTTGCAGTCACATTTTGAAATAATCAAAATTATTTTTGTATCTTTAGATATTTCTAAGATAATCAGAATTATTCTTTGTATTTTTAGGTCTTTTTAAGGTTTTTGAATTTATTTTGTCATTTTGTTTTATTAAAACTGCATTCTAAGTTATTTGAGTCGTTTTAGGTCTCCTTAGAGTTGTATATTTAGTTCGAGTCATCAAAGTCATTTAGACCTCTTTTAGTTTTTAATTTTGACCATTTGAAGTCACTTTAGGTTGTTTTTAAAATTATTAACCTTATGTTTTTGTCTAAAATAATTTCGAGTCATTTTTTAGATTTTTTTACAGTACACTTAGGCCTCTATTTAAAAGTTTTTCGGCCATGATAGATCATAGGCATTAGTTTAAGTTACCACACTCGCTTTAGACCTGAAATTATTAGAATTATTTTAGAAACGTTTACAGTTATCAAGTAGAATTCTGATTTATTAGACTCATTTTAGGTCCTTTAGTGTTGCAAGATTCAACAAAACTCATTTAGACTGTTTAAAAGTTTTTAAAGTGTGTTTTAAATATGTTCAGTGTTGTGGGAGGGAATTTAAGTCATTTTATATTTTGAGCTCGCAAGTGATTATTGCAAATGTTTTGGAAGCCACCAGAATTCTTTTCTCAATGTTTCGGGGTATAGCAATAATTTTGAACCTTCAATATCACTTAAAGTACATTTAGAGTTAAAAGTTTTACGCTTTTTTTTTAACGCTAAGAAAGTCATTTATGAACCGCTTAAATTATATTTGACTCTTTCTGGGACCTTCAATACAAATCATCCTAAGTCTCCTTAAAGTTTGTCATGTTAATTTTATTTTTTTCAAGTCAATGAAATTAATCCTTGGGACCTTTAGCGTTAAGTCCTTTAAACTTGTAACATTCAAAAGAAGTGAACAAAGTCGCTTAGAATCCTTTGGATCTGTTTGCATTGCTTTGCATTGTGGGGTTCGATATTGAGATATTATTTTTCATTCCCTTGTAGACCACTTGAATCGATTCGTAGTACTCGTTTTAGACCTAAAAAACGTAAAAATATCTAAAAACTAATTCAACTGTTGCATTATACCATCAGCTTTACCAAATACGCACGAGTATAAAGATTCTATATTAAATATGTCCATCACATCTCATGAGTGGCTCTCACCATCAATCTAAGTCAAATGACAAGACCTCTACCATCCACTTTGGAAACGACTTGTACGAAGACGTTTTAAAACCACTATTCAGAAGTTGATCCGCTTCATCACATTTCTTTCCTTGAGGCTTTTCGCAAGAACAAAGTGTGCAGCAAAACATAGACCGCACCTCGAGGACAAGAGATGTCACCCATTTCAAAGAAAAAAGATGTACGCAGATGATAATCGAAAAAGAGGGAGAACTCGACATTAACCTAATGCAGTCTTCATTGTTACGGCATTGTTTCTAAGAGGAAACAATCAAGCTTTACATCAACATTCACGATCACTCTAACTTAATCATTAGGAACCTTGAAGGATATGATCTAGCAGCACGTTCGCTATAAATGCCCAAAATTAGTAATTTTTTGAAACCAATGCGCTAGTCCAACCATTACGAAAGGCCCACCATTGGTAAGAGACGTGGTTAATGTACTTATTAAATATCTTAAACAGAAGGAAACCATCATTCACTTGTAACCTACATTTTTTGTAAATTGTGCATACAAACATCCACCCGAGTACACCAGAAAGCTGATTTCAAGATAATTGCAAGCTTAAAGCTTCAACAAAATTCAAGACTGCACAGAAGAGTTTATAAAAGGCAACTGTACCACAAGGCTACAGATTGAGGTATGTGTCTTGGGTATCGATATTAATTTGGTTGTTGTACTAGTAAAACAACAAAATAGAATCAAAACAGATAATAAAATGGCATTCAGAAGATATACATACTAACTGTAAAATTTAGGTAATAAGGAGAAGAAAAATAATAAACTATCCTGGAAAGAAAAGGATAGAAACAAAAATTTGTTAAAGAAAATGCATTCTTTAAAAATTGCGCGAACACGAAATAAATAAATATAATAGCTTTATGTTGTTTTCTTACTAGATTGTTCTAAATACATACTCTAAGGAAACTTGGAGATAAGATGCAGTTAACCTAACTCGTTTAGTAAGCATGATAAAGTGTATTCGTTGTTACTTAAAGATGGTAAGAAAATTTCTGAAAAAAGTAAAAGAAAAATATCGTGAGCATAATGACAGAATAAAGTACAAAAAAACATGAGAACAAGATGGCAAAAAACAAAAATAACCCAACTTCCATACATTAACTACATATCTCCAAAAATATTAATGAGTTATGTTCTTTAGTATTTATCCATGTTATTGGAGGTAAAAAATTGCATTTGTTGTTAACAATTTCTGCCAATCAACCGCAACTCCTTAGCCCTTTTCAAAAATAAATGCTGGCACATATTTACTTTAAAGATCTTTTTCTTCCTTCAAAAAAGCAAGTGATTGTAATTAAACTTCTTCTAGGTTCATCTGATTAATATTAAATTGCGGTGATGACGGTGAATAAAAAAAATCATCGTTATTAAATTCAGTAAAAAAAGCCATGCATGTCCAAATGGACATCTCCTCTAAATTTTAATAATTATTATGTTGTTCGGAAATTATCCGACACCACATACCGGGTGTTGAAAATTTTCCATTCCTACAACTTTTTAGTATCTTTTTACCTCAGTAGTGTCCTTTTGTTTATAAATATTCCTTTAACTTTATAAGTACATTAGGTATTGGAATGTGTCCTTTCATTATAAAAAATTATAAATTAAGAGCAAAGCTTGAAGATAAAAATTAAAGTTAGACGATTAAATAAAATAACTACGAAAAGGAAATGAAACCTACACAAATGTATTTTAATTTCTAATTATCAATCAATATTTATAAAATTTAATTATCAAAAACAGGGCCAGGTGGAAATCTAAATTTAAGTTAACGAAATTTGTAGGTAGCGCCATCTAACGAGATCACGACGCGTGAATTGCTGGAACTTACAGTTTATTAAGGCGCGTCGCCATTTTATAAGTGATTTGTCTGTCATTGCAAAGTGTATTGTGATAAGTTTCGCGTCCATTTTTCACTTAACTAACGGGGAATTCCGCCAAGGCACCTGTGATCCCGCGAGTCCCCTGTTCTAGGCGTTGACGATGGGCCGCAAGAAGAAGAAGCAGTCGAAGCCGTGGTGCTGGTATCCTTTTTTCCACAAAAACAAGCCGTGACGCACGTTGCCGCAATATGCTATATTTAACGAGTTCATCGATTTATTTTTAGACGTGTTTTCCTTAACCAGATTTAGGTACTGCAACCGGGAATTCGAGGACGAAAAGATTCTTATACAACATCAGAAAGCCAAGCACTTCAAGTGCCATATCTGTCATAAAAAGCTGTACACGGGCCCCGGTCTCTCCATTCACTGCATGCAGGTGCACAAGGAGGCCATCGACAAAGTGCCGAATTCCCTACCAAATAGATCGAACATCGAAATAGAAATTTACGGAATGGAAGGTAAGTTATAATTGTGCTCGAACATGACGGTTGCTACAACGCACATTTCGGCACAGGAATTCCAGCGGCAGATCTAAAGGAGCACGAGCGGCAGAAGCAAGGGTCTCAAGACTCCGATGATGACGAACCAACGCCGAAAAGGCCGAAGCCTGAGGGACTGTTAGGCACAGCTCCAGGGACAATGTCGAGTCCCGGGCTGGTTCCAGGCCTAATGCCCCCACAAGTCCATCCTGGAATGCCACCAGGCATGACTATGGCACCTATGCTAGGCCCTATGGGACATATAGGGCCTCCTTTTATACCCCCAGGGTATTGTTATGTTTCATCTAATTTTCCCTTCACTTCAGTGGAGTCTTGCAGAATGCCCATGATGCCCCCACACCTAGCTATGATGCAAGCACAAGCGAGCCCTGCAAAGCCTCTGTTTCCGAGTGCTGTCCCTGTTTCGTCGCCGGGGGCTCCTGTAGTGGGTGCCGATTTCAAACCTATTACCTCCGGTAGGGCAGCTAATGCCTACCTGACTGATTTGTTGTCATTATGCATGTATTACAGGCTCTCCTACGGCCAAGCCTACATTCCCTGCGTACACAGGTGCTACGATAAGTGCACCACCCACCACGAACAATAACATGCCAAGCAGTAGTAGTGCGAGTAGTAGTGGGGTGGAGAATGGCAAGGTGGCTACGATTGCGACAACAGGCGCCGCCAGCAAAATCATCCATCCTGTGGAGGACATATCTTTAGAAGAGATTCGAGCCAGACAGTCGAGGTATCAAAAGAGCATTCCTGCCAAAGAGGATGATGTTATCGCCAGTACAAGTAGTGCTGCTAGTGATGTAAGTTGCATTCACTTATTTAACTGATTTTTTCGTAAATATTGGCTGCCTGAGAAATCATCAAGGTCAAATATATTTATAGTACCATATTAAAACCTATTAAGATAAACAAATTGTGTAACAAATAAAAATTGTAAGTCACAGGTTACAATGCCATTACATTAAAAAAAATTACCCTTGCCAAATTAATTAATCTAAATAATAGAAACCTAAAATTTTAAATTTAAAAGTTAGTAAAATTATAAATTGCATATTTAACGCTACATCATTTCATTGATGCAAGTTTTTGTGACGACTTGCCACAAATAACAGAATGAGATATAAGAATTACATTAGTTGCTTTATTTTTTATATAATTTTAGGCAAAAAGAAGCAATATAAGATTAAACAAGAACTTGTTTATTGTTATTGCTTCAAAAGCACAAGGATTACAATAATTAACTGAAAATTGGGAATTTTGCAAGATAACTGAGAATAACTTTGTGGTCCCAGGAAATATTAATAAAAACTGTATTTCACATTGTTGGCTTAATGTTTTTAATAACCATCTGTCTTTCCTTGTTAGGTAATCTTTCAATGGAATAATTATTAGCAGAAAAACATAAGCTGAGGCAGATAATTTTGAAATGACAAATTACCCTCTGCACTCAAGGCGCAGCTAACTGTTGGATACCTTCAAATTTATTTTTGTTACTACTCATAATCAGAGTAGCTTGTAATTCCCTTCAGTTGTCACTCAGTTTTTTATATTCGTTTTAATTTGTGTGCGATTTTTGCTTAAATTATTACTATTTGACCTCAAGTTGATCTTAAGGGGAGGTTCTCATCTAGCGACCCAAAAATAACACGATTTTCTCGAATTTTTTTTTCGTGGAAGTAAATAAAAAACTTAATTTATTTAATAGGTCTTAAAGTATGTATAAAAAATTTTTTTAGTATAAAATAATATAATAGTAATTGTTTATTTATGCTGAAACATGGCCGCCTCAAAAAAAAGTATCCAAGTAGGCGGCACTGTAGCACTTGTAAATATTATCTGAAATAAGAAATCCAAAAATGTTTATGAACTATATTATATTTTTTGGAGGATGAACCTATAAAACCAACAAAAAGTAAAAAAATTTTAAAAAATGGCGAACATGCAAAGTTTAGTGTCGCGTTTTCGCGCTTTTTTTTACTCTTAAAAGTGCTGTAAAAAATATAAATAATAAATTTAATTATATTTTAGGTTCATCCTCCAGTAAATTTAATCTACTTAGAAATGAAAAAAATATATAGCGATATATTCAGTAGTTTTTGAGATATCGTGCCGCCCAGTTTGAAAAACGTGGTTTCGATAAAAACGCGTTTAAAGTTTTCAGTACATGAACTGCTTGTATTTGGAGCACGTAGTCGACTAACACTACACGCTATAACCGTTGATATTAGTATATATAGAAGCATATATTCCGACATCTGGTGACACTAGAAGTAGCTATATTTACCATGGTCACCCATGGTATGGTCGTAAAGGTGGGAAATACAAAAATATTACGGAAAACGCGCTACTTTTTCGCTGTAACTTTTTTAAAAAAATAATTTCATACAAACCGTTTTGGGAATATATTCTACGGATAATTAGCTATCAAAAAATGCAACAAAAAAATTGATTTTTTGGTCGACTCTGATGAGAACCTCCCTTTAAAAGTGTTTGTTTGAAATTTATTTTTTAAACTACGACCATTGATATGGCTCCACGTTCTTAAGAACAAAATGAAAAAATTGTAATTACATATAAAAAGGCTTATTTCGCCTGTGTATAGAATTTTATTGGAATTATTACAATTTGACCCCAACACTGAATGATTTTGAAAATTTTCATATTTTAAACCAACACCAAGCCGTACCGATGAACATGAGTCTGGAGTAGTCTCTTCAAATATTTGTGGAGATCATAGTCTGTCTTGCATTGATCATCTCTTTGTTTGAATTTGTGCAAAGCAACAGCTCCTGTTGCTCCACCTGCCATCTATGATCCTGTCTTTATTAAACTGCTAACTCTTTGACAAACTTGTCTAAGCATTTGTTTCCTGATGGAGTTTTTTTTACTTATAAATACAGATCATTGGAAATTGTTTTCTTGTATTCAGCATTGACTTGTCATGTTAAGATTGAGTGATGAATTATAATGTACCAATAAGATTTCCTACTTAGATTAACAAAAACTTTTCATATGTTTTTCACTCAATCCATACTGATGCTCAATTGTTTGCATAAGCACACGTCTTCTACCTCAATTTGCTGTATCTCAGCCATCCCCTATTACACTAAATCAACAAGCGGCAATTTGCTCAAAACAAAACAATTTAGGTAGGCACAGTGATATGCTGTCTGCCTGGAATATCCAGTGATTGTGTGCCTTCTTCTTTGTCTTATACTGAGCATCTGAGTGTTGCAGCACGTTTTTGTGGCAATGATTATCTCAAGCTCCATGAATTTAACTATAACAAACTGTTTATGCAGGAGTGCCCAACTGAGACTTCATAAAGCTACATCTCTGCTAATTGATGAATAATGGCTGTATGGATATTATGTATACAGTGATCTTCGAAACAGCCACAACCTTAAATGAGATGGGAAATTAAAAATTTACAGCTCTTTGAAAGCATTTTATTGAATTTTTCTGTACTATTACTAGTTGCTACAAGCCTGTTCCTCCTTATTTTACAAGTTTTACATTCTTTTAATAAACAGTGGGTGATTGATTAACAAACATAATCCATTTAAAGATGATGTTTGTTACCCAAATTGTTCATTAACTGATCATCGATTTATTGTAGATTTTTATGGGAATTTGAGTAATTCGTTCTGGAAATCCAAAAAATAAATAAATAAATCATATCATTTCTTACTACGCTTATTGATATGAAATAATAATACATACATATATAGTCTTACATTTTCACCAATCTTGTTTACCCTTTTGTTAAAGAATCTGTTGATTGCTTTTCTCTCTTCTTACGAATTTTTGAGAAATAATTAATAGCATAGTCATAGAAATCCCCAAGCCTATTAACTTCAACTTGATTTGAGTGGCATTCTAAGATTGGTTTTCTGATATCCCACCTTTTCAAAAAATATTTAACGGCAGATGTCGGCATTGGTCCTCTTTCTTCTTCTTTTACAGAAAACATTTCACTGGGTTTCTTGGTGTTCCTCATTCAAGAGTTCTTGGAATTTTTCTGTCGTCAGATTATTTTTATGTTCCATTAAGAGCTCTGCAATATCTTCTTCATTTGTCTCCAAGTCCAGATTTCTCCCAATTATCATAATTTCATTGATAATTTCAGGGACATCATCTCCATCTTCCTGAATGCAGGATGGACACAGCTTTCGCCAAGCAAAATTCAACTGTCGTTGAGTGACTTCTGACTATGCCTATTGAATGAACTGGATAGCTTCAAGAATATCATTTTTTTCCAAAAGGTTTTTAATGTCATTGTTGAGGAAAACTGGCATACTGTAAAACACTGTCAAAACAGTGCACGAGTATCTTGAAACTTGCAATAATCTCTTGATACATTGGCTGAATCAACGAAGTAATACTTGGAGGCAAAAACTGAACTGTCAGCCAAGGAAAGCCTTCCAGCAAATTATCTTCGAGGTCTTTTAGGTGTCCTGATACATTGTTCAGTAGCAACAGTGCTTTTGATGGCAAATCATTGGTCTGAAGGTAATTCTTGATGCTTGGAGCACAAAAGTTAAGCAGACATTCTGTGAAAAGAACGTATGTGATCCAAGTCATGTCATTTCATTTGATCTCTACATCACTGGCAGTCTTTTGAATGCTTCAGGATTCACAGAATGATAGACAAGAAACGGCTTAAGCTTCATATAACCACTAGGCATTACCTCCCAAAAATAACTTCAATTGGTCTTTCATGGATTTATACCCAGGAATATTTTTCTCATCTTCTGTGATGTAGGTACAGTTCAGCATGTCCATTCAAAATAAATCAATTTCATAACAATTGAAAATTTGAGACAAAACTTCTCAGCTTCTTCTTTATCTGTACTAGCAGACCCATCATGCATTACTGCATTTTTAATGATATCTCTTTTTAAACTTTGCAAACCATTCTTGAATTCTACCTCATCATGTGACGAATGCGGAATTTGTTTCTTCACGTACTCTTGAATAATAGGCGTACTAGTTACATCTCTTTTCGTTTTTCTTTCTTTTATCCAAACAAAGCAATATCTCCATTTTTTTATAGATAGCACATCTTTGTTTCTTAGCTGCTTAAATCTTCTTGATTATATCTTTCTGAGCTAAGGTTGTCTACTATAGACCTGTATAAGTCATGCTGCCTAGTAATACCTGCACACTCTACCTTGGCTATTATCTTTTGTTTTATTTCTATGGTAAGCACAGTTCTTGACACCACTTTTTTTAGGTCCCATAATATCAATTTTTGTATGAAAAAATTCAGAGAACAAATCAACTGGCACACAAAAAATATATATAACTGTAAAAGTCTCGTTTCAGAAATCAGTTATAGATAGTAGTAAAATACAATTCTACAAATGTACTGTAAGGTATTTGTTATTCGAACATATGCTTGTTGTCCACGCATAATCCTTTGCGAAAGTTCAAACTCTCAGTTAACCGATTACCCACTGCATCTAATCTCATAACTTTTAGCTAGGTTGGGTATTTCAGATTAATGAAGTTAAATTACAAGGTGCATGTTAGATGAGTGGTAGTTTGAGTGGACGGAAAATGAAGTAGTTAAACACTAACATCTTGATTGCCAATCCATCTATTCATTTTGTCTTTTTTTTTTTTTTTTTGATGTTTGGTATTCGCACTTTTCTTTCTGCGCATATATGATGAGCAGAGCAGGACATAGCGGCGTTTTTTAGTCTCCAAAACTATAGAGCATATGACCCTAGCATATTAGCATGCATATGGTATCCATAGCAATGAAGGTCTTGTACTCATTTGTTCAATATATGTGACTGCATCACAGGTGACAACGTTCTCGAGAAATACCTTGAACACGATCTGGGTGGTGATCCTTGATACCTCACGTAATTATTAGTTGCTGAAGGACTCTGAGCAAACTAACAGACCAAATACTCACACAGAAGTTGAAGTGGTTTTTCAAGTTACTCTATTGTGACCTTCTAGGCCTAGAATTTTTTATGGACTACTGCTGTGCATTCTTTAATAATTCTTTACTGAATTCAGGGTTTTATTAGGCTTTGAGTTCATGTGATCTACCTTCGTTCTAATCCTTTGCAACTGCCTGCCTTTCTGTCATGTTAGTTTTCCTGTTATCAATTGTACTAACTCTGGTCTGGAGAAACTCAGATCTATTTAGACTATCTGACAATCTTCTAGATCAGTGCTGGTGAGAAAAATAGTCTAGTTATATTGCTAAAAGAGTACACATGCAGTGAGTTACCAAATTACTAAAGTAGTTGGTGTACAGACTCAAAAAAAAACTGGCTTTGAATTATAGTGCACAAAACTTATATCTGTCATTTCTAATTTCGTTTGCCTTTCTTTCAATATCAAAGATTTCTGACGCGTATGAATCACATATCTATAAGTACTAGCTTGCAGAAGTCTGTTATAGATAATTTTATATTCATAGCTGCTGGGCCAACACAAGTAGACAGAATAATTGTAGTCACGTGATTGTAACTCCAACAAATATGGCAACTGAATCTAGATCAAAAAATTTTTCATCCGAGAAGTTCTTAACTAGGCAAATATTGTCACATAAGTATCAGCAAAATGCAACCAATCAGTTGCTTATAGCAGTGAAAATGATAAGGATCTTAGGAATTCAAGTTGATCACGTAAGTTAACTCAGATTCCATCATTGTTAATTAGCCACGACGTTGTTCCACCCTGGTGGATGTCTGCTACTATCCATTGGAGTACAGTCAACATTTTATGGTCCATCTTCAGCGTAATTAGCGTCTGGAAACGACCTATTTTTAAACAGCGTTTT
This sequence comes from Sinelater perroti, assembly GCA_036346155.1. NCBI lineage: Eukaryota > Metazoa > Arthropoda > Insecta > Coleoptera > Elateridae > Sinelater > Sinelater perroti. Next base: position 910,353 of record JARFIY010000201.1, read on the forward strand.
TTGGTGGTGAGGAGATGAGCTCGGATTGCTTGGGATCTATTTATCCCTTGAAATGGATACCAGTAGATGCACCAAACTATAACTAGAAAAATGAGTTTAACGACACTAAAACTTTAATTTTGTACTCTAGTTAATTTACCAGCTCATACTCATAGGAATGGCAGTCTTCTTAAGTAACAACCAAACCTGACTTGCTCTTAGAATTGCTGAGTTTCTTATAACATTTTGAACTGTTTAACCTTACTTGTAAAAAAGTACAGTGTGCATTAAAACCGTTTTTAAACTAGTGATTCACTCAATCTTCTTTCACTTGAGTAAAAAAAAATAATGATATGAAACCAAAAGCAAAACTTGAAGATGTTAGTACTTACATTCAAATTGATACAATACCTCACTTGTTTTGTTAACCATAAATGTTAAAATACTGTCACAATAAATGATCTTTGCAGCAATTAGCCATGGCAGTCTCTGCGGCCCAGCAAGCTGCAGTCAATCAAGCGAAGCAAGATGCACTGAACCATGCGGCCATGCTGCAGCGGTTTCAGAGGCCTGCCGGCCCCATGATGGCAATGCCTGGCGGCCCAGTAACCAGCATGCCCCTAGTAATGCGGCCAGCTATGATCCCTGGGCCTCCTACTTTCGTGGGCGCCAACCTCATGCGACCACCACCACTCGGCATGCCGCCAGGTACGTGAAGTAGTTGTAAGTGATGGCGGGACATGTCAGCAGATCGTGTTGTTTATGATGACTGTCAAGACACACTAGGCTATGTTAGGGCTTGTGCGACTCCTTATATTGTTACGATAGTGTTCTAGTGGTGGTGTTTTGTTTCTGAAGGAAAGCAATAGAATAGGACATATATTGTACCTATTCAGTGTTTAATTATTGATAAGGTTATAGAGTACCTCGTTGTATTAACACGTTGCTTCCATTCTTAGATGCTCAAGTTTATGGTCTAATTGATTGCGTTGTGTTTTGGTTATTTTGTTTAGGGACCCTAAGAATGGAAATGGCGCCATTACATGTATTAGTTAGGCAATTTTGAAGAGTATTAAGTATAGTTTTGTAACATGAGTTACTACTGCGTTTCCCATTATCATTACTTTTGTACGTCAAACCTAATTGTAATTTAGCAAGTGTAATGAAAATACAAAGGAGTTTTCCAGAACACTTGTCTGTTTTTACTGGTACAAATCAAACAAAATTGCGTTTGCTTTACTCTCAGAAAAGAAACTTTTGCTAATGGTTTGCACAAGAACTTTCTGAACCAGCTCTCAACTACTAGCGTGTGCATGGGTGCCACATTCGACTGCAGAATAAAAATTGAAATTTACCTCGTAAAATATTTTTTGTCATAAGCAATAACTGATTAAGATGTAGTATTGCCTCCTCTATGCATTTTAATTTTAGTGAGAGAAATTTGACACGAATTTTTTTAAAAGTGCTCAAAAAAGCAATTAACTCGCTGCAGGGAAGTTAATAGATCACTCATATAATAAAAATTTAAAAAAAGTAACTAAGGCAAAGTTACATTAGCCTAACGTCCTTCAACTTGTTTTCAGTTGCCTACAGTAATTGAACAATATTAGTGTATGAGAATCATTGAAAACAAGTGACTCGCAGCTCTATTCACTATGCCATGTGAAAGTAGTCAGGAAAAAATTAATAAAATCTTCACTTGAAAGCTTCCTCAAGAGGAATTTGTTATCTAAATGATTTAATAGTAACAATTCCTGTACCAGAAGTCACGAGAATTTTTTTCTTATAAGGGAATTTTACCATTGGAACAATATTGAACAACGCATTTTTAAAAAAAGTAATAACGCCACCATTCTACCATTTGTAAATTTTTAAATGTCCAGGTGGGCAGTTTTGCTTATTCACATAACTATTAAAATGAAGCACAGCTTTGTTGCTAATGGTTTTCAAAGAAATCTTTATGTGTTAGAAGTCAATTAGGAAACTTGTAATGTGGTTTCTGGCAGTTTTAGTTGTTAATAAGTTTTATGGGAGTGAAGATTAAGATCTCATTCTGATGAAAACTTCTCTAAATACCTATAAAATCTATAGACTCAAAGCCTTTCATTTGTCCTCTCTGAACCCTGATAAAGCAAAATAAATTCTTAGTTTTAAATCAAAACATATGCATAAAATTGATTTTAGGAGGAAGAAATGTAGAAGAGTTAAGGTCCTTAGATTTTGTCACCACTGTCACCTGTTAAGCTTTGACATTCTGTTCTTTTTTTATCTGTTAGACTATGGTCAGTGCTGGCCTACCCTAGCAGCTGTAGTACAAGATTTGGAGAAAACAAATCAATCACAGCAACCAGCATACCTTATATAGCAAACTACTCTCAGGTCTCATCTTAAGTTTTTATATGCAGTTTAAACACTTATGAGTTTGCTATCATCTTGAGCCTCTGTTTATAATGCATTACATTTTGTAATTATTAATTGCTGCTTTGCTTCTAACTTGACTTCTTGTTTTTTATTGAACCGAGTGGCTAACCAACACATATAAGATGATACTCATTTCTACAGTCGTAACTTAGACTTTGTCAGAAGAATTGAAAATCCAAATATATTCTATTATGATGTGAAACTGACATGGGTTTCCAAAAGTTTGCTTTTAACAATCTTCAGGAAATCTGTTCAAAATATAGGAACAGATTGTGTCTCATTGGTAAGCTCTTCTGTGTGTTTGTTCATGTATGGCTCATGATTCTGTCCAATGTGACTTTGTCTTTTTTCCACTCTTCTTTTTTGCTTTGTATGGCTGTAGTGATTTCTCTTATTTATTCCTCTTGCAAGTTGGTTAGTAGTAAAGAAATTCTGACTTGCTATTGCAACGGCTTTGGATTCATTTTCCAGACAAAACCATCGAGAACGTCATGTACTAACATATATTCAAAGCAGCTATATGTCAGGGCCTTCTTCAACTTATAATAAATACTTTGTGCTATATGCAATTGAAAGCAAGCCAACAACCTCTTAAGAGGTCTCTAAAACTGTATTTTTTAAAGGAAAACGCAGTTTTAGTTAAATTAACAAAATTTTTGACTAAGTAAATGGCAATACAAAAATCGAAATCCTAAACAGATATTGACGAGATTGCAAGATGATTTTGTTCTGCATTCGAATACGAGCGCTGTTGTACGCAAAGAGCGACAACCACATTGGCACCGATGTGCGCGTATGCGACAACATACTGACTTTTCTTGTGTTTGAAGATCGGACACGGTGGGGCGGTGTGGTCTTGGCCCAGGTACTCACGCACTCTGTGTTCGCATGCTGCATCATCTCTGTCACTTGCTTAGTTTGCCAATGGTTTTATTGTCATTGATTGCATTATTATTCATCTGACTGCGTAATACTATTTAAAACGCCCAAATATTGTCATTCGCCGCTGAGATCAGAAGGCGCGACGCTGGGTCTCGCTCAGTTTCAGGTGGCCTAAGTCTCCCTTGAGGGCAAAACAAGAATCAACTGAAAACCATGACAGCTGCGTCTAGTACTTTTAGGCAGGCTAACATTTATGAAATGTAGAAGCTACGATAATGAAGGTACTAATCTGTCTATATTTTACTTGTAATCTATGCTTGCTACTTATTAAACGTTGGTTTTCATTTGACTTGTAACTTTTAATTCCAAAAGCGGTACAGATTAGAAAACAAATAACGGTTCAGTCACGTCCAAAAGCGCCCAGCGCATGCCAACCTTCGAAGTATTTCAGCGGCAAGGCGACATCTTTTTCACATAAAATACATTGTACAGAAATCCACTTGACCTTTACTGTGTGAATTTCGTAGATTTTCATATAGCTGTGTGTCTTATAAATGTTAGGCTTGAAAGTTACTTTCCTTTTGTTTATTCCACCAGGTAAGTATTCTGTATTAGTATTAATGCAAGGTTGATCTTGATCTTAGTTGATAACCCACGGGTAGAAGGAAAATGCTTAGAGCGCTTTCGCGTCTGCCTGCCTCGCAATGAATGACAATATTCGGGCATCTGCTTGATGGAGGGCGTTGCGCTGAGCCAATAATGACTGTTGCTATTTTGTCACAGGACTGATCGGGATGCCGCCGGGGGTCATGTACGGGACGCCAGTCATACCTGGAGGGCCCATGCTGACGCCGATGATGCAGCCGAGGTTCAGATGATCTCCGGTCTACCTGATCTACCACCCGCAAGTTTGAAATAGTTATTTCTTAGCTATTTATTTGTTAAGTGAAACTACAATTTGTGGCAGCTCTCGGCCAGCACAAATTGCAGTTTTGAGAGTTGCTCCGTGGATTACCTTAGGCTAACTTTATCTAAGTCGAGCAATTTCAGCGTGCATGCTTGCTCTTTTTGTCGTGATTGCCATGCATTGATACTCTTTATTTTTGGCAGGTTAAATGGTAACTTTTTACCACAAACGGTATGTAAGCGATGATTGTTTGTCACTCAATCGTTGTTTTGTCAGCACACTAAAGGTTAGTGTTTTTAGACTTCCTTAGGTGCATATGCGAAATATGTTCTTGCTTTAGATTTCAAAACCTTGTTTGCAAAACAGACTGGGCAGTTGCTCCTTAAATTGCTGATGCTCTTGCGCGTAATTTCTGTCTAATTTAAATACCAACGACTTTGCCATGACTTATGCTCATCAGCTTTGTTTATATTGATAAGTTTGTGAACATTTCTCAAGAATTTAAGGGTGAGGTGTAACAAAACTAAAAACAAAATAATTTTATTCATCATGATGCAAGACTGAAAACAAATGAAACAAACTTTTACAAGAACAATGGAACTTTAGAAACAAATGAAAATACCTTTTCGTAAACAAAGTGATGACATAGTGCCAAAAATATTTTTCTTTTGATTTGTTTTTCTGTGCAACAAGGAGCAACCGTTCCTGCCTGTCCTTGAAATTCGTGGACTCAGGTTTGTACTATCTTTTTTTTTTACTGTTAATTTATTTAAATGTTACAAAGGTAAGATCCTTTTTAGTTATTAAACCCTGTAATAATTGAGTTGTTGCACACAGTTGCAAGTTCCACACAAATGTACATAAGCAGTGTCTGCTCACGGCGGCCCACAGCTCAATCCAAGCCGATTGGTTGCTTTGCGTCAGACACAGTCAGAAGGGCCGCCGTGCCCGTCTCAATAGTATTGCACTTAACTAGCAACGATTTACTGCTTTAAACCCTACGACATTGTTTCATTAAGGTAGGTGCGTAGCAAGTGTCACACTGCGATCGAATCTTACGGTAGACCAGTTGAGTACTAATCATTATCGAAATTAGCTGCGATGCAACACCCACTGCCGTTACGTTATTTTGTCTGAAGGTACGACGGCTTTTTATTATTACTACACAATACTTTTGCTCTGGTGCAAGGTGTAACGGACGTGAAGTTTCATGCATTCAACGACAAGCTCGGCTCGCATCGTTTCCTCGTTAAATACATGAAACCCATTTGCAATACCATCGTTGGGTTGTTACGTAGAGGCAGGCGACTTCACGTCACAGCAAGTGCTGTTGGATTGATGACCCCCTGCTTTTGTGTTTTGCTATTCTTTGTGCAACTGCAGGGGACATTTTGACGAATGAAAGATCAGATTTTGTCGGAGCACTTTTCGGCCAAAACGTCCTCTTATCCATCCGACTCACTGCAGCAAACAGAGTACAAATTAGAGCAGGCGTCGCATTTAACACACCATCATTGCTAACATCCCATCCTATCCGTTCAGAATCGCAAAGCACGCTAAGCAGGTGATGTCTGTCACAGCGTGGCTGCAATGTGTGGCGAGGCCAGGCTGTTGGGTCGCAGTCCCCTGCCAGAGAGATTGTGGCTTGGACGACAGGCGATCGGCAGGCTCGCCGAACCTGCCGGTCACAGGATTTGCCTGTTGGACCGGAGGAGCGCAGCTCGCGGCGCGCGCGGAGGCGCCCGCCTGCCTCTGACGGTCCCCTGTTACACTGCTGTATATGTATTTGTTTTAATCTAGTAAATGTCTATCAATATCGTGTAAAGTATGTTTCTAGAAAGTCAATAAAGAACTTCCAAATATCTCATGTTCATTTGTTGTGCTTACAAAGAAATAGAGGCAGTACCTGTCTCTCACTACAAAAATACTGGATGTTATTGTTTGTAAAAGATCTACTATCATAGCCCACGTAGCAGAAAATATATCAAACAAAATATGTAGTGACATTGGAAAGTTCCTAGACTGCGTTGCTGCCACCTGGAGTTGTACCACCTACATTTTACATGAAATTTTTCAATTGTAGTTAACAACATCTTTAAAATTTGCATGGCCAAAAAATTTGTGAGTTCCTCTAACCTGGGTAGAATGGCGGAGTCTACTTGGCGGATTTATAAAAAACTTTGATGTGAAATTTACCTTCATAATCACTTCCAAAAATGAAGGTAAATTGATGAGGCACCACTTCAATGAAATTGCAAGCAGTGTGGAGGTTTTCAAAAGGAGACTTCCGTTATGTTTTTGAAACATGCTAACGTTACTGCGATTATTGTACACATTTGAAAAATTATGGTAATCATATTGAAATAAAACAAGTCTGTGCTTTAGAGACCAAGCCCCAGGAATGTTCTGATGTCACTTTCTATATGAAATTACATTTATTGTAATTGTTTACCAAACTTTTTTAAAAAATTAAATACCAATAATTGTAAATTTTGCGCTTTTTGCTGCAACAAAAGAAAAATAATTTAAATCGCGAATTCGTGAGAGTAAAATCTTAAAACTAACGAGGTCTGGCACCCCCCCCACCCCCCCCCCCCCGAGAGCTTGTCCAACTCCGACATACTTCGCACCTTCGCATAGTAACAGCCTGCTATTTTACTATAGGTAGATGTAAACGTATGTATTAGACAGATTTATCCTTCTAAAACGATCATCTTTGTTTGAAATTCTGATTATACCTAGAGGTTAACCAAGAGAACTCGGCATTGAATAGCTTCTTTATAGTGTTTTGTGTAGTAGATCTATTATTGATTGCAAAAAAGACAGAATGTGAAGAATAATTATTTTTCCTTATGTATAATTTCTTGAGTTAAAACACTGGGGCACGGTGCTACCATCGAGGAAAATCAATCCCTTCTCTTGACCTTAGTAATAGTAATAACTAAAACCATCAACCTTATAAAGGTAATTTTTGTCCATTGCGATACAGACCTTTTATTGTTTTGTATTTTCATGACTTTCCAGGTTTAACTGACAAGATCCCAAGGTATAAGTTATGAGCAATAAAGAAGACATTGTTAAAGTGCTTACATACCTCCATTTACAAAAGTGAGAAGGAAGCAGGTAATCGTTATCAGTTTGTTGAAACAAAGACATTTAATATAAACTACTTAACATCACTGCATGAAGTTTGATGTCTAATCTTTTATTGGATTCAGTGGGTCACTTTTCTTTACTAGTTTAAATAATAGTTCTGAAACTACAATATCTATTTTTTTTATTGTAATACAGTCGAATACCTAGATATGTGCTGTAGTATTTTGTGAAAATAAAAATGGACCTAAAAATCTAGTTCGTGTCTATTCTCAACCATTGTAAGATGTTCTATTTGAAAACAAAAGACGTTACCAGGTATATAAAATTCAAAACATATCATTTTAACATCTGAAAGGTGCTAACCTAATAAAATAAGAAACATTGGCTTGAATGAACTAGACTGTTTAAGCAGAGTAAATTGAACGATACTTGAAAATGAGCAATCTTTATAATCAAAGGGGTATAGAAAAACAATTTTAAGGATCTACCAATTCAAACTTGTTTAAACCTTAAACAACAACAGTTAGTATAATGGCATAACAAACAATGGAGGAAATGAAAAGAAGTCAATATCTATTGCATAAGATATTGATGATTAAAGCTCAACAATTTTCACGGCTCCTTTTGAATGAAACCAAATGTAAGACGCAACCACCTGTTCTTCCTGGTGGTTTTTCGATGAACGTATTCTTCTTCGAACGATATTTCGTGAGCACGGGCGCTATTCTGTTTGTCGTACAGCTCCTTAATTTTGGCTCCGGTGTGCTTTAACGAATATAAACTTTGAACATTTTTGAAAACTTCTTCCACCGTTATTGTGTGTAGTTTCTCAACATCGCTCTCAGTGGCCATTTGGAAGGCCTGGTCCAAAACTTTCTTTTCTTCGCTGTAGTTCAGAAGCATCTTCTGGAAATGTTTAACCATATCCTTGTCGCAGTCGCTTCCAAGACCCTTCTCCCTAAAATATACATAGATCATCGCCAGGCAAGTCTCCGCAAGTGATTTTACCGATCGATGAGGTACTCCATGTATTCTTTGTATGCGTCATTGTATGGGGTAATGGCGTTGTTTTTCAGGAAATAGGCAAACTTTGCGATAGCTCTCGTGGTGGTTCGTTCTTCCTCTTCGTATTCTTTGCACCTAGTTTCCAAGTCGCGAATCTTGCCTTCAACAACACCTATATCGATTTGACCTTTAACTATCTGGGACTGAACGTTCTCGTCCAAAATTTTATCTTCATAGGTGCTGGTGATACAGTAAATATGCATGTGTGTGAGGTAGCTACAACCGCACTGCTTGCAATTGTAGGTGCCCCCCATTGCCGTGCAATGAACTAACTCTGGAGACCCGATTATTTCTTTGGGCACATTTCTGAGGTAGCAAGGATTGTGGCAGAGTTGCTTAAAGTGGTTGTACTTCATACCACCCACCTACAAACAGGCATTAATTACATCGACATTTGATTAAAGTGCGTTGTGTTAAAGAGAAGTACCTGATAGATCTCGCAACATTGGGGAGCTTTGCATGTTGTTCGCGGTTGCGTCATCTCGGTTGCCTTTACGGATATGACAGGCGTGTAGAGTTTGTCTTTGAGTTCCTGCAAATTGTTAATATTTGCTTGCAAATAGTCTTTATGTCTCTGCAGTACTAATATATTATTCTGTATGATTTGAGCAATCTCCGCCAGCGGTTGAGATAGGCGCGTAATCACCCTACGGGCTTCATTAAGAGATAAAATGTCTTGAATCCTATGTGGAATCAACCCATTGAAATCGTTGCCTGCCACATATTTTAACAATCTACAAGCAAGAACTGAATAGTTTACGGTTTTAAAGATAGCAGTTCCTACCTCCAACACTCTTGAGACGACTTTACCCAGCTCCTTTCGAAATCGATCTTTTCGTCCTTAGTGAACTCTAGGTTATATTTAAGGGCCGCCAAAAATCGGAAAGCTTCGTTGTCGATGCAGAAGATGTTGCTCTTACTAAAAGGAATTTCCACGTGCGGGGGATTGGCGCGGACTTCCGCGATGATTTTCTTAAGGGGCAAGAAAGTGTCGCCTGGCCGGTAGAAAGTGCTCCTAGAATTAGTGAAAAGGAAGACAATGTTCTTGCTGGCGCTCTTCTGCAGTTTCGACAGTAGCTGCTTGATGCAGTACTGGAAGACTACGGTCAATCTCGCGTTGTTGGGCTTCAGCAGGATGCAGACGGCGTGCAGCTCCTCGAACTCGCCTAGGTAACGGAGGATGTTCTCGAAGTTGGCATTGTCTTGTTCGACACCCCTGGTGTCCCCGATCCCCGGAGAGTCGATCAGGCGTACCTTACGTCGTCGACATGAAACACGTAGCTCTTGCATCCCTGCGTTGCCGACGCCCCGACATCCTGGGACTCGTTTTCACTCTTCCCGACCTCGACGGTGCAGGTGTTCTCGTAATTGTCATCTGTCACGCTAAACTTGGTGGGAATCAGCCAAGTCAGCTCCTCCTTTTCCGCCTCCTTCAGGTGCTCATATGTCAGGTAATTTACGAATGGCGTTGATAAAGGTGGACTTTCCCACACCGGTCTCGCCCAGCAGGAGAATGTTGATTTCTTGAATGTACTCTTCGTGTCCGACGCTCTTTGGTTGATGCTCTGCGGTCTCGAAACAGAGGCTTTGGGGGGTTTGGTATTTCCGGATACAAACTTGGGCACACCTGTGGGTTCAGGAGCTGAATGGGGAGCGCCTTCGTCAGGATCGATCTCTGCTTTGTCACCTTTATGTGCCATTTTGAGTGACCTGCTGGTGTTGCACGAAAAATGTGGATAAGCCTCACCTTTACGAAATAAAGAATCTAAAAGGCAAGTCTGCTATGCAATATTGATAAGCTAATCGCACGTTCTTATCTCTATCACCAAATCATATGAGACTTTTTCTGATTATAAGCGAGGAAAATGATAACCAGTAGCAGGAAAAGGTTTTGTATTTACACTTGCTTGCCGTGTTTGAATAAGTCTTCGCCCATTTCAAATAATTTGATTACAGCGATTTCATATAATAAAAGAAAAGCTCAGATGTTTAATTGGATTCATTGCTTACACAGGGGAACCATTTTTTCAGTCATATAGTGATTTATTTTCCTTTTTCATACTCGCTAACCAAGTCCTCAACTCTTCCAGTATGGCCAAGTCGAGGCACGTCAAAATGAACCTCGGCCTTGCATTTCTAATTCCCCCCCCCCCCTCTTAAATACTTCTTCTATATCATTTTGTTATCCTAAAATACCATTTGAACAAAGCGTGGTCGATGTAGCCCTTGCCCAAAACAAATAAAGTCTTCTCTTTCATTTATCTGCCGCTCCTCTTCCTTCAAAATGGCGTCTCCTTCTCTGGTTTTCTTTAGCGACATTTCTTTTATCTGCGACTGCGCAATTTCAACATTGCTTTTGGTCTTTTCTAACTATCCCTTCAATGCAAGATGCCTTTTTTTTTTAAATTTGTCCCCTAATGTTTAGTTTTCTTCATATTCTATTACATACCGCCCATTCAATTGTTTCAACGCCAAATCTTTTTCCTCCGTGTATTTTCCTTACTTCATTGTCAATTCCGTCTTTTTTTGTAAATCCTTAAAAACTTTCGAAAGCTTGTTGCGCAGCTCCTTAACCTTCTTTTACTTCTCTCGCTCTATTTTGGTTTTCCTCTTTTGAAGATCGGCAAGTTTGCTTTGTAGAGAGCGCAGAACCTCTTTTTGGTCACTGTAACTCACTTGAGTATGTTTTATGAATTCTAATTTTTTTTTAAAATTTCTTTGATATCTATAGTGGCATAGTCATTATCAAGTTTATTCTACAAAGAAACGAGCGTTGATGGGTTTTGCGCTTTTAAAGAAATCTAGAAATTTATGTTTTCTATTTCGAAATACAGGGTCCATAAAGTAATTGCCTTTTTAAAAATAGTTTATTGAGCAGATCGCTACAACACCTCAAAATTCTTCAAAATAGGATCCTCCTGCATCAATGCACTTTTGATAGGTCTTAATCGACGGCTTTCAGGTAGGCCTCCTTAGGGATGTCCTTGAGGGCTGCTTGAATTCCTTTGGATGTCCTCAACCGAGTCCCAGTGTTGCCCTTTAGCACTTTTAAACCAGAAACAAAAGAAGTCCGGGGAGACAAGTCCTGCTGTAGGGAGGCTGGGGAACCACGCCGAGTTGAATCCGGGCCGACCCTGTTCACGATGAACCGGTGTGGCTCGGCGCGTTGTCGTGGTGCAAACTTCAGTCGTTTTTGATCGCGCTCCCTATATTTGACCTTTATTGAGTCTTTTGAGGACTTCCAGGTAGAAGGCGGCATTCACTGTGCGTCCGGGTTGTACGAACTCGTAGTGCACAATCTGGCGTCGAAGAAGGCGACGAGCATTGTCTTGGTCCTGGATTTGCTCATCCGAGCTTTCAACGGGGTGACGCGGTGGTGCCACTCAGCGCTCTGCCTTTGTCTCCGGATCGTACTGGAAACACCATGTTTCGTCTCCTGTTACCACTTTGTTTAAAACTCCGGGTCATCTTCGCACATTTGCAAGAGTTCTTCACACCGAACCACCCGGAGCTGTTTTTGTTCGTCAGTCAACACCCGCGGCACAAGTTTGGCGCACACCTTCCGCATCGATAAATCCTCGGAAATGACTCGATGTACTGTCGATTTCGGAATGTTTAGGCATCTGCTACTTGATAAACACTGAACCGACGATCGGCGTTCAAAAATCGCGCACTCGCTGCACGTTCTCGTCGGTTCGGGAGGTTGACGGTCGTCCAGACCGAGGTTCGTCGGCCACCCTTCCCGGCCCTCCTTAAATGCTTTGTGCCACTTTTAACTTGCGAGTACGATAAACAATCATCCTTGAAGGCCTCCTGAAGCATTCCAAACGTTTCGGTAGCATTCTTGCCGAGTTTGAAGCAGAATTTAATTGCGTAGCGTTGATCGATTTTTGAATCCATCGCGCCGTGTCGAAAATTGAAAATAGACATTCACGGAAACACCCGTCCTGCCGCTCCGAGAGCTCAGAGCCGACTTGCACCGACCGCGTATGGAAGCTAAGACCCCCCACCACCTGCCCCAAGCGTCAGAGCACGCCGGAATGTACACTCGCGTCCGAAAAAAAATAAGGCTCATTTCTTTTGGGATGGACCTTGTATATCTTGCATATGGTTCCAGTTTCTTCTCGTTTGTGAAATCGTTTACTTGAATAAGCAGACAATGTTCGCTTGCGTTCGTTTTTTATTTACTTCTGTATAATACTGAAGTTTTCGTTTTAGCTGTTAATTTTTACCGCTCTTTAATATAATAGAACCAGTAATTGGAGTTGAATAGTGGTGATTGAAGACACCGTCTGTCTGGATGTCCGTTTCGAGTTTGATTGTGAACAACTGTGCACCTGATTGAAACAAAAGAAAAGCATCGAATTTGAAGCGTCATTTTATGTGATACCACCCAAATGATCCTTGCTGATTTGGTTCAACTCTCGACCCTGTTCGTCACCGCCTCCAAATGCACTTGCAGAGTGTAAATACTTCATTTTAATATGCCTATAATGCTCATTACCTGATAATTGTGCGGATTAAATATTCCTTATGTGTTATCGGTAATTTTAAGATGTTTTTCATCTTCATCTGGAGGTTTCCTTTTTGGAGTATTTGTACTACTTGAAGTATCAGCCATTTGACGGGTATCATAATTGTATGCGGGTATCTCGAATACATTTCAAATAAGACTTGCAAGTTCATTGCCTATATTTAAATACTCGCGGCCAATAAAATATTTTGCTTTACTCATCTAATCTGCAGGTTCGTGATAAGATATGGGATGATGCTCTAAGTCTGGAGAAATTACTTTTTTTAAACAGAATGAGGAAATAAGAATACAATTGTTTAGGGTTATATTTGCTAAAGTGAAGGCGGGGACTGTGCGGATCACTGGATTGGAGAAGAGAGTCTACATTCATTGGAGAACTTCCTTCTGCTAAAATTCATTTAGGATCAATACGACAACTCTGGACCTTAAACAAGCAAAAAAAGCGGAATAATGTAACGTGACAACGTCGTGTCCCACTGGTTACTTATTTCAGTATTTACTAAACGTGGTTACTTCAGAAGCTAGAAATATCAGCTAATATTAATTATTTAAAAGTCAGAATTCTGCTGGTCATAATTGTAGCTTAATGCATGAAATTACGAAAAAGGTAATTGTCTAGTACCTTGACACACTTGCAATAGTTATTTTATAGAAATACCCCTGTAGCTCGTGTACAACCCCTGCGTCCCTTAAAGTGCGATTTCGTTGGATATTTTTGTACGCTTGCGCGTTATTGAATTTGTATTGTATAATTCTGTTCCCTCAAAAAATAGCCACTAAAAGCGACATGTTGACACATTTATCAGAGCCCGGCTACGTATCTTATCACCAACCCACAGATTAGACAAGCTGAATATCGGGTGCGAGTATAGATTTGCAGGTAACAAAGGTGCGAGTCCGCAGTACTGGGTCTTATTTGAAATGTATTCCAGTTACCTTCCTACCACAAGTGGATATATTTCCGGTACTTCAAGTAATACAAATACTTCAAAAAGGGACTCCCTGGATGACTTTGGCCGTATGTCATGACGAGGTCAGTCAATTTTTCTAAAAAATACTTAATCCGCACAATTATTAGGTAAAGAGTATTGTACGCATATAAGACAGAAGTATTCAAACTATGCAAGTGCAGTTGGAGACGATGACGAACAGGGCCGAGAGTTAAACGAAATCACCAAGGATAATTCGGGTGGTACTACATAAAATTATGCTGCAAACTCGATGCTTTTCTTTTGTTTCATTTAGGTGCGCGTTTGTCTACGAGTAAACTCGAAACAGACATTCAAAGGGACGGTGCTTTCAATCAGCCCTCTTCATATCCAATTATTGATTCTATTCTATCAAAGAACAGCGAAAATTTAGAGCTAAAACAAAAACTTCAGCATTATAAAGAAGTAAATGAAAAACTAACTCAAAGCGAACATCGTCTGTTTATTCAAGTAAACGACCTCGTAAAAGAAAAGTCCGACTTGGAAAAGAAATTAGAGTCGCATGAGAACACCATCTACAAGATACATTCCGAAATAGGAAACATAAATTTCCAGATTTCTTTAAAAGTGGAAGAAAAGCAGTCAACGTTTACTTCTCTGTGGAATAATTTTTATAAACTGTTTCAAAATAACGACTATGGCACTACAGATGTCAAAGACATCGCTAAAGAGTGCAAAAAGATTTTGGAATACATAAAACTAGCCCAAGTAAGTTACTGTGAACAGGACAAGGCTTTGCACTCTTTAAAGGACAAACTTACCAATCTTCAAAAGATCAAAACCAATATAGAGAAGGAGAAGGATAAGGAGATTAAAGAGCTGCGCAACACGGTTTCAAGAGCTTTTAAGGAACTAAAGGAAAAGGCCGAATTGGTAATTAAATATGAAAAAGACCTCGGAGAAAAGGATTTGGCCTTAACTCAACTGAACGGTCGCTATATAATGGAATGTGAAGAAAACCAAAAATTGGAGGACCATTTGGACAAATTAAAAAAAGAACATCTTGCATTGAAGGGACAGTTAGAAAAGGCCGAAAGCAACGTCCGGCTTATGAAGATCAATGTTGAAATCGCGCAGTCGCAGATAAAAGAAATGTCGCTAAAGGAAGCCAGAGAAGCAGATGCCATTTTGAAGGAAGAGGAGCGGCTGATAAACGAAAGAGAAGACTTTGAGGCTTGTTTGGAGAATATATCTAAAATTGTCACTGAGTTTTCCAAACAGATCTTGTTACAAGATGTGGAGTCTTTTGCGGAGAATAAGTTCATCATGCAGGCGCTTAAAAACATCGACGATGTAAAAGTAGACGTTCAGAGCTACGAAAAACAAATTGACGAGTTTAAAGGAAGCAGAGAGGACAAGGCTTTTCTTCACATGAAGGAGATGCTGGTCAGAGCTCTCGAAAAGCTGGACGCCATTGATAGTCGGGACAAAATCGAAATTAGGGATAAGAAAAGGAGTGCCATCGCCTACATTCAGGGTTTGCAAAATAAACTGAGCAATTCCCTTAGTTCGAGGTTCTGATATCGATTCGTTGGTATCGACGTTACTTAAAAATTTGTGTGATGTGTAGTTTATTGTTTATACTAAATAAACTAGTTTTACTATACTTGCCTATTTTTTCTTTACGAGGTTGTTGAAAAAGAAGAGGAATAATTTTTTATAAACGCATTTTAAAGTATTTCAATACTTTTAATATCAAAACTTTTTTAACCATTGTGCAATTAACAATTCCACTAGAAGATGAAAATTAACACCTATGATGCTATGACATCGCCCTAGTCAAAATTCTATCGAAACATTGCTGTACAACGGTTATGAACTTTTCATCACTACTTAATGAAAAATTTCTCAACACCTTTAAATGTTTCACAATTTCGCTTGACAGTGGTGATTAAAAAAGCCATTTTTATTTCCTATTAGCAAAATGAGAAACCTCTAGAAGCTCCATTTCATTTGTCTAACAAGAAAGTTCCTGGTACCTTTGTTCGAGATGGGAGAAGGAAGTATTGAAAATTAGGAGGGGGGGGGTACAAAAAATTTTCACTTTGCCTTTTGGACTGCAGAAACTTAAAAATAGCGAACGCTATCGGTTGCCGAAACTCAACGTTTTGAAGAAGAAATTAGCTAAAGATCATTTAATTAACTACTGAAGGGTAATAAACAAAAAAGGTTTCATAGATCTCGAAGATGATTTTTTTTATAAAATCTAGAATATGGGAGCGTAGGAAACACTAGAAGGGCGTGAATACTGTGTACTTCACTTTCCTTATTCTTTGAGCAATAATAAATAATAAAAAATCATTCAATCAAAAATACTGCGCTGGTTAGCAGAAAGATGATATCTGTGATATCGAGAAAACCAATAAACAAAGGTGAAGTACCTTGCAAGCAGATAACCGTCCTGAGGCACTCTAAATCCTCCGTCTGATAAAGCGAGTGCAAGTCGTCTTTGCGGAATCGACGAGGAAAACGGCAAAAATTAATGGGTGTCCCGCTGACTAACGACCAATCGCGTCAGCCCATCGATAACGCCTTAAATAGCACTATCAGCCTATCGAGCCCATGCAATCTGATGCGACAGCCATTCTGCTACCAGCGCTATTCCCGATGGCGTCCGGTTTCTCGGTGGGTATAGACTTGGGAACGACCAACTCTTGCGTGGCCGTCTTCAGGAACGGCAGAGTCGAGATCATCGAGAATGAGCAGGGCTACTGGGTCACGCCGTCGTGGGTCACGTTCACCGAGAACGGGGTGCTAACCGGCCCCGAGTCCGTCGACGAATCCCACCAATACATCAAGACCACCGTGTATGGTAAGAATTGTTAAACAATTCAGTGAGGTTTGGGGCAAAGTGATGGGCACTAAATCCATTTACCGATTTTTTTTTTATTAAACTCCACTTTTAGTGGATATCTTGTAGCCTTTTTATCATAACCAAGTTTTTAAACTTTTGAATTCCACGTCTACATCGACCAGTAATTGAAATTCCGTTCACCCTCTAGATATAAGTGCAGATCATAATTCAAAGTTTTAAACTTAGGGTGGAAGGGGAGCGCTTCTTCATATGGTGGTTTTCAGAGGCTAAACGGCTAATCGGGCAGCGATTCGACGACCCCAAGGTGCAGGAGGACATACAGCGTTTCCCCTATGATGTGTTCGACGACCTGGGCACGCCGAAGATCCGCATCCAGTTGAGCGACTTCGGACATCAGAGAGTACTACCCGGAGGAGATCAGCGCGTACATCCTGCGCCGCATGAAGTCCATCGCCGAGGCCCGTCTCAACGAAGAGATCAGCAGGGCGGTAGTGACCGTGCCGGCGTACTTCAACGACGCCCAGCGGCAGGCGACCAAGGACGGGGCCACCATCGCGGGCTTCAAGGTCATCAACGTGATCAACGAGCCTACCGCGGCGGCACTCGCATTCTCGTACCAGAACAAGAAGGACTACAAGAGGAACATCCTCGTGTACGACTTCGGGGGTGGCACGTTCGACGTGTCCATCGTCACCGTCGGGCGCGGCAGGTGCGAGGTGAAGGCCACCAAGGGCGACTGCCATCTGGGCGGCACCGACATCGACATGAAGCTGGTGAATTTTGTCAAGGAGGACTTTAGAGCGAAGTTCGGAAAAGATCTGCAGAGCGACGTGGTGGACAGGAGATTGAAGAGCGGTTGCGAGAAGGCCAAGAAGAAGCTGTCGTCCCTGTTCCAGACCAGCATCGAGTTGCTGGACCTGGCGGGAGAGGATTACATCGCTTCCGTCACGAGGGCGCGACTGGAGCAACTCAACGAGAACATTTTCGTGGAGACCATCCAGATCCTCGACGAGTGTTTGCAGGAGTCGAACCTCAAAAAGGAAGACATAGACGAGGTCGTTCTCGTCGGAGGCTCGTCAAGGATACCGAAGGTACAGGAGCTGCTGTTGGAATACTTCGAGGAGGACAAAATTAACAAAGGCGTCAATCCTGACGAAGCTGTCGCTTATGGTGCAGCCATCCACGCTACAAACCTGGCCGGCAACAAAAACGAGGTGCTGGACGTAACCTCGCTGTCGCTAGGAACGAACACCTATGGCGACATGATGAGCGTGATAATACCACGCAACACCCCTATCCCGGCAAAATGCGTCAAGCGTTTCCAAACCATCACCGACTATCAGACATCTATGGAATTTCCTATATATCAAGGAGAGAGGGAGATAGCGTCCGAGAATTACGAGCTAGGAAATTTCAACCTGACAGACCTGACCGAGGCTCTCGCGAAGGCGGTTAAGGTCGAAGTTTGCTACAGGATTGACGAAGAGGGCTTGCTGCACGTCTCTGCGACAGAGGTCAACAACTCTGGCAACAAGAAAGAAGTTACAATTGATGTGCAGAAGCGGGGTCTCAGCGAGGAGCAGATACAGAGCGGATTAAGGAAGCAGAGCTTAATAAGGAGCTGGACAGGAAGAGGAGACAATTCACCGAAGAGAAGTACGCTCTAGAGAAGGTTTTGTACCAGATCAAAACGCATTCTGAGAAGTGCACGCCAGAAAATCGGGAATCGCTGCTAGATGCTCATGATGACATTTGCAAGTGGTTGGAAAAGGTGAAGATCGCCGACGTAGAAGAAATTATAAATAAGCAGAAGGAGCTGAAGAAACTGATAAAAGACACTCCAGTTGCGGAAAAGGAATGAATGGTCTGGATTATCGTTGGTGGTACTAATTTTATTTTTTTAATTAATCACGTCTGTTGATCACTTATAATGTTAACTTTTTCCAGTAAACCAAATAAAAATTCTTGTTTTTTGTACAAACCTAGTAATGAATGCAGTCAAGTAATTCGCGATAACAATAATCGTTGACTTCAAAGATTAACGTGATAAGCAAAAAATTATTCGTAGTTGCTAAGCGAATTATTTCCAAGAGATTACGTGACGAGGATAATCCTGGTTTTCAACCCTTTTTATAACGTTAAACGAAACGGGAAAGTTTTATAAAGAAAATTTGTTTAGCATTTGTTCAGCGACTAATATTCACTTTCAATCGATTTTGAAAGCAAAAACTACAGCGCTGACAGTTAATGATGTTAAACATTTTATTGTTTTGTTGGAAATGATGATCAAGATAAGTCAAATCTTTACCTTTTTAGCGAGAGAATAATTACCATTACCCTATAAATTACAAAATCACCATGATGTTGTTTTTCCTGGCCAGTTTCAACATTTTTGTGGCTCTGCCATCTTTCTTAAGAATCAAAATTTGTTCAACCATCCTCCTAATGATTTATAGATTTTTTTATTAAAATGTTAGTGTAGAAAAAACTTGATTCGTGAGGAGACAAGGATTATTCCATCTACTTAACGGTACAAAGAAAACTACTTAAAACAAAAATATAAATTTTTAATGTCTTTTTTACATGACATCTATACTAACAATTGTTAAATGTAAATTATAGTCTTTCTTCACTTAAAGTGTTATTCTATGACTGTGTGTTCTTTTGCTTTAGCTTCTAATTTATGCAGTGTTTGCTGAACAAATTGTATGGCTTCTTTTCTCTTCTGCCTTATCTCATTGTGACCTTCTGCTTCGACATCGTCCAGTTTAACAACATTCCTAATGAGCAGCTCCTTTAGATGCAAAAACTTTTTATCCTGCTCTGAACCACAAAAATCATCAATTTGTTTGTCTAATCTTTCACTGTCTTTCAGTATATCCGCTATTTCTATGAGCGATTTCTCCACAAATAGCTCCTTTTTTTCTGCCGTTTTTGTCGAGTCTGAAACCACCACTTCCTCGTTATTCAAAGAGCTCTTGTTTGTTCATCGGTTTTCGTTAATTCTTCTTTAAGTTTCGCCAACATTAATTCAAGGTCAACGATCTTATTTTGATAAGCTTCAATTTCATTAACATTTTTCGTGTTTTGTTCTAACTGCTGATCATCTGTTTGATGTGTTATTTCCTGTACATTATCTCTATCTAACGGTTTGGGAATGCCAGCCTCTGTTTGCTTGGTTTCTGTTATTACCTTCTCCAAGTTTTCCAAATCGCCTTTCAGCTTCTTGTTGTCTTGTACCAAGTTCTGATTTTTCAAACCAATCTCTTGTAATTGTTGCTGGAAAAGGTCGCTTTCTAGCTTCACATCCTCCAACGCCTTTATGTTGGAATACAGCTCGACATTCAAGTTTTCGTTCTGCTCCTTTTGTTTATCATACGCTTCCTTCAAGTCTTCAATCTTCTGATCACGCTCCTTGATTTCATTATTGAGTTTTTGGCTCTGCTCGATCAGGTACTGCTTTTCCTGCTTCAGCCTAGTGTTTTCGTTCTTCAATGAGGAGACTTCTTCGACTTGGCTTTGCAGCTGCTTAGAAGCATCTGAAGTCTGGGGGAAGATTTCCAGCGCCAACCGCTTCAAGCTCAACTCGAATCGATCCGCCCTCATGAACCTTTCCACCACATTCTTGGCTAGTTGGCAGCCCTCTTGCTCTTGGGCCTTACTCGTCATCTTCATATATGCCTTCAACAAGCTTATAAGGATTTTTATGTTGGTTAGCCATCCTTCCGACAGTTCCTTCACCGTGCGCGCATGCACGTGTTTCGAATCGGATGAGCCCATTGTTTGTAGCCGCCGCTGATTATTCTATAACATTGGTTTATGAACAATTCAAATCCCAAATCAGTTAAGCTTACCTGCTAGGCCAGCAGCAGATATTTTTAAGTAATACCACACCCACCATACGAAATTGCACATACTACATCATTCACCAAAGCATAAAATAGAAGTAAACGAGTTTATCCTTATCGCGTCTCGGGTACCGCTATCGCTCGAATCGGCACCTTTATCTACCGATATGCATATGCTTTGCTGATCATTTTATTTCTGTTAGTAGTTGTTTTATATATCAAATGAGTATTAAAATATGCGCAAATTAACGAAAAACTGGGTGACTGAGAATAGCTGCTCCTCCCAAAACGCCGCATGCTAACTTTTTCTCCATTACCTTCAATTATAATCTATGATCTTTGCCATCTTGGCATTTTCCATTCGACTTCTCCCATTTCCTTTATTGATAAAATTTTCATACAAAACCTTTGGGTTGAATTTTAACCCAAGTTATAGGGCTTAATTTGTGAACACAATGGGAAATTGTTCGAAAAATCTAGAGAATATCAACAACGCCATGAATTGAAAAATGTAATGAAGGTAATAAACTTTATATGCACTGCAACTATTTTGCACAAAATCCCTCTACAGCAAAGATCAAGTGAAATAGATAGAAACCATTAAAAAGAGAGTAAGGGAAAACCAAGAGCAAAAATAAAAATATGTGAATATAACAAATTTACTGTACTAACTCCTCTTATGTGCATTTTCAGTTTTAAAGTATGACATTCTGGAATCGATATCTATTCCAAGAATTAAGTAAACACCTGATAACAAGCGCTTTATTGGAAGTGACTACAATGCTGATAAACAAACTGATAAACGTAGTCTATGCCCAAAGCTAATTGATTTATATTTCTCTCTATGGTTTGCGCTTGATTTCACAACTCATGTAAGTACAATATCATTAACAGATTAAACTAAGGCTAACCCTTTCACATTAAAGGTAAAATGTTCACCAAGCAGCAAGACAGCAATATAAAGGAGTGGAACAAACAGGTGGACCGCTATATATCTCTGCATAAATACCTGCGGGACGTTGGCAAGATCGCGATAGTGCAAGGTCGGTCTGGCCGCATTAACAAGGAAGTGCAGGAGAAACTGAAGGAGTCTCTGGAGATGACAGAAAAGGCCCTTCAGCAGCTGAAACTGTTCTTCAAACCGTGCCTCACAGATGTGGACGTCACGGACTTTTTCCCTGAAGAGAAAACAAAGGTTGACACAGAGGGCCTTGCAGAAGAAATAGCCCGATTGAGGAAAGAAAACGAATACCTGCAGCAACATCTGAAAGATGTGCCGGACTCCCGAGAAAAAGGGAGGGTTCCCGAGGACACCATAGACTCACAGACACTACACATGCAGAAGCGGTTTCATGAAATGCTGAAAACTCAGAATGACCTCATCTATGACTTAAAGCAGGAGCTAGATAGCAGCAGGAGGGAGCGAGACATATTCCGCAGCCTCAATAACCACCTGGAGGCTGAGCTGCGGAAAAAGACTATGTTGGAAAGAGATGAAAATTTGGTGAGGGACTACCACAATCACATTATGTTGAAAGCTGGAGAAAATACGACAGTCGACTATGAAGGTGTCTATGAGAAATTCCCGACCTTGCAATTACAGGACAACTCAGAACAAGAACGACTTTTCAAAATGTCTAAATCGTTAGAATTTCTGGAATTTGATAAAACGATTTTGCATCAGAATGAAACAAAAGTCAGTGATGGTCAGGCAAAGGATATAAAGGGAACATTCTATTCAATGGATAATGTTAAAACTATCGAAGAAAACAATAACCCTTAAATTGTTATTTTGTTTAATTTACAGTGTAAGTTGCAATAAAATTTTAATTTTTCTATTAACTTGTAGTTCTATGATGTAGAATCATATGTCAATCAACACAGTTTCGAAAATATGAAATTTTTAAACTCGATTTGCGTTCAAGAGGTCATCAGAATTTTAACAAAAATCTATACACAGGCGAGAAAAGCCTTACAGCGTGTAGGATTAACCTTTTTACCCTTTGCACTGCTTGGAGTCGTGTCAATTTAAGTTGTATTAATTTTGAAAATCTACTCTTAAATTACTTTATGAGCGCTAAGTGATACTGGAAGACTATACTGGTTGGTAAGCTTAGATGGAAAAGAGCACATCGATTGGTTTTCCTTTTTATTCACAAATGGGTACACCTAGCTGTACAGTTATCTACACAGAACCAATTTAAAAATAAATAAGCCAACAAAGAAAACGACCATTGGATAAAGTTACTCTACTTCTTTTGAGTCGTTAGCGCATTTTCCTTTACAAAAAATATCAGTCTTAATTTTTAACAGACGCCCAAAACAAAATTTCCACCAATGAAGCCGCAAAAGGTTCTGCTGCATCAGCGCTACACATAAACCAAACAATGACCAAGAAATTCAGCTTCCAAACAGTTGGTTATAAACGCTATTTCCCAACTAAATAAACAAAAATAACGTGAACAGAACTCGAACTGCTTAAAATAAAGAGAAATGAAAGTAACCAACCGATAAGCTTCTGATCCCACGTACTGTTTGAACACTGATTCATTTGCATTATTAATGTGTGCGCTGTGACTCGACGCACGAAATTACTAAAACAATAAGGAAATAAATAAGTGCAAATAATTTCATTAATGCTTTTCATGGGCATTCGCATAAATACCCATTTATCACTTAAGCTTAAGACTACATGATTACATATACAGAGTGTTTGAAATATCTTCAATGGCAAATGCGAAATGCGCCCCAATACAAAAACTAATTAGACTAAAATCTCATGTGGCACAGATACTGAAATTTTCCTGTCGGCATTACTGATATACTATAATAAACTCTTATTATTAAATTCATTTTTAACGATCAAAGCTCCTTCAACAACTACATAAGAAAATTTGTGTAACTAAGCAAAAATACAACACTCTGTATATCATACAAAATATGCACGTAGCATCAGTTATGACACAATCATTTTGCATTGACCTTGAAAAAATCACATGTAGAAGTTGTGTGTAAAGTTGTCCAAAGGAAACAAACGTGATCTGTTTTAATTACTCCCGTTTCATTTTTTCCCTTCCAATTATACACAATATGGCAAAAACCATTCTCGATACAACTTAAGTAGACGCTTCCATAAAAATACCTTGTAATATTAAAAATATTGAATATTATCTTCATATCCAGCAAACTTAACATTCTGAGGTCGAATTTGTACCTATAAGATATTTATAATGATATTTTTGAACAGCTGCAGCATGAAAAAAACATAGGCAGTTTCACTCTTACAAACCTAATGAAGTCTTATCAATCATTCATTGTGATTGATGAGGAATTCTTCACACTCCTTATCCTTTGATATATTCTGGTTCGTGTGGTCATTCTCGTACTCTACGAAATCGTCAAACAAACTTGGCCAAGCCTCATTATCATCGTAAGAACTGAGATCATTTCCGACCGCTTCTGAAAAATTGAGGAACATATTCCATGTATCGCGCGGAATGCCCCGAATTAAGGGATGTTTTTCCAAGAAATTTAGCCACCGCTGAAGGATGGGCGGCTCCCGCACTGTAAAGACAAGCCGCCACAGCACGATAGCCATATCTGCCGGGAGAATTCGCTGGCCGGTGGCCGAGTCCAAACCAAATTTGAATGTAAACCTGTACAAGTCTTTGAACAGCTCCGGATCGCTGCCCACCTCGCTCACTAGCTCAGGCAAGCGGACCTGTATGCTCTTGATGGAATCCGCGCGCATCCCCTTGAGGCCTTTCACGAACTCCGAGCGGCTGAACCTGCACATTTGTTCCGCGTTCAGTTTCCACGCGAACACCAGCACTTTGAACTCGTCTGGCGACACCTGTAGGTCCTTGCATAGCTGTTCGATACCTTCAGCCAGGATGGCGTCCTCGTTCTCGTCCTTGTAGGTCTCGAACAGCTGGTTGAGCTTAAAGTCGGAAGGCTTGCTGTCGGCAGCACCCATCGTTGGTGCGGATTTGGGCTGCACGCGGCGCTGATATGAGTAGAATCTGCTGATGGGCGTCGAGGTCGGCTGTTCTGGAACGGCCGTTATGTGGTTGCCGTTGCTTAGGATGCTCGTTTCGATGGGCGTGGACGCTGCGATGTGGCTTGGAGCTGAATATAGGCGGCCCTCCGGCATTTCTAAAAAGGAAACTCATGAGAACATGACGTAACAAGTCACTAACCAATGTTACTTTAAATCACCTAGTAAGAACAATCTTATCATAAACTTCAAACCAACTAAAAACCAAGCATCTTGGAGGGGAGAGATTAAAAACCAAAGTACATGTCCACGACTAACCAAAAAATCGTAAATTGGAGAATGATTTACGTTGCTGTGATCTTAAGACCTACGACCTTTGAGTACCAGCTTTAGAGAAGTTGGGCCCACCTGCTGTATGAAGTCGTCTATGCCAACAGTGGTACACACACAAGAAATTCAAACAGAAAAATTTTATCTGAAATCTAAGAAGAGACACACTGATAACATCGACGTCAAAAATAAAAACATCTAGTATACCAAGCTTTGAAGAAACTCAAAAATGTTTATGGATGTGAACTCTTATGACACACCTAAAGTTTGTTCACATCACTTTTAATTAAATTAATAACAAAAAATCTATAGCTGTCTTATCTGGGCGCTGTGTGATTAGCAAACTTCTAAAAGTGGGCAGTTAATTTACATGTCAATATAAAAATAGATAATATGATGACCAATTGTATTAGTTAGCCTTTTGTTTAATTTTTAAATACATAATTGAACCCCAGTTTGTTACAATAAAATAACAATGTGGGGAAAGAATACTATTACATAGAACATAATAATTGGGTACCGCAGTTAGTATTATTAACATGATCATTGTTAATTATAAAGTTGAAATTTCTTTAAGATCAGGATATTACCCTAAAATAGCATCCATGCTTTAGGACCTAAACATTTTTGTCGCGATTCTTGCTTCTGGTTGTCATTTCAAGTCGGCTTTTTGTCGCCTCCCAGTTAGCACCAAAGATCCAAGAGATAGCGTGGAACTCGCGTGACATCATAACTAGATTAGAAAGATTTTAAAACGATCCTATTAAGAAGTGGTGAGACATGAAACATCCAACGTTTACAATCGCAAGCACCTTCAGCCTACTATAAAGCACAGAAACGGATCAATTGTGGTCTTTCGTGACGTGATCTGTTAATACTGCTTGTACCTTAGACTCCTTGTGAATAAACATGGTAGCATCAAAGCGCAGACCTAGGTTTCCATTCCAGACAAACTGATTATTCGTTTCCAGAATATTTTAAGCTGAGAAGACAAAGGATATATAGAACAAGGATGTGCATGAAATTATTTCAAAGCATAAGATCATCACTTACAGAAATACTAGACATGTCACCTGGGTAACATAAAAAGGCACCAAAATGGGATTATTAAAATTTTTGCACTTCCACTCCTACCAAAATACTCTTGAAAATCCGCCAAAAATAGGCACAACTTCTTTCATATGATTGCTGAATATCAATTTTTACTTTCCTTATCCTATAACAAGGATAAGGATAAACAGGATATCTCGAGAACCGTAAGAGCTAGAGACTTGAAATTTGGCATGCAAGTTACTTGTAGGTAGGGGACGCAGTGCAAAACTTTTGGTAAAAATCGGCCGAAGCCGTTTGGTCGCAAAGTGGTTGCGAATCTAAACGGTTGAAGATACAAAAAATTCATGAGAATAAAAATGATTTGTTATCATGAGATAAACATGAATTTAAAGTAAAAGTTGGTAAAATAGGAACTCGAAAAAAAATTGAAACCCAGGATTTTTGCCAGAATTATCCAAATAATAAGATAAGGAAAGTCGTGTGATGTTCACACCAGATTTTTTTATTCTAAATATTTAATATATTCTTTATTAATGCATAACTTGAAAAAGTAAAAATGATGAATAACACAAAACAAACTAAATTCCCACAAAACGGAAACAAAGGTAAACAAAAATATTGTATCAGTTTGAGTTGAACGTTAAAATGCCTGCTTGCAGTAGGACAGACATATACTCATATTGTATGACAAATTTTGCACAGATATTTGGGTTCACCCATTCAAGATAATTGTTGTACAGGTACTTTCTGAAGTTATGTGCAAACACTTTGGAAAGCATTCCAAATGATACAGTTTTTTTTACCTACAAAGTGCATTTCCACTTGTCAGGATACATTAATAAACAAAATTTTCATTATCAGACTAATAACAAGCCTTGCAATATCCCAAAAGGTTACTATGAATGTGTTACTGTCGTTTTCAATCAATATGTGGAAATAATTCTCAATGCACCCCAATTAGAGAATGTTTGGTTCCAACAGAATGGAACCAGAGCAAGAGGTTAGCTCCAAATGATGCACGAAATATTTTCTAGGCGTCTAATCTCCAAACGCAGTGACGCCGTTTTGTCAACCCACCAATACGGGTCAAGATACGGTATCTTGGCGACTTCATCAGTAAATCAAAAATGGAGGGCACCACTTGGCCGATATCCTCCTTCAAACACATTGAAATGACACTTCCAGTTATGTGGTTCTACCCTGTAAAAATAAATTTTGTATACCTTTCTTTATTCAACCTGAAAAATGGGGGTGAGTTTGACCCCTTACCACCTCTATCAGCTAACAACTGCCATAAGTTACCACATCGCTGCGTCAACGTTTGCTTTGATTCTTCCATGTCTGAAGATGAAAAGTGGTACCATTACATGACTATTAACCACAAAACGTCGTAGAATAAAGTAAACTGCACCCACAGAAGGTTTTGTTCTGCATTTGATGAAATTTGCTAGGGATTATGCACCTTGATCTGCTACTGCAAGGTACCGACAATGTGACAAAATTATACTACAGAGCTTCAATGGGCTACTAGAAAGTTGCAAAATGTCCCTAACAACATGAAGTATAGTTTCTCCATGTCAGTGCACAATTACTCATTGCTAGAGTAACTAATTGATTAAACTCCCCTGGGGAATCCTCTCCTAACCTTATAACAACTAATTACCAAAGTTTCTAAGCACTAAGCAACATCCTGTAAGGACAGGACTGTATCAGAGAATAAACAATTTTTTTTGCATCAAAATCAAGATCAATGAGTTATCTGAATGTTGATGGAAAGCTATCAACACCGACGCGATATATGTCGTTTAAAATTAATGATAAAAGCTTGTATTCCCAATAAAACACGTCAGTAAACGACATCCCTAAGTGCAGTTACATTACAAATATTCACAAAGTAGACTTGTCTATTAATAGATAATCAACAATCTATATAAATAAATATTCACTGATTGCTTTGAAATTTTAACACAACATTGCATTGAATGCGCGCGTGTTTTTATATATCTACATTATATAGATGTCACGCCTATGTAAAAGCAGAATCACAGCAACGCGTGTATGTATGTATATATATTATGTATGTATGATGTATGTATGTATGTATGTATGTATGTATGTATGTATGTATGTATGTATGTATGTATGTGTATATATATATATATATATATATATATATATATATATATATATATATAAATTAATGTAACGTTTTATTCGAAATCGGTTGACTGAAAAACCCCTAACAGATTCAAATAATTTTTAGCATGATTATTGGCCTTGGCTTATATCATTTTACTTTGATGATCGATTATCTGTAAGCTGAGATAATTGACCATCAAAGTGTCCGTTGAATTGCAATAGGAATATATAATTATAAATATAAAAAAAATTGTGAGTGCTGCTGCTGCTGCTGTCACACAGGTCAAAGTTCAACTCTAACTATACTATTGCTGTCAATGATGTAGTGATTTGAGGTAAGGGCTAATAAAATAAACAAATGAGTTATTAATTATATATATAAAAAAATTATGAGTGCTGCTGCTGTCACACAGGTCAAAGGTCAAATCGTTCGTGCCTTTCCGTGCCGACCCGAGCGCCTCTGAAGGACAAATTTTGGCCCGACGGCAGGCCGGACTGAGGTAATATATTTCCGGAACCGCAAGCGATGGAAAATTTTTGTTTGAGAGGGGGTAATAAAGCACTTATATATAAAAAAAATTATGAGTGCTGTCACACAGGTCAAAAAAAAAAGGTCAAAGGTCAACTCTAACTGGGTATACGTAAATGCGTTGTCATGGCAACGGCGCACGCCAATTATGTCAAACAGAGCTTTTTAATCGTGTTTTTATTTTTAAAAAATTCTATGCTCAAGCATGTCGGAGTTGAACAAGCTCTCCGGGGAGGGGGGGGGGGCCGCTGCCAGACCTCGTATTAAAAAAAATTATTCTGCCTATAAAGACACATCATATATAATCCAAAATTTGTTGATTACGCACCATATGGTAAACCGAGAAGATTGCTGCTTCTAAGCATTGTAGGTAGAGATATCTAAAGGGGATTCCCCTCGTTCATTGTTAAAACTCGCGTATTATTTTCTATTGTTGCATAGAAAATAACTATAAGCACAAGGTCAAACCCTTGAAACTGCTGGAATTGAACAAATACAAAATTCGTGTGATAATTGCTATAGAAAGTGACTCTATGACCATTCTATTTTTGTATCTCAAGGAAAATTACACACATTAGATCAAAGAGAAGATATTTAATAAAATGTATAACCTAGTGAAGCAGGTTTGCAGCTGCTAGTGACTTATAAGAAGAGACATAACTGTCTGCGGTCCAGTTGTGCTTCTGATACTAAAAACTTTTCTACACAATAAATAAACACCCATAGTCCTATAAAAGATTGAACTGAAAAAAGCAGTTGAAGTAGGCCTATTGTTACCAAAACAAGCATCAGTGTAAAATATTTTGATTCTTAGTTTTCGCAAAGAAAGCTTAACTTTATCCTGAAAATATGTCTTTCTACTACCACAATCGCACCAAAAAATATAAACGTCCTAATCCAATATAAAATAAAATAACTACAAATGTTTACTAAACAAAAGTTGCATGTCTATAGTCTGAATTTTTCTCTGAGATCAATAACAGATATTAGTAAAATTAAATTAAAATTGGATCGACTCCAATTAACTACTTAAGACATACATTCATAAAATAAAATATATAATATGACAAAAATAAATTTATGAAATAACAAGCCATAAGATAAATAGAAGGATAGTCTGAGTAATCAGCAGAACTACTACTACCTCTATGAAAATATCTAAGTGAAAGTACAACGCATTATTGATTAAGGTAATGTAACACAATCATAAACTTACAAATTACTGATTTACTAAATAATCCTCAAAAAGCATTAAAAAACAATTTTATACACACTAAAACTCATAAATGTTGCAGTCAGTGGCTGCAGCCTTACCTTCTTTACGACAATGCGAAGCACTGTTGTTCAGGGCCGTTGGAGGAGGCTCCTTGAAGCAAGTAAGGCAGTTGCCCATTTGTGGGCTTCGAACACAGCCGAGAGCGGAGACTGGATGGCAGGAGACGCAGGTGCATTGCCCGTGTTGTGATTTTTACTTGGTACGTTACAGTCCTGCAACACAATTTGGGTCAAGCTGCCAGAGCCAACCGCACAAAACTGTAGTGCTTACCTCAACCAGACGGCATCGGTCGCATCAAATCTAAGAGCTTGCGCTGCTTTGCTAAAAGTAGCGCTGCTTCAATGCCTTGATCTATGTTCCACACACATTTTGACGCCTGACAGGAACTTGTTCGGCATCACACCAATTATAGGGACTTGCAAGGGGGCAACTAGCGCACGTAACGTAGTCGGGCGCTGCTCAAGAATTAATTAAAATCGTGGCTGGGTTCAGGGAGAGCAGAGTAAATTGTCAATTGTGGTAGCTTTATTATCCCCTGCAATGTGACACAAGTACGTGCATGCACAGCTGACTGGGCTACATTCAATGGTCAACACGTACATTTTCACGGTAAAAATTTTCACTTACGTTACGCAATTGAACGCAGCCAAAAATTAAAAAATATCCTAAATCATATTTTATTTCAAAAAGATTAATTGTAAACCATTTTTAAATTAATTTAAAATAACTAATTTTATAATAAAAATTTTACTTATTTGAAACAATATTGACATTATTTTTGAAAGCGTGGCAGCCCTGCTGTAATGTATCTCTTTACTAAAGTCTTTAGATCTGTCAATAGTACTGAGACGAATTCACGAAGAAAATGGCTATTGGTGATTATCCTGCCGATTACAACCCCAAAATCCATGGGCCATATGATCCAGCCCGCTACTACGGAAAACGTAAGTCTGCCTAACAAATTTCTCGTTTTTCCACGATGTAACTTAACCTCGGCTCGGTTCTTGAAGTTCAGCCGTTACATAACCATCTTCATGTTAATTAAATATACACTACTGTTTCGTACTTCCAGCCGACACACCTTTAGCCCAAGTGAAGCTGGGAGAGCTGTCGGAATGGATCGGCCGCCGTAATAAGTCTCCCCAAGCCATGGTGGGTGCTGTCAGTAGAGGTAAGGTGTGTTCCGAGTATCGAAGTTTTGTTATAACGTTAGTTTGCGCAGCCTGGTGGCGGTGGCAGCATAAGTATGTACAGCCGAAGCGTGCCGGAGTTGCCCCGTTCTTCCAACTTGTCACTGGCTGCATGATATTTTTCTACGTCATAAACTACGGTAAAATAAGTAAGTACAGCACATAGTATTAGATTGTGCCTACATCTTGCTCCTTTTTAGGTCACCACAAGAATTACAAGTACCATTAAGGGAGTTCGGTCAAAGTAGTAAATTGTCAGTAATCAGCTTGTATGTGAACATTTAATAATTGAAAGTTGAATTCTGAAAATATATTGCATTACAGTAGTATACATGTGTTTTCATTTAACTTTTTAATATGTGAAATATTTTTTCTAATAAAAAAAAAGTGTAGAGGTGACTAAGAAACTGTATAGAGCCACTCGGTGCAGTTTTGTTGACAGAAGAGTTAGATAACTAGTGGACAAAGACTTGGGAATGGCTAGAGTTTTCAGTATTGAAAGAAGTTCTGTTTGGCACCCCCTGTTTTAATAAATAGAAAGTATTTATTATTCAAATAGTAATTAAATTAGAATCTGAGAATGTGATGTTAATATTCAATATCTACATAGACGATCTATATATTTGATAAGGTAACTACCTTAGCAAACTAAAAAACTAGTGTAAATAATAGAGGCGTATCAACCTAGCCAGGATGTTCTATATTTATGAATAAAAAATGAACCAACATATTCACTGCACGGACCCAAATTTGTGAGCTTTTCCAGCATAAAATACCACATGTCAACTTGAAAGTTGACTTAAACTTGCCTGACGCCCCAATCTCTAAGAGAGCATGTTTAGACAATCGCATATATCTAAGAATTTTACATAAACTCCTTGGAATCCAGAACTAAACTGCTCAATCAATATTCAATACACTACGGTTTAGGGTTCACGATCTCATTTATTTGAGAGCATCTGAGACTGCATCCACCCTCTAAATGATGAATGAATGAATGGCTTAACACCCCTTGGAGGGGTTTGGCCACTTCTAAGGAAGCTTTCGAGATCCTTTGCGGGGGATCAGCCCGTTCCTCTAAATGATAGAATCTACAATTTAAACTATAACAAATGTATTAAAAATTTTGATCGTTTTGTAAATGCATTATGAGACAGTTATAATTCTTTTATTATATGATGAAAAATAATTAAAAGGGAAAGTCACCCTCACAGATACCCTTTACCAATTCTAACATGTATTAAGCAGAAGATACTATAAACAAAGTTGCTCACATTTATATCCAATCTGCAATCAATGGAAATTTGAGAAAAATCGTTTACAAAACTAAAATATCTGTTCATTTGGAGAATGATCAAAAAAATTCATGAGGATCTTTTATAGAACAATCAAACCATAGCATCTCTTACAAATAATCAGTCTTGGTTCGCAAAATACCACCATATATACATTATATATATATATATTATTAAGTTTCTAATGAGCATTTTCATACTGAGTTAAATTTCACCAACATTTTCTAAACAACAAAATGTTTGTTGTAACCACAGTTGACCTTGCTGTGCGTGTGAATGCTTTATTTTTTCCGTTGCTTAAGGAAAAATGCAATTGGAAGTTCAATATTATCATTACTGCTGCAGCTTAATCCAGCAATTAAAAGGTGCAACTACTGCCAAGTTAGTTATGTTTTATTCTGCTTTTTCTATTTGTATTTTAATTAATTACTATTAGAAGAACTGTTATGTAAATTCGTTATCAAGCTTGGAAGATACTAAAGGTGGACGAATGATACAGTCCAGTTAATCAATCCTTTGTATGAATGAAACAATTATAACCATATAGCCGGGAAACATGGTAGCTGAATTCAGGTTAGTGTTTTCTTCAATCAAATGTGTCAAAGAAGGAACTTGTGCACTGCCAACAAGGAATGATCAACATCCACTTGTTCAAGTGTGCTTAGATGTGTTTTGCTAGTTTTCATATAAACTTTAGCCGTAACTTTTTCCATTTCATTAATAACCGGTTACTTGTAGTGGCAATAATGCAGAATTGCAACTGATCTGTTGATTCATCGCTTCCAGTGTCATCTTAGGAATTCTAATTTTCTTCTATGGAAATTTGTGTAGATATCTTCAGTGCTCTGCTATATATCATTCTACTCCTTCCTGTAGGCACCTCCATGATGTTTGACATTTTTCCATCCTTTCCACAACCCCCTTACTTACCACTCAACAGTTTATTGTGCCTACTTGCTGAATACACCCAACAGTTATCTATGACAAAATTATATAATTGAAACTGGTAGTTTCAACTAATCAAAATCTTCCAGAAATCATTTCAATCAGCTAGTGTTCAGAGTTGATAATCACAGCACACAGTTCTCTAAAAAACTTTAATCTATCACCCATGATCTAGAACACCATTCTATTCTATTACATTGTCTTTCCTCATTTCATCTGGACGAAATTCAGTGTTGTATAATATTCATCCGTATATTTTCCATACTTTGGCTCACCTCTCAACATTTCCTTTTTAAGTATTCTCAAGTGTTGTCTAAGAGAAGCTGTACAATTGAGGCTTACAGTTTCAATTAAGGGGGAGATACAATTAAAGGGTAAAAAAAATCGAATTCTTATTTTTGTTTAAAAAGATAGTAAATTTTCCGTAGAATACGATGGTGAAACCCTGGAATTGAAATTCGAAGTCCTTCTATCTTTTTTCGACGTTTTTTGAAGACAACTTTCGGAGCGCGCAGCAGGTATCTTCGAATGGTTAACATGGGGACCCTTTTCTATTGCATCTTATTTTGGAATACTTATGAAAGGAATTTATATACCTAGGAGGGTTGTATACGTGACTTACTGGCTAAAGAGAATCACTTTTTCGAAGAGACTGAAGGTCTTTTGTACGGCCCTGGAATCGCCGATTAGAAGGTAAATACCATTTTTCGGTAATCAAAACTTTAACCGCGTTTTTCTCAAAACAGCACTTTTTGAGTTGGCTTCTAGTGAATTAAAAATTTTTTTAATTTTTTTATTGCTAAATGTAAAAATTATTGCTAAAATGGTGGAAAAACCCGTTTTTTTCGAAAAACTTGCACCAAATGTCGAATTTTTTTCATTCACTTTTCTTTAATTCATCGATTAACTGTAAGTATAATTCACGTAAATTTTTTTGCACGACTGTTTCAGATCAAAATTACGGCATACAGAGCGCCCACCAACAAAATTCAAGGACTCCGTAAACATCATCGTATAGCCGCCATTTTGTTTAAAATAAAAAATAAAAACATTTTTAATATACTATAAGGATCCATTAATAATCCCACAAAGTTTCAACTTATTTGAATAAAAACTTCTACTTAAAGGAAATTCTTGAAGAGTGCAGTTTTTTTGGCATCTAATTGTATATCCCCCCTTAATCAGTTGTGGCTCTTCTGGGAACCACTTACAAAGATGTCTGAATCACTATAATTAACTACTTTTACCTAACATTAACTGTGCAATCTTCTAAGAATTGATCAAACAACATGCAGCTCTCTAAAAATTTTCAATTGAGCAACCTTGATCTAAAACACCTACAACAATGAAATTGTCTCATTCTGTCTTTCCTTATTTCACCTGGGTAAATGTTACAGGCACCTTCACAGCATTGTTTCACATTCGTGTCCTTCCCACACTTTGGCTCACTACTCAAGTTTGTTGTGCCTACTTTTCAAATACATACAAACAAGTGCAGCTCTCAATACTTGCAAAGGCAGTGGCCATTATACAGTGATACTACATTACAATTATCTATTTTTGCTTATTGTTCAACTGTGCAAGCTTCCCGAGTTATCAGTCTCAATTAGGCAACCTTAGTCAGATGCCAATCACAGTAAAGTTTTGTTATTATTTGTTTGTTTTGTTGCTGCACTACCATATATATTATTTACTTATTATGAAATCCAATTAAACTCCTATAATAATGAAGTTTTCATTTTGTCCTGTATCAGTTTCAACAGTTCACTAATTTCCATCGCAACTGACTAAAACTGAGACACAAAAAAACAAAAATAATTAGCAGCCATATTTATTTGTAAAAAAATATTCTAACACTAATAGCCAATTTGTTAAGTTATTACAAGAAGGGGATGTCCCACAACTTGAGCATTCCCAACCGGTTGGGAAGAATACTCCAGAGCCTTCAGTCACACAGAGAAGGGCGGCGGCCAGAGCCCCTGCCCTTCTGTCAAAATTCACAACCACTCAATCTCATAACAGTTTATAAAACGCCTATGTTACATTAAATCTATTAATGCCAATTTACACTTAAACTGAGTATTGGTATGCAAGTTGCAGATGGGTAAGGAATATCAGTCACTCGGTGGTCGAGGAGGAGGAGGATTCAGGCAATTTGCGTCTTCTGAATGCGCATGAAACCGATGCAGGATGGTAACGCACAAACGATCATGCAACATGAAATCGAGTACAATAAATAAGCAGGTAGTCGAAGCTGCCAAATTAAATTAAATAAAAAAAAAACTACACCTAGGGCAATGGGTTTTAAAAGTATAAAAAAGTATACAATACTGATTTTGGATCGTAATAAGTTAATATCAAAATAAACTTAAGGGTTAAATACGTTAGAAATATCACTCTTTTGTTAATACTACACTGTTACACTACTCTACATACTTCGGTTTATAACTATTTAAGTCCCTCGTAAGCCTCTTTCGTCAACAAGTTCAGTATAAATCACTGGTCTTAAAATACTCAAAACAGAAGAGATCGTGTTCGTTGTCAACCAGTTTAAATACTTATAAACCAAATAAGGCTAGAGTGACTGCTTAAAAAACTCTCAAACTGCTGCTCATCGAAAAGCCTTGAAAAATAATACAAAAGTCACACTAACTACAAACTGTACCCTAATACTAACGTTAACATTATTAAATAAAGTACAAATTATTAAATATCAACTGGGCTTTAGGTATTAAAAAAACTACAGAAACATTTATAACTTACTGCCGTCCACACGTACAATTACGTTAAATCATCCATTAAAAAGTAGGTGCAAGTTTATATCAACATAAAATATACCATCAAACGTAACAGAGGTACTGGTTAGTGATGTATATAACAGCATTGGAGCCATGCACTACCCATCAACATCAAAATGGAGCTGCACACATATCATTTGTTTAGTTAAAAAATTTTAGATTTTTGATGTGCTCCTTTAATTAAACAATTACCTTCGTTAACTCATCAAAGGTATTTTCGTGATTGGTTTTAAATAAAGAGTACACCTGTCATTTATTCGAGTTACAAGTTTGTACTTTTAAATTACCACACTACACATGTATCATAAATTAAAAAAAAACAATTACAATACTTCTGGCAGCAGCTCCATTTAGACATTCATAAAACGCATCAACAATTTTAGATCGGCAAGGTCTAACCTGACGCGTTTTTGCATCAAACATCGACAACTGGCAACAAACTGGCCAGCCACTTAGAAACCAACAATTTGACAAACAAGAGTCTTAGAATACTGAGTATTGCCAATGCAGAGTAAAAATAATACTATAGATAAATAAGGCAGAACGTAAGGTACTGGCATGTCAGTAAACGATTCGATTGTTCTGCTATGGTTACGTGCACAATGCAAATTGGTAAAAAAGAATATTAAAAATTTATAGCTCAAAATATCACTATTGGTTATCTCATTAACCAACCTTTAAGTAATTGAGTTACGTCATAGTGAGTATTGTTAGTTGCATTTGTTTAATAAGTACTTTTAATACGTAGAGAGCGCTTAATACGTATCTCATTCAGTAATGTGATTTTCAAAACCCCGTGCAAGAGTAATACTAATGTGTCTCAGTCTCCGCCATCTGAGTTGCAACGAGATTTAGAGGCAAGTCTGCAATACTTTCGTCATCTGAATCGACTTCCGGGGCAGAACCTCCCGGTGACTCCCCTTTCGGTAAAATGGGAGCGTACTTTGTAGCCTGCGTCAGAATACAACCAAATTACAATTTGTAATGTATGAATAAAAGCGTGTAAATACCTGCAAAGTAGCATAATTAGGGTTGGTGTGGCCCTGCAGCGCCATGACAAGATGCGGCTGGATCTGCCTACGTAAAGCCATCAGCATATCCTCAGTGTCAGCTTCACTATTACTATTAAGAATCTTTGGGGCTATTGGGATCTGCCTGCGCAGTATGTTCAGCATGTCTTCAGTGTCCACCTCGGTAACATTATTTGGTTTGCGCTGGGCCACGCTAATGTTCTTGCGTGGCGAGTCTAGTGAGGTTTCAAAGTCCATGTCCGAGGCGCTGTTGGATTTCCTTCCTGGTGGAGCTATTCGATAGAAGCAAATTTTGATCCAACATGAATTTGAATACCAATTTGATCAACCCACCTCTGTGCTTTTCCTTTTCTAGTCCAGAATCAGCAGCCTTAGGCCGACGGCGCCTCGTGTGTATGGTGTCCCTCCGCATCGTGTGGGGACGATCAACGCCATGTAGCTTGAAGTACAAGCCGCATGCGTTGCACACCATTTCGCCCTTCACGTTGCGCCGCCAGATGGTTGTGGTCTGGGTGCCGCAGTTGGTACATGACAAATCCACCCTTCTAGCCATGCCGGCACCACCCTGATTTACATTAAAAATTGCAATGACAAATTAAGAGATGTAGCATGTTAAAGAGCTCGTCACCCCTATCTTTATGTTTTCGTTCATCATACTCTCTCATATCTCCAAGTGCATAGCACATGAAAGTATGCAGATAGAAGCATTACTATAAATAAAAGTTTTACAAAATAGAGATAATGTACATGTAAACAATGCATTTGGAAGTACGAGTGGTGGTGGGAGTGCAGTAATAATCAATGCCATCATGTCAGCAAGAGAGCCATATTAGTTTTACACCAACTTTGAATATAGAACATTTAGATTAATTAATAGTCAATTTTTCTTCATGCCACAAGGTTTCATTTGCATAACAAAATCTTTCTGCAAAATAAACAAGTCGGAAATTATGTAATTGGATAGTAAGGTACTACCTATTGCAACTCAAATCTGTCACATTTATCATGTCTTTTTTTCACAGCTTTCCAAGCTCACAATAATTGTTTAATAAACATTAAATGTATCTGTCTAAGTCTTTTTTTAATGTGTGGTTCTAGCTGTTGTAGGTCACAACTCATCTGAGAATCCCTACCAAAGTCAATCAAATTCCCTGAAAATTGATAAGTGAATATGGGGCAAAACGCGTCAACTGTCCCAACGCTACCGCAGGCGACCACGCTAGCGCCAAACACGACGTTTTCATCTCGTTGTTTCGGCCTCAAAACATTAATAAAAAAATGATTTGAGAACAAAATCTCATGTATTTTTTTCTCAGCTTTCCAATGGCATCATTATTTTAGCGAAACCTAGAAAAATTCGAAAGTTTGAAAAACGTTATATCTTTTATCTTCAATTTTTTGAGCTTTTTAGACCATTTAGATCGAAAGACCACATTTTTACATAAATATAGTTAATAAAAAAATGGGGGTTCTTTGTCTTTGCCAAGTACTTCAACTGTATTCACTGATCAATGAAATTATTGCTATCAACATATCTATGACTTATCAATTGTTAATCTGCTTTAAATGACTGTTTACATTATTTAGTGAATACAGTAGAAGTGATTCGCGTTCGCGTCGCGCGGCGACTTGTATCTTCGTGTTCATCGTTTAAATACTCCGAAAAAACAAAGTCACCAAACGTCAAGTTCCATCAAGTATTTCAGAACCTATACAATATTTCAAATTATTTTTCATGGAGAAACTTGTAAATAAGGTTATCAAGAAAATAAATAACTATTCGACAAGAGAAATTACATGATTACAACAAGTAACTAAGTATTTAATTAGCTTTGCCTTGTAAACCTAACCCAGCTCCCGGTTTCTCGTGTATCTACCCCACTGTATTTGTTATTCCACTCAAATTTCTACATCATTTCTACACTCCTTTGTCCTAGCACCATTAAATCAATAGTATAAGATGATAATTTAATATCAATGCAATGATTTAGACTAACTTAAAACAAGTTATAAACAAAGATATGAAGTCATGTCAAGCGTCCATAGAGCTTTAATCTTCACACAATTTTGCTCTATATGCCTCATATTTTTGTAGAATTCTGTATTTCCTATTACTCCCCCAACATGTTTTCTACCATTTTTACCATCAACAAAAATAATAAACGCAAATCCTTGCAAGCACAATCGATAATTGAAAATTTAAAGGCAAAACATAGATATTACTGTTTATATTATTGCAAAACCTTGATCAAGATTTAGTAATGCTTCTCTTTTTATTAAAACTAGGAAAAAAACTGTACGCATTGCGTAATACTTGATATATAAAACCTTAAATACAAATAAAAAAAGCCTGTATGCATTGCATAATACTTGATATATGAAATCTTAAATACGAATTAAAAACGTTTAAAGTCAATGACCTTCGATTGTGACAGATATATATGAATACAGTCATATTAAATATATGCAATGATAATGATAATAATGTAATGATTAAATTAAATGGCAAACATTTTTTCCATGTATTCTTAGTTAACTTCTCTAGTCATTGGAATAATTTTATCTTAATTTCGAAGAGAAGAGAGTTATTCTCACCCACTAAAGCCATAACCAATTCTCCTTGGATATATTTTGGTTAAAATTTGAATGATGAACGAAATTTATGAATTGATTCTGTTCATGAGCTGTCACGTTCTTTAGAATAAAATAATTCAAACACTACACCATCAGAAATTGCTATTATATTTTTACAGCAGATTCCTCATCATTGTATAGTTAAGTAAACAAATTTCTTTTTGAGAATACCCTAATTGTTTTTAATTTTATGTTGCCTTATTAACTGTTAAATTAATACAACGTTTCCCCACACATTGTACACTAGGCTAATTTGCTAGTATTACTTATAGCTATTTTATGCCGATAATGTGTTTATAATGAAGGACAAAACGTATATCAACACTACAATACCCTTCACAGATAATAAGTTAAATTATTTAAAACGTTAAAAACACATACCTTAGTTTTAACAATTTGCAGATTACACCAGGGGTTGTTGCCGGTAAAATCCGGCAGGTAATCCATTTCTACATCTCCATCCCTGCAAGGACTGCCGTCTCGGCCACTGGGCTCTTCTAATGTTGCCTTTGTCGGGAAGTTTTGCTTTCTCCTTCCTGATGGCTTGGTGAGGCCAATTTCCGCCTAATTTGAAAAAATGTTCAATTACAACAATCGGTTCAGCCAAAATGGGGTGATAAAAAAACTAATAAATAGGGTACTGCAAAATTTTTGCAATATAGCATAAACAATCGTCACTTGTGACAAGTTCGAGAGCATTGAGGCAGATTCAAAAAGTACAATGCATTAGTTGCTCTTGATCTGTGATAATGTCATCTTGGTCAAAAACAGATTACTAGATTTTGAGTGTTGGTCAATGTTTGAAGGAAATGGCTCCTATGCTGGAAAACAATTATCCTAATCATACCAACCATATATAATTGTATTGGGGGATTCTAAAGACGAAAATTCAGTTTGGAAAACGTTTCGAATTCAGGACGTCCATTCTCGTCTGTAACAAAGGAGAACATCGCTACTCTCAAAAAGTTACTTCAATCTGACAGGCACACAATCTATTGCAAGATAGAAGGGTTTGAACATTTCTATGTCAGTAATTTATATAATTCTGCACAATCACCTTCAGGTAAGAGTAGTATGTTTCCTTTGGATCCCTTAACCAATAAGTAAATGGAATGATGTGTTTGTGGTGCCATGAAATACTCAAGTGAAAAGTTCGATATAAAAGAAAATTTTAATAGTAAAAAAAATAATAAAAGTGACTGACAGGTATTGGAAAAATATGGACAAATTTAAAAATTTCTCTCAGCACACTTCTTAGATTTCAACTATATATAAATTAGTTTGTGTATTTTTATACATATTATTAAAGCGCCAAAGAGAAACACACACTGTGAATCGAAGAAGCAACCGATTTTAATGGCTGAGGGCTTTTTAGATTCGTCTTGAAGAGATGGGGTCCGAGTTATAGTTTTGAATGGAATCTGAATTAACCATGGTCAGATAATGGCAGAAAAAGGGTGATCTTTTGACCGAAAATGGTATTGTGAGGGAAGCGCGCGCAAAACGGCGACAAGCGCTTGACATCTATTCAATGTTTATTTTATTTGCAACATTTTAATCAATAACAATATGCACTGTCGTGTCATTTTTCGGATAAAGAAAATAAATTGTTTGACTTCAAATAGGACGCAATTTGCGTCATATCATGTTCCTTGTAGTACAAAAAATAAAGAAATCGAAATGGAACATGAAAACGGCTGATCTGCACCTATTGTCTCTCTTTTCTTCAAAGTTTTTGTTCATTTGTAATTACAGAGAACTTAAGATACCATTGTCATTTCTTTTGCGGAAACAGTTCTGTGGTCCTCAGTTGTAGTAGGCACGTTGAGTGGTGCTGGTGTGATGCTCATTCCCAGCTTCCGGCAAGTGATCAGCTTCCTGAGGAGCTGACTGGCTTCGCCCGTTAGCGAAGGTCCCTGAGTGTGTCCGTTTTGTGACAGTGCTTTCCACAGCTGCCGCTCCTCATCGTTTGGATTGTCTGGTGGTGGCGATGAAGCACTTGCTGTAGTTGAGTTTGAATGCTCGTCTAAGCCCTGAGGATCACGGAAATTATTAAATAAAGTGTTTTTAGAAGTCTAAAGAATAGTTCATCATCATATTTTACTCTCGAAAAATTGGCTTTCTGTCCAGACTAGAGATGGACAAAGTGACTCATTTCTGGGATCAGATCCAGATCGCAAACTCACCAAAAAGAGCTAGCTCTTTTTTGTAACTCATAACTCATAATTCATTTTTTGCTGCATTTGTGCCTACTAGCTATATCAGTTACGTTATTACTGCTACCATTATAGAACAAATTGTAATGAACTGTTTAATTCAATAACGTTTTATTTAAATTTTATTTTTCCCTGACAATAGCGGCATTTTCATGTTCCTTCTTTGGTAAAATGGTACCAAATATCACTCAACAACCTACTAGCTCTCACCGACATTTTGTTCTAAAATAACAACAAAATATTATAAATAACGTAAATCGTTTAAATATTATATTATAGATGTTATAGATAAATATTACATACCAAGCTGTATAAAGTCGAAGACTGATAGATAGAATAAGCAAAGTCGCAAAAAACTGAGAAGTTATCGGAATCAGAAATAAGTCGAGATCAAGTTTCGGGAGTGAATCAGATCACTGAGTCAGATCGAGACGGGAGAACCAAGAGCTGCTCGCATATGCGCAGACCGCACGACAGCGAGAATCAAGTGAGAGATCGAAGAGTTACGGCTCTTAGTTTGTAAGTCATAACTCACTCACTCTCTAGTTGAGATAGGCGATCCACTCATGAGTTATTTAAAAGAACCAGCTCTTATGAGTCAGATCGAGGCGGGAGATCGAAGAGCTACCGCTCTTATTTTGTGAGTCATAACTCACTCACTCCCTACCAAGAGCTGGTTCTTTTGAGTAACTCATGAGC
This sequence comes from Sinelater perroti, assembly GCA_036346155.1. Lineage (NCBI taxonomy): Eukaryota > Metazoa > Arthropoda > Insecta > Coleoptera > Elateridae > Sinelater > Sinelater perroti. The sequence goes on from JARFIY010000201.1 coordinate 953,021, forward strand.
GGATCGCCCATCTCTAGTCCAGACTCACACTCTAAACTGCAGAAAAACTATTTTGTTCCCATGAAGATTCCTTTAGCTTTAAACGAGAAGTAAAAACCATACTCCTTACATGTTTCAAATTAATATTTTGAGTCTATAACAGTGTTTTTCAACCTTTCTGAATACGCAACCCCTTTACAAGTTAATAAATTCTGGTGAAACCCCCCCCCCTCAGGGCTACAATAAAACTATATCAGTAATTTTAAAAACTAAATATTTAATTTTCTGATCTATAAGATATTGGCAAAAGTCATCATCTATTAGGTCAACAATCAAATATCTATGATAACCAACACTAATCCTAGAAATTGGCTCCCAAACTTAAAACTTTGGTTTATTGTTCTCTAGTTCAGATCTCTACACCACATCAAATCGACCAGAAATTGAGCATTACAGGAGATAACTGTAATCATAACGATCAATAAAACAAAAAACACAACTAAATCTAAACTACTAGAAGTTTTAGATTAAAATTTTGGACGAAAACTTAGAGCAAAGATGCTCAAGTGAGGCCTTTTTCACACCTGAAGCTGCAACTATTCAAGGTCCTGACTCTTCTTCTGGAACACACTGAAATAGGATGGTATTAAACAGTTCATCAACCTTGGTCATTGGCCAGCGGAGTTTTTCTACCAATCATGAGAGAACATAATCACAAACAGCATCACCACTTTTATTATTGCCTCAATGTCATGGTCATGCCAGGGCAAACTTTCTTATTTCTCCATATGATCTTTTAGTGAAATATTCTAATAAACTAAATATAAATAAAAATAAAGACCAAAACAAAAACTAAGCAGACAATCCCTCAAAGTAGGTAATTAGATTTTTGTTACATTTAAACTGAATAAGGACACTCTGATAATGATTACTGAATTATCTTTGCTTAATCTTCGCAAAGGTGGTTATATAAAAATGAAATCAATGTCATAATGTGTTCTGTGGTTGCAAGTATGCAATGAAGTTAAAAACAATCTATTTGTACCAAAAAAACAAAGTTTATATTTAACCAAGGGCTACCAATCATTTATAAAAAATACAGTTGTTCCAAAAAAAGTTATAAAAAGCTAAGTCAATTAATAAGTACCTGAGACATGTCCACTTCAAGTCTTTCAGGATCAGAGCTATTGCTGTAGTCCGAGGCAGCATCGTTAACTTCTTCTTTGATGAAATCTATTTCAGGCACGCAGGTAACATTCTCCGGCTTCTTGCTGGAAAGATCGGCAGGCTGCATCGGCGAGAGGGGCGCAATGGGGCGCATGATGGGGGGAGTGGGGGCAGAGTGGGTGTGGTCACGGATGACCATGTGGACCGGGCTACTGTTCAGGTGAACTGCCTCCATAGTAAACGGCGGCTGTTCGTTGTTACTGAACGAGTGGTCAGAGCTCAGCGGGGCGTGGTCAGTGGGCAGAATCGGTGGAGTTTGGCTGGCCTCCATGCTCGGCGGCGCCGGTATGGGAGTGATCTGGATCGCACACTCGCTCTTTAGTCTGGATAGGGGGCCGATTCCTCGTTGTTGGTCGTGTTCAGTCAAGGGCTTGATGATAAGCGCCGGCTCCGGAGTTTTGGGCTGCATGGAGACTTCCGGCTCTTTCCTGACAGAGCATTCTGCTGCTAAGGAGGAGTCCTTTTTCAGAATAGAAAGCTCCTTCACCTTTATTTCCGGTTTGCTGTTTAGGTCTAATTTCTTTCCATCTGACTGAAAGGGGATATCTTCAGCTTTTAGGTGGGACTCTAACCGTAGCGGTTGTTCCTGCAGAGGCGGTTCGATTAGTCGTGGCGGTGTTACTGGCGTGCGGTAGACAATTTTTTTCTTTTCGTGGGGTAGTTTACTCATAAAAGTGGATGATGTTAAGAGAGAGTTTAACATTGAAACTGATTGTTGTAATTTTTCCTAAAACAAAAATAAAATGTTAATTTTTATTCCTTGTAGAAGCAATTTAACTAATGAGTTAATAAAATATGTATGTAAACAGAAATTATCTATAAGGACAATTAAATGAAAAAATTACAGCAGTAAGGTAGCAAACGTCGCAAAAACGATGTAAGTAGTTATTAACGAGTAAGATAAAGAAAAAATTAAAATAACAAACGAGTAAGTAAACAGTTGGGTCATCTTTAAACATCAAAATTTGCAACACGGCGCATAAGGTGGCGGTATATGCGCATAATTTTTATACGAAACATGTGTACAGTAGATAACGAGCTTAATCTCAACCATGAGTAAGGATCGTTTTGATAACCAGTGAACATATCACTCGTTTTCGTTGTAATCATGCGGTTACAGGTGAGTCGGGAAATTTAATTGACGTTTTCTTGCTGTATTTTATGTCTTTGTGGTGCTTTCAGGCGTTTCTTTTCATTGCATTTTCCTGCATCTACGTCAAGACGGATACGGCGGAGGACGTGTTCGAAAACTCCTCCAACCTCTGCATTAAAAGGTGCCAGTGTGATGTATCTGACGATAACCAAACACTTCACATCAACTGCGTCAACAAAGGGATGAAGCACACGATCGCTAATTGGCCTGAGCACCCCAGGAACCTGGTAGCTAGCTTCAGCAAAAACCACATCGCAACGCTGGAGAAGATGCCAGGAAGCAGCGCCGCCGACATCAAATTGGTCTTCTCCAACTGCAACATCAAATTCTTGGAGTCAGGACTGTTCGAGAGCGCTGTGAACGTGAAGTACTTGGACCTGAGCCACAACCTGCTCGAAAGTAAGGCTTCTAGAATGAAAATTGGCCTGAACTTTGTTCTTACTTATAAATGTGCATTAATATGCTAATAACAATTTCATGACTAAGAGATAGATATGAAATAGTCCCCACATTCCTCAGCGCTATTGTCATACCTTTACCGCATTGTATTTAAGTTTACGCTTGAATATTTTTCAAACGTTTACATTTCCAAACTGGAGTAAAGCGCACAAAAAACTGAGGTGTTCATATCAGTTAATAACTAATTGAATTCGAAAAATGTAGCTAGCGACACCTAGCGAGTAATTATCGAAATTACAGCTGGCTCTAAGGGTGTTTATCTACTAGAGTTTGATATTTGGGCGAGACATTATATACTCTTCATAACCATAATTCAACAAGCCAAACCTACCACTTCCTAAGTTGCACACCCAGTTGTGTAACTTGGAAACAAAAGATGTAGGAATCGACTAGAATAAAAGGCAGTTACATTGGATTAATCAATTTCTATTCTTAGATTTGCATAAATTATCGATTTTTCTCCTTTTACAAGATTTTAAAACCAGCTTCTAGTTGGTTGCAACTCATTCTTTCTTCATTCTTTGATATAGCAAGCTATTTTTTAATAAGATTAATTTCACTCTCTCTTCTTCAGTGTAAGATCCTTGGTTCTTGAAACAAAACCAAGCTGATCCTCGAATACACTATTCAAGTTACTCTAATAATGAAGCTACCACATTCCTGCATCTTACAAATTAAACAAACAGTCTGTAAACGAGATAAAAGGGTGAAATAGAGAGAGGAAGTTGTAAAAGGAGATAATTGTAGTTTCCTGTATAACATATTGCATAAAATGAAAACAAAATACAGCTCTAGCTCTCCACCATACCTAGTTTGATGATTCTTCTTCGTTTTGGCTTTTTATGGGTCTTCCTTCTGTTTCTTTTATCTGTGTGCAGGCTCTTTATTACAAAGAAAATCTCTTTGGCACGACATTAAAGTTCAATTATAATTGCTAATCCACTTTCCTTAAATAAATGCATTTCATTTGTCTTATTTTGGCAAAGGCTCGAGGCGTTTCCTTTATTAACAATTTTTATTTTTCTCTCTAACCCTGCAAATTGCGTGACATGACTTTTGATCTCATGATAAATCTCGCTTTTAACTGGAGGGTTTGCGATCAATATTCGTTGAACGAACTAATTTGAGTTTCGAGCATAAATTCCCATCAGCGGCAAATATTGAAAATTACCGCACGTAGCGGTTTCCAATTACGTACCGGATGTTTTAAAGTTTAAGGATAACTGTTGGTGCATTTTGCAATTAAAGTATTAACAACCAGTTTCGGCATCCTTTTGAAAGTTTCGCAAGCCAACAAATTGACAATTGCACAAATTTAGGAAGAGAGTCAGTAGTTTGCGCCTTGTTCATCGTTCGTTACCATAGTCAAATGCAGTGTAGGTATAATTGCAACGTTGCCGAATAAGGTCATTAGATGATCTTGAGAAAATTTCATCTGTGTTACTTACCCCCTCCTCGTTCAGTTCTTTTTCTCTTTTTGTTGAAGAGTTCTGATGTCTATCAACAAACTTACCGCTTCAATTGGTGCTCTATCTCACTTATTATGCTCGTTATGTTCTCATTTTAAACTGATTTATAATTTACTTTGTTATTTTAAACGTTTAATTCTCTAAAGACTCCATAGCTCTCGTAGTTTGTTTATCTTCATTTTTTTTATGCCCAATATAATTTTGTTGCATTTCAGGCGAGCAGCTCGGCTCAGACGTTTTCAAAGGTCCATACAACGACACCATGTACCAGCCGATAGCGCTGGAGTACCTGGATCTGTCCTACAACCAGATCCACAGCTTGCAGAAGAAGGTCTTTGAGCACACACCCAGTCTAAAGCACCTCAACTTGGAGGGCAACGCCTTACGTGTGATCGACCGCGTTTCCTGCTTGGCGTTGGCAAAAGTAACCCAACTTCATGTAGGTATCAATTGTTTCTCGGTTTAGAATCCAATAGCCTACCACTGAACATTGCAGTTTCTGAATCTGGCCAATAACAGACTGACCGAACTGCCGAGGGATTCAATCAAGCACTTCCCCAATCTGACGGAGCTGAATCTGGCGAGCAACGAGCTGGACTTTGTCCCGGCCACCTTGGGCTACGTCGCCACATCCCTACAGATCCTGAACGTTAGCAATAACCCCATTATCGAGTTCCAACACACCGCTTTTGAAGGTAGAACTGGTATTTGTTGCTTCGGGCTGTTCCAAAATTCTACATTTCAGGATTGGAAAACTTGCAGCTGCTGTTCAGCAGCAACTTAAGCAAGTTGAGCAAGATATTCGCGAACTCTTTTACGCCCCTAAAGCGGCTAAGGGTCCTGCAGCTGTCACATAACAAGCTGCTTAGAGAGATCGACGAGGACGCCTTCGGAAAAATGGAGGAGTTGGAGGAGGTCCATCTCAACGACAACTCGCTGACCACGCTCTCCTCCGAGCTGCTGCCTTGGTTCCAGCTGAAAGTGCTGGATATCAACAACAACCAGCTGATCTGCAACTGCGAGCTATCCAACATCACCGCAAAGTTGCCGGATGCGATAAAAATAGACCAAAACGGGCCCTATTGCTTGGATCCCAGGTCTTACATAAGCACCGAAATTTATTCGCTGACTAATGGGACGTGCTCCTTCAAAGTAAGTGCTGTTTATTCAGAGCGCACAGTCGATGACAATCGGTGGCGTTACAGGTGCTGGGCGGACGAAAAAGAGGAACTCCATACATGCAGGAGAACTTGCGGATAATGCGAATCACTCTGACGATCTTGATAGTTGTTCTGATTCTCGCGTCGTCCGTGGCGTTGTGGCTTGGTTATGCTAAGTGGAAAACATACCAGCGCAGCTTACACTACCCCTTCCCGCACCATATCGTATACAGTCCGGTAGCCACCGAATATCCGCGTTTCTAATATTTATAGAGCAGTAAAATTTAAGTTGGTTACTTACCTGAGATGAACCTGTAACCTGTCTTGTATACGCTAAGAACTGGAAAAGAAGAGTCTCTGACTTCCGGGCTGTTTCTTTGAATTCATTGAGTACGTCCAACTGATTTGCACACCGAAAACAAATTACGTGTGGGAGAGGATCTTTTTCGGATACCTGCAAACAAGAGCAAACATTAGTTAGCATCTTCGATTCTCTTTATCTCCAAATTCATCCAGCAGTTTCAGAGATTTGAAACACTTAGATCCCCGAAACTACCGGATTATTTGACGTTATACTTGGCTCAATTATGAATGTTTTGAGGTATCTCTTAGCAAATACATAGTTAAACTAATTTGATTTCCTCTTTGTATCGAAAAACTGGACTAGGTTCAGCCCATTGCTCAAGGTCGCCGTACAAAAATCGCGTCATACAGCGCCCGAGCACGCATTATCATAGAAATTAGACGAAAAAAGCGACCGACTTCGCCGCCAACGTCGGAGTTTCCAGTAGAACTGCAGTTGATCCTGACAAATTTATTATTAACGTGTCTCCACTCGGGACTGTCAGCTCATCTTCCTTATCTCTTCTCATTTAAGTATTTACAATGCAAAAATTTTAGTTTAGCGCAAACAATTTGGTGATTTTTAAGTAAAATCTAAGATAGCACAAAAGATTTTCTGAGAAAGTAGTAGGAGCAATTTCCTCTTGTTTTACCCTACTCTTTTCCTCCATCCAGCATTTCCCTGGTGTTTGCTTTCTTATTCTTGCTGTTGTTTCTTGTGTAAAACTGAATGAAAATGGCACAATTTAAAGACTGTAGGGGGAAAGGGTGCTAGTCACTAATGGTGATATAACGACTTCAAAGAGTCATCTTGTCCAGATACAATGTTTCTCATAAAGCTCTATGAATCAAATAAAATCTCGAGACCTTTATTTTTCTAACTTCTATTATCTTCTGGTCTATTATTGACGTATTTTTCATATCTGCTGCTCTTGAAATTCTGCGCGCTTCTTGCATCCTTTTTCAAAATCCAGTTCTTACCTCCTCTTCTTCTACTCTAATATCAGTACCAGCGCTAGTACTTGAGCGATAAAACTGTTGCCTCAGCACACAAGTCTCTGAGGAAGAAATTAATTTTTGGTTAAGTATAAGCATTTTTAAGCGCCTGCTTTGTGGGATATCGCTATGAAATGGTAGTCCAAAGCTATTTTGTCAATAAGATTTACAAAGAAAATAATCGTGTGAAGCCGC